>PVJN01000081.1:0-300208 GCA_004026805.1 Lasiurus borealis
AAGTGTGCTGAGTGAAACAAGCCAATCAGAGAAAGAGAGATCACGTGATCTCACTTGTAAGAGAAACATAATGAACATAATAAACTGATGGACAGAAGAGGTCTAGAGCATGGAGATGTGGAGCAGACTGACAGATCTCAGAAGATGGGGGAGGGAAGAAGTGGGAAGAGATTAACCAAAGAACTTATATACAGTGGTACCTTGAGATACGAGTGCCCTAACATATGAGATTTTTGAGATATGAGCCATCAAGCGAGCGATTTTTGCTTTGAAATAGGAGGAACATTTGAGATACGAGTAATCCCACAGATCTACCGGTTGCACACGACCCACCAGTTTACCGTGACTCGAGCGTCTCATAGTTTCCCACGCCTCAAGGTTACGGAACCAATTAAACTCGTATCTTGAGGTACCACTGTACATACTAGTGACCTGGTGCATGGATTCGTGCACATTGAAGGGAAATTAATTAGAAGGTGGCCGGTGGGACAGGATGGACCAGACACGCTCCAGAACCAACCTCCGGAGGCCCCTCCCTGGTGTCTGAAACTGGCTCTGTGACATCCCCCGAGGAGTCCCCGAGTGTGAGAGGGCATGCTGCAAAGTTGCTGTTGTACAGGATGTGGAACGCAAATGCAAGTGCGCAGTAAACCAGACTCGGGGCGGACAGTGCCCCAGCGACAACACAATCCACAGCTAAAGGTGGAATCGTGGGGTCCCACGAGGAATCAGGCTCCCTCCTCTCTGGTCGGGGTACATCACCTGAGAACCACACTGCCAAGTTACTGCAGCTCAGCAGCTCCTGTGTTAAGTGTCGGCTTCCGGTGGTCAGTGTACATCATAGCGACTGGTCGATAGTGGGACACTCAGCATTAGCCTTTTATATACACTGAGTGGCCATATTATTATAATCTCTGAACGCATAATAATCTGGCCACTCAGTGTGTGTGTGTGTATACACACATATATACATATACACACATATATATGGAGACATATATATATGTGTGTATATATATACATATATATATATTTATATATATATATATATTTGCCTATTTAATATATATATATATTTGCCTATTTAATATATATATATATATATACATATATATATACATATATATATATATATATATATATATATATATATATATATCACACACACACACACACACACACACACACACAGCCCTGTGCATGAATTTGTGCATGGGGCAGGGGACATGGCAGTTGGCCAGCCTGCCTGCTGGTCAAACTCCTGATGGAGGGCACAATTTGCATATTGGCCTTTTATTATATAGGATACACACTGAGTGGCCAGATTATTATGTATTTAGAGATCATAATAATCTGGCCACTCAGTGTATACAGATAGGCATAACCCATGGACACAGACATGGTATGGCGAAGGCTTTGGATGGGCCAGGGGCTGGTGAATGACAATTATTGTTTTTATAATTGTTATTATAGTTCACAATTATATCGTACCACTGTGCACTATTCTAAGTGCAGTCCATTTCTTACCAACACATTTAATGTTTTCAATGACCCTGGAAGGTTAAATGACTCCCCCAAGGTCACACAATGCTAACTGCTGTTCACACTGAGACTAGGGAGTGATTTTGGAATCATCGACATAAGCAACGAAGAAAAATACAAATTTTACACGCAGGGGAATATGTCCAGATTTGAAATTCAGAATAATGACTTGGATCAAACAGAGAACGTCAGATTGGACAGCAGATGTGACCATCTATACGGAGAAGATTAACTCAGTTACTAGGCCCCAACCCCATGCTTAAAAAATACACTTAGGCCCTAGCCAGTTTTGCTCAGTGGACAGAGTGCCAGCCTATGGACTGAACGGTCACAGGTTCAATTCTGGGCAAGGGCTCATGCCCAGGTTGCAGGCTTGATCCCCAGTAGGGGGCGTGCAGGAGGTAGCTGATCAATGATTCTCTCTCATCATGGCTGTTTCTTTCTCTCTGAAATCAATCAGAAAAAATTTTAAAAAAGAAAATACTTAGGCCTTATCAAATAACAATACTTAATACGGTCTAGATGGAATTTTCACTTCCTCTTTTTGAACTGGAATTTCTGGGTTAGGATGGAGAGCTGGCGATCCACATTTCTGAGGATAATTTAAACCTTGGAGTTCAGTTAAATCCATGGCGACAGGAGCAAAATAGTGTGCGCGTGTTTGTGTGGATGTGTGTGAGCAAAACCTGCTGCCAAGATTTCTTTTCAAAAAGTTGCCCCGTGGAGGCAAATAGCCCCGGGTAAACACACAGCTATACATTCTGCTTTTGACTGCAGGCTTACCTTGTCAGCGGTAATGATTTACATACTGATGCTCTCTCGCGCTGTCTGGAAAGTTGCACTAGCTTCCAGCTATGTGTTCTGTTAAGAGTCATGAGGAGAGAAACCTTTCCTATGTCAAGCTGGTTTTATTGTCAGTTCTGTTCCAGGGGTGATGTGAAATCTGGGTGATGCAGGTGATCTGAAAAAAGCAGTGTTGCTGCAAAGATGAGTGGGTATTTTTTTTTTTTTAGAAAATAGGCAAACTTATTGCCCAAACAGTGTGGCTCAGTGGTTGAGCATCGACCTATGAACCAGGAGGTCATGGTTTGATTCCCGGTCAGGCCACCTGCTCAAGTTTTGGGCTCGATCCAATAGGAGACAGCCGATCAGTGATTCTCTGTCATCAATGATCTCTCCCTCTCCTTTCCTCTCTGAAATAAAAAAATATATATATTTTTTTAAATAATCAAATTAGGTCACGTTATTTTAAAGAGTGAATGCCACCCCACAATGCCATATTTATACCTTGTTTCTTCAGAGAGAATGTTTATGTCACCCAGAGTCCTTGCTTGTCTCATCAAAGGCTCTGACACACAGTATGCCCCCAATAAATCCTGCTGAATAAATATATTCATCTACTTTTGTCCAATAATTTGTCAGCCCTTCAGAATAACAAGTTAATCGTATTGATTTTGAAAGTAAAAGAGTGATTCATCTGCGTAATGTCCTATTGGTTTCTAAATTCTCTCGAGTGTGTGTGTTTGATAAAATATTATAATGGGAATACTTTATCCGTGAACTTCAACTCTTTTCTGAGACACTGTATGTTAGGAAAGTTTAGGGGCAACATTTAATGGCAGCTATATTGATGTTGGAGATCTGATTCAGCAACTTTTAGCTGCCTGACCTTAGGCAAAGTGCAGAGCATCATTAAATCTCTGCATGTCTACAAATGGAAATATATTACAGTGTGCAACTCATATGGATTTGGGGAGCATTAAGTAAGCTAAGCCAGCCCTGGACGGGTAGCTTAGTTGGTTAGAGTGTCATCCAGTTTAGTCAAGGTTGCAGGTTTGATCTCTAGTCAGAGTACATGGAGAAAGCAATCAATGAATGCACAAGTGGAATGACATGTTGATGTTTCTCTCTTTCTCCCTTCCTTTCTCTCTCTAAAATCAACAGGTAAAAATTTAAAAAGAAATGACCTTTGCTATGGTATTCATCCAAGAACAGAAGGAAGAGCCAAATACAGTCAGAGAGAAGGCAGAAAGCAGAGGAGGTTTTGAAATGATCTCCTTCTACATTAGTCCCTGCTCCTGTCCTGGCCATTCTGGGGTAGTGACTGACTGCACCTGAGTTTATCTGTTAAAACAATGGTTCTCAACCTTTCTAATGTCGCGACCCTTTAATACAGTTGCTCATGTTGTGGTGACCCCCAGCCATAAAATTATTTTCATTGCTACTTAATAACTGTAATCTTGCTACTGTTATGAACTGTAATGTAAATATCTGATATGCAGGATGTATTTTCATTGTTACAAATTGAACATAATTAAAGCATAGTGATTAATCACAAAAACAATATGTAATTATATATTATGAAATATTTATTTCTAATTACAAATAAATGAAATTTTTGTCTTGAATCATGGAATAGCATGGTTAACAGTCTTCCTATGACAACAGTAAACTACATGGCTACACTTTGTTACACCGAGGAGCCGTCTGTTGGTTCCTAAGACCATGGGAAATAGGTGTTTTCCGCTGGTCTTAGGTGACCCCTGTGAAAGGGTCGTTGGACCCCCAAAGGGGTTGCCACCCACAGGTTGAGAACCGCTGTGTTAAAGGGACAGAGAGGTGATGTGCTTAACCCTATCTCATGATTCCAGTGAAGGCTAAGTAAGATTTTTAATAAGCTGAAAAGCACTAGGTATTTAGAAAGTCTTAATTCCCTTGGTCTTGCCTATACATATTCAACTTGCCAACTCTTTAGCAATCCATTAGAACCATAGATGAGTTCAAAGAACAACAGAAAACAACCTGGAGCCTTTTATATAGCCATTTTAAATTATTTAAATTTAATTGCATAGATTGCATTTTTTCATACTAAATATATGAATTCTAATAAAATGGTTTTATTTTTTTCTACTGTTTCAAAAGCCCAGAGTTTGAGAGAATGTAAATTGTCCAAGGGCTTACCCATAATCCTTTCCCACTTCCCCACCTCCTCAGCGAACTAACATCTTAGGGCTGTGATTTCACTTAAAGCAGTGGTTCTCAACCATCCTAAGGCCGTGACCCTTGCATACAGTTCCTCATGGGGTGGTGACCCCCAACCATGAAATTTTGCTACTGTGATGCATCAAGATGTAAATATCTGCATTTTTCGCTGGTCTTAGGCGACCCCTGTGAAAGGGTCGTTCGACCCCCAAAGGGGTCGCAACCCGCAGGTTGAGAACCGCTGACTTAAAGGGTCATTATTAACTCTAGCTGGTGTGGTTCAGTTGGTTGAGTGCCATCCCATGCACCAGGAGATTGCTGGTTTGATTCCCAGTCAGGGCACACGCCCGTGATTGTAGGCTAAATGATTATGCTCCATATATGATTGGAAGGAAAAGGACTGTGATCTAGTTTCTAGCACTAGTTGCAAGAGAAGTATGTAACTTTCATAGCCAAACTGTGTTTCCAGAAACATTTAGAAAGAAGAAAGGTCATCATGGTGTTGGTTCCCTCAAACTGTCTGACTGCCGGCCTGGCCCGGCCAGCCCCGTTTATTCAGCAAAGACCATCTGCCAGAACCAGATACACCCACTTTCAGAAAAGCAGGCCGGTGTGATCAGAAATGTCCTAACCATGGGCATCGCCCATCCATCCAGGTCTAAAACAAATCAGCTTGGGGCTCAAGAAAATCTCTGTACGGACCCCAAATGCACTCCACGTGGCTTTTCTCTGTTGTTTTTTTTTCTTTCTCTTTCTCGTGGCTGCTGATCCTCTGTTTACTTTTTTAATTCTGTGCTCCTCTGAAAGCCTTACACTTGCTATGTTTTCTGGGTCAAGGCTCCTTTTATATATATAATATATATATTGATTTTTTACAGAGAGGAAGAGAGATTAAGAAACATCAGTGAGAAACATCCATCAGCTGCCTCCTGCACACCCCCTACTGGGGATGTGCCCGCAACCAGGGTACTTGCCCTTGACCGGAATCGAACCCGGGACCCTTCAATCCGCAGGCAGATGCTCTATCCACTGAGCCAACCCGGATAGGGCAAGGCTCCTTTCTTATGTTGTATGATTTGTAACGTGACTTCCTGTAATTCGGGATTTCTGTCTTACTCTCTACCTGTTGCTCGGCCTATCATTCATGTCCCTTCCACCCTGTCTCATCATCCCACTCTTCTTTTGTTTATTTGGGATTTAAGTTTGGGGGGGTGAGCATGTGTGTCTTTTATCTTTTTTAAATATATTTTCATTGCTTTCAGAGAGGAAGGGAGAGGGAGAGAGAGATAGAAACATCAATGATGAGATAGTATCACTGATCGGCTGCCTCCCACACGCACCTCCCTGGGGATCAAGCACGCAACCCAGCATGTGCCTTGACTGGGAATCGAACCCGGGACCCTTCAGTCCGCAGGCAGATGCTCTATCCACTGAGCCAACCCGGATAGGGCAAGGCTCCTTTCTCATGCTGTATCATTTGTAAGGTGACTTCCTGTAATTCGGGATTTCTGCCTTACTCTCTACCTGTTGCTCGGCCTATCATTCCTGTCCCTTCCACCCTGTCTCATCATCCCATTCTTCTTTTGTTTATTTGGGATTGAAGTTTGGGGGGTGAACATGTCTGTCTTTTATCTTTTTTTAAATATATTTTCATTGATTTCAGAGAGGAAGGGAGAGGGAGAGAGAGAGAGAAGCATCAATGATGAGAAAGTATCACTGATCGGCTGCCTCCCGCACGCACCTCCCTGGGGATCAAGCACGCAACCCAGCATGTGCCTTGACTGGGAATCAAACCCGGGACCCTTCAGTCCGCAGGCAGATGCTCTATCCACTGAGCCAACCCGGATAGGGCAAGGCTCCTTTCTTAGGTTGTATCATTTGTAAGGTGACTTCCTGTAATTCGGGATTTCTGTCTTACTCTCTACCTGTTGCTCCGCCCTATCATTCCTGTCTCTTCCACCCTGACTCCTCATCCCATTCTTCTTTTGTTAATTTGGGATTAAAGTTTGGGGGTGAGCATGTCTGTCTTTTATCTTTTTAAATATATTTTCACTGATTTCAGAGAGGAAGGAAGAGGGAGAGAGAGATAGAAACATCAATGATGAGATAGTATCACTGATCGGCTGCCTCCCGCACGCACCTCCATGGGGATCAAGCACGCAACCCAGCATGTGCCTTGACTGGGAATCGAACCCGGGACCCTTCAGTCCCCAGACAGACACTCTATCCACTGAGACAACCCAGATAGGGCAAGGCTCCTTTCTTAGGTTGTATCATTTGTAACGTGATTTCCTGTAATTCGGGATTTCTGTCTTATTCTCTACCTGTTGCTGGGCCCTATCATTCCTGTCCCTTCCACCCTGTCTCATCATCCCATTCTTCTTTTGTTCATTTGGGATTGAAGTTTGGGGGGTGAGCATTTCTGTCTTTTATCTTTTTTTAAATATATTTTCACTGATTTCAGAGAGGAAGGGAGATGGAGAGAGAGAGAGAGAAGCATCAATGATGAGAGAGTATCACTGATCGGCTGCCTCCCGCATGCCTCTCCCTGGGGATCAAGCCCACAACCCGGGCATGTGCCTTGACTGGGAATCGAACCCTGACCTCCTGGTTCATAGGTCAACACTCGACCACTGACTCAGCGTTTTTATCTGGACCCCCAATTTCTTTCTGCTGTTTCCTCTAACCTGCGGGAGGGAGGAGAAGCTGGGAGCCATGCAATGCTTTCCCCAGCGACTAGCCGGGATGTGGCCGACGGCTTCAGCTGGAGAAAAACACAAGACCTCTGCGGGAGGAGGCTGATGACAGCAAGAGCCGAGGAGATAAGAGAAACGGTGGCCATGATCAATAGGACCAGCCATGGCAAATGCCTAATGATTTCGGAAAACACCCCGCGAGGCTGATTATAAATGTTCCTGCAAAGGCAGGGACACAATCAGAGGGTGAGTCCTGTCAAAACAACACGGCTCTAAGGGAGAAATAATAGGAGACACACACACACACACACACACACATACAGGAGCAAGACAAAAAGGCGAGCTGCAATGAGACACGTATTTATACTTTTCAGGTTCCCAGAAGCACCTTCCAAAATATAAAAGCAAAGCAAACGCCACTATCAATAGGCCTGCCACATCCCAAATCAAGGCCCCGAGTGGCTGGGGAGTGGGGCTTGTTTGGAGGAGTTGCAGGATTTAGTCGTTCGTAATGGCCATGGAGAACCTGCTCAAGAAGGGGGGCTGGGCCACAGCCGGTTTGGCTCAGTGGATAGAGCGTCGGCCTGCGGACTGAGGGGTCCTGGGTTCGATTCCGGTCAAGGGCATGTGCCTTGGTTGTGGGCACATCCCCAGTAGGAGGTGTGCAGGAGGCAGCTGATGGATGCTTCTCTCTCATCGATGTTTCTCACTCTCTATCTCTCCCCCTTCCTCTCTGTAAAAAATCAGTAAAATATATTTTTTTAAAAAGGAAAAGAAAGGGGTTGGGGGTTAATCTCTGTGGCAAAGGGCATAACCAGCCCTGTCCCAAGGAAGGGCACCATGGTAAGAGCTGGGAAGGAGGAGAGGCCCAGAGGGGCAGGTATCCATCTGGAAAAGGCCTCTGGGAGTTGGCAGAGGCCCAGGGAAGGCACTGCAGGGAACAGTTCCCATGTGCTAACTTGCCTCCACCATCAACTGCCATAGATGGGAGTTCCCTCTGCAAATTGATGTCACAGCCCGTGGTGCCCGGCACCTGCCACATGGGGTTCAAACGAGAGAAGCAGCTTGGCGTCTGCCCAAACCCTTGCCCCGGGCTCTTCCAAACACCGCGCCCATGACCCTTTCCTTGGAGTGCTTTTCAAAACACACTCAGCCTGATCCAGAGAGCAAGAAGCATGATTCCAGCTCTCCTGGAATTCCCTGGTGACAGGTGGATTTCGCCAAAGATGTACATTTTTACTTCAGTGCTTTCATACCTGGAGGTATTATCAAAATGCAGCTTCTGATCCAGTTAGTCCGGATGCAGGTAGTGAACAAAATTCTGCATTTCTTTTTTTTTAAATATATTTTATTGATTTTTTTACAGAGTGGAAGGGATAGGGATAGAGAGCTAGAAACATCGATGAGAGAGAAACATCGATCAGCTGCCTCCTGCACACCTCCTACTGGGGATGTGCCCCCAACTAAGGTACATGCCCTTGATCAGAATCGAACCTGGGACCTTTCAGTCCATAGGCCCACGCTCTATCCACTGAGCCAAACCAGTCAGGGCGAAATTCTGCATTTCTAACTGCTTGCCAGGTGTTACTGCTGGTGGTGGTGGTGTGCAGACCCTCCGGTTGAATAGTACACAGAGTGTACTGTACTTCCCGAGAGTAACATCGACACGTTCTGAAATGTGAGGTGAGGAAAGATGTCACATCTTTACTGAAGATCTAGATCTCTGAATGTTGACAAGACTGACTGCACTGTATACAAAATACACACTGAATCATCTGGAAACAAGAGGCTACATGACCACCTGATGCCAAGGTGTGTGAGTGTGTGGGTATGTAAGGGGGTAAATTTAAGTAAAATGGAGCTCTACCTGGTATGGCTCAGTGGACAGAGTGTCGGCCTGTGGACTGAGGGGTCCTGGGTTCCATTCTGATCAGGGGCACATGCCCAGGTTGCGGGCTTGATTCCCAGTAGGTAGCATGCAGGAGGCAGGCAATCAATGATTCTCTCTTCATTGATGTTTCTCTCTCTCTCTCTTCCTCTTCGAAATTAATAAAATATATGTATATATATAAGTACCACAGAAATGATATGTGTAGATAAAAAATGCTGACATGTAAAAGAAATGACTCTTCTGAAAACATGCACAGCCCAGCCAGTACTGTAAAAACCAGTATCTTTCTGAAATAACATAATTCCATAAATAACTTTTCTAAGTTATTCTCAGGTATTGAAAGGTTACATGCAACATGCGGGATAACCAGAGTACCTCAAGTTTCCAAAGATAGCCTCCAGGCAAAAAAAGAAAATTTTCACTTCTGGTTACTATGTGGCCCACCCATGATGATGGGCGTTGTTAACATGCCTTTTAACGGTCCAGAGGGACTGGAGCGTTCTAGCACTTTCAGTTATTAACTGATGGGGTGAGCCTTCCAACTGCATATTACAGGTGTAGTTTAAGAAGAAAGATTCTATTTGCCAAATGAATTTGCCATGTAGATGGCATTGATTTTTAAGAAAATTGAACAATATACCACTGTCATTTCTTTTACTCTCATTGTATAATGCTTCTGAATGAAATTATAGCCTGTTTTAGAAAAGAACTGGCAAAAAAAAATGATAAAGAGAAAAGACCCTGCTAATCTAATCATATATATTGGAAAAAAGTTTTAATAGATGCCTGTATTTTCGTACAGGTTCCCCTTTTATTGATTTGTGGTACAGTTATTAATGTGAATCGATACCAGGAATTAACTCCTTATTTTGTTTTTAATGCGGGTTAAGTGAATATCATTTATTCATTAGATATAATCACACCTTTGAGGTTTTTTTTTATGATCTTTGTTCTTTTCAATTGGGGATATTTTTACACCAAAATCAGTATGTAGTGGTTCTGGCTATAATTAGGATTCTGCTTACATTAATCTTTAAGAATCAGGAGATTTGGCACTACGTGGGTGTGGGGGTATTTAAAAAATAGCAGAATAGCGAAAATTGTTAAATATGGATGATCATGGTGAGGGGTAGATGGAGGCTCATTATTTCTGTAAATATTTGGACATATTGTATTTTCTCACATATAAGACAACTTTTTAACCCAGGAAAATATTCTCAAAAGTCGGGGGTTGTCTTATACACCGGGTGTCATCTTAAAGGGAGGGTATATCCCAAACTCTCTATTTTACCTGGAAAAGTTGGGGGTCGTCTTATACGCCCAGTCATCTCATACACCGGAAAATACGGTATATATTTTTTCATGCATGCATACATATCTTAATAGATATGTGCCAGGTACTCAGTCCATATCTTCCTTGCATTTTTAAGCATATCTATATACATCTTATAACTTGCTTCCGATACTTATGCAGGTGCCATCTGAATTATAATTGTCATAAACCTTAATAATGTATAAGGATTCACGCTAATCTGCCTTGAGACTTCGCAATGGAAGTCTTTCATGATGTGACAGCACTGGCCTCCCCAGGTCTCCCCTGTGAGCTTCGGCCTCCAGTCTGTGATGAGAAGCAGGTCTCTATTTCCCTTTGCCCTCTTCCTCCTGACCACCTTACTGCCACCGATGCCTAAAATAAGGTCACATAATCCCCCATAAACATGGGACTCCCATTTTGCTTCGAGTTAGAAAAACATCTGCCTCAAGAAGATGACCCTAAGAGACCTGGCCAACAACAATGACAACAACAACAACAACAAAAAGCAAGACTTCTTCCAAGAAGTCTGCCTGGATTTAGTTCTCGGGACATCTACAGAGGTAAGCACAGGTTATCTACACTCTCCCCTGGTCCGGGGGAGGGAATGAGGTGAACAGGGTTAGGGTCTGAGCTGCAGAAAGAACTGATTAGGGGGGTACTTGCCAGAAACTAACCATTGTCTCACTAAATAGAAAGATGTGAACAGGAGACCAGAAGGCTGGTCAACCTTAATGGCTATAAAAGGTCAGAGCTCATCACTCACTGGTTAGTAGTAATATTGTTAGCGGAAGCAGCTTCTACCTGTTTGTTTCATGTGAATTTCTGTTCTTGGAATTTCCTGCCTAAAAGTCATGGGTATGTCCCAAAGTCTTAATAAAAGGGAGAAAAAGGCCAGAGCAAGGGGTAGTCCTTTCCACTAGAGCAGCGGTTCTCAAGCTGTGGGTCACAACCCCTTTGGGGGTCAAACAACCCTTTCACAGGGGTCGCCTAAGACCATCGGAAAATGCAGATATTTACATCACGATGCATAACAGTAGCAAAATTTCATGGTTGGGGGTCACCACCACATGAGGAACTGTATGCAAGGGTTGCGGCATTAGGAAGGTTGAGAACCACTGCACTAGAGGAAGGCTCCCACCTGGCCCCCCAATATCGCCAAATTAATATTTTCTAGTCTCTCTCTTCATTGGCGTGTGGCCTCCTCCAGAACCCGAACCCTGAACCGGGAACCCTGAACCACGCAGGACGTGAAAGAGGTTCCCACAAGTTCTTCCGTAGAAACTCAGCTAACAGACTGAGTGTGTATGTGCACACATGTGTGCGTGTGTGTGGATTTCTGCTGACTCACAAGACTGATATCATTCCATGCATTTCTATCAGCATCGAGAGATTCCCAGCCGCTCGGGGAGGCCTGCTGTTTTTAAGGGGGACGTCAGCACAAGGCAGACCAGCCCAGTGGCCGGGCCAGATCAAGACCCACGATGCTGACTGGCGCTCCTGCCAAACTGGTGGGTGCATGAGGCTCCACCTGAGCGGGCAGGAGCCTCAGAAACCCAACAGTGAGTTGTCCTGGCGTGGCCGACGGTACAGTTTGGCCGTGGCTATGTCGCCCAATGCTCTTCCCGTGCAAACGGCCGGCAAAAATAATGGCGTGTCAAGTGCAATTTTCTTCCCGGCTGCTGACACCGTCAACGGTAACGGAGGGTAATTATTTGGCATCCCGCGTCCTTCAGGCTAAGCACCGCCCAGGCCATTTCCAAGCTACAGGCGAGAGCGGAGGTGAGAAGGTCACATTTAAAGAGAGAAAATGAGTCAGTGCCTCGGAGGGAGAGGATTATAAATAGACGTGGCATCACCAGCGAGAAAGGAATATCCAAATAAGGAACTGCTCAGGCCCAGGTGGGAGGGAAGAGGAGGGGAAAGGAGTGGAGGAGTTTATGTAAGAGAGAGAGAGAGAGAGAGAGAGAGAGAGAGGATTTGTGACAGATCTCTGACCACCTGGACAGCGATTTCCCCACACTCAGCAGTCAGGAGAGCTGAGGATCACACAACTGCAGAGCGAGAAAGAAAAGGAACCCGGACTGAAAATGGAGAGCTGTTACACACATTTTTAAATATGGCTTTTCCCCACTCCTTATTCCATAGGGATTTGTGTCTTCAATATATACACGGAGTGGCCAGATGATGATGATCTCTGAACGCATAATAATCTGGCCACTCAGTGAAGATCCTATATCATAAAAGGCTAATCTGCAAATTGTCCCCTCGACCAGGAGTTCGACCAGCAGGCAGGCCGGCCAACCACCCATGTCCCCTCCCCCTGGCCAGGCTGGCCGGACCCCACCCATGCACGAATTCATGCACCGGGCCTCTAATATATACACACACACTTAGTGGCCAGATTATTATGCGTTCAGAGATCATCATCATCTGGCCACTCCGTGTAGTTCCGAAACTCACTATAGTAGTAGTAAGTGAAGACGTGTGGCCACGAGAAGCCATGTGACTTTCTCTTTGGGGCCACTTTGTAGCAGAGACAGAAGAAACCAGATCTCTGTTTTCACTGTCACTCAAAACATTCCACCCCTCGTTCTCCGTCTTCAGGTTACCCCAGCCTCGCTCTGCTGTCTGATCGCCTCCTGCACCTGTGATTTCCTCAGCTGGAAATGCTCTCTCTTTCCATCACTACTTCCTGGTTCACCTGGCAATGGCTTCTCAGCTCATATGTATTACCTTAGGGAAGAGTCAGCCACTGCACAGGACAGTGTCCTGGGTATACATGCGCCGAGAGAACCACATTCCTTCATTTCAGGGGGCTTATCTCTATTTTCATCTGATGTTTTTTCTCATTATTCTTAAAATATGTTTTTATGGACTTCAGAGAGGAAGGGAGAGGGAGAGAGAGAAAACATCAATTGGCTGCCTCGTGCACACCCCCAAAGGGGATGGAGCCCAAACCCAGGAATCGAACGGGTGACCTCCTGGTTCAAAGGATGATGCTCAACCACTGAGCCACAGCAGCCACACTCACGATTATTATTATTTTTTTAATCTGTCTCTCCCTTGTAGCTCATTAGTTCCAAGACTGAGGGCATGCATTTATTTGCTCAGGCCTACAAAGCCATAGGTAACCATGCTTAGCAGACAGTAGGTGCTCAATAAATATCTATGGAATGAGTTGCTGCTGATACCATAAACGGTAACAGAGTGTAATTATGTGGCATCCCGTGTCCCAGGGAAGGGCTCTCAGATGGCACCCAGCTGTCCTTACTAACGAGTCCAGGCACATTTTATCACAATGACACTATTTTCGGTCTTGGTTGCAAGATTTCTGAAAAACCATATGGGTTTTCCCTCTGTGTCTTTTCTGAGAGCAGAACGAATATATGCACATCGGGTAAAGGGTCCCAGGCACCATCTTCTCTGCCAGTGTTGGCAGAGACAGTCAACGCTGGAGGTCTGGGGCCACGTGGGACACTAAGCGTTGAAGTGTTTCTGAACAGGCTATGAACCACCTTGCTACAGAGACCTGGAGGCGGGGATGGAGTCTGTCTGGCTGGCATCTGTTTTGTAGAAATTTAGAAAAAAGACCCCTGGGCACTGCAGGCTATAAGCATGAGCATCCATTTGCAATTGGCTTAGAAGCTCACAGAATCCCCATCTTGCACTGCTTCCTGCCACTGAAGGGGAAGCCTCCACAGAGTGGAGCCTGCAGCCTCCACACAGAGTTGTTTCAGTATTTTTCTTTTAATCTATTTTATTGATTTTTTACAGAGAGGAAGGGAGAGGGACAGAGAGCTAGAAACATCGATGAGAGAGAGACATCGATCAGCTGCCTCCTGCACGCCCCCCACTGGAGATGTGCCCGCAACCAAGGTACATGCCCTTGACAGAAATCGAACCTGGGACCTGTCAGTCTACAGGCTGACGCTCTATCCACTGAGCCAAACCGGTTCCAACAGTATTTTTTAAAAATATATTCCTACTACAGGCCCAGTGCAGGAATTCGTGCATGGGTGGGGTAGCGCGGCCTGGCAGGTGATTGGGGCCATGGAGCCCAGACATGACAGGGACTAATCGGGGCCAATCTGGGCCAGCTGGCCGGGGGGAGGGGGGCAGGCGTGAGAGTTTGGCCAGCCATGGGATGTTGGCTATGGGAGCACATGGACCACCAGGAGGCAGCTCCTGCATTGAGTGTGATCAGTGTGCATCATAGCGACCAGTCGTTCCATTGCTTAGGCTTTTATATATATAGATTGATTTCAGAGGAAGGAAGAGGTAGAGAGAGATAGGAACATCAATGATGAGAGAGAATCATTGATGGGCTGCCTCCTACACTGCCTCCCTCCCTTATTGGGGATAAAACCCACAATCCAAGTATGTGCCCATTTGAACCATGACCTCCTGGTTCACAGGTACCGCTCAACCACTGAGTCACGCCAGCCAGGCCAGAGAGTGTTTTAATAAGTTCACTTGTCCACCATCACTGACTCAGAGAATGCCTTTTATATTCAGTACACAGAAACAATGCTTGAGCTACCCAACTGATCTATAAAATACCGTGATGAAAGATTGAGCAGGAAAGCAATGCATTGGCCTCTTTATTGAAAAATGCTGTTTGTACTAAATCTGGCAGGATTAGTATAACATTTGTAAATTCCTCCATTACTTAGGTGAATTATTAATTCATTCGTTCACGCAAAATATTTACTGAGCACTTCCCGGATGCAGTCTGTCATCTAAGACCTGGGGATATATAGTGAAGAAGTCAGGAAACCAAATATAATTGTTCTTTGTAGAATTTGCAGTCTAGTAAAAGACAAGCCATAAGTGAGATAAAGAATAGAGCATGTGAGTTAATGGTACAAAAAGCATAGTCCAAGGACATGAAATATTAGAGATGGGACAGTTGTATTTCAGACAGAATGGGACGGGGAAGGCTCTTTTGAATATGGTTTTCAACTTCTATTATTTTTATTCTCCTTTATTTTATTTATTTTTGTTCTATTTTTTTTCATTTTCAAATAATTTTTTATTGTTGAGAATACTACAGATATTTCCCATTCCCCACTCCTCCCAGCCCCTATCCACCCACCCCTAGGTCTTCTCCACCCTATTGCCCCTGTCCATGATCTATGCATATCCTACATCTTAAAAGGCTAATATTCAAATCAACCAAATGGCAGAACGACCGGTTGCTATGATGTGCACTAACCACCAGGGGCCGACGCTCAACTGCAGGAGCTGTCCCTGGTGGTCAGTGCGCTCCCACAGGGGTAGTGCCGCTCAGCCAGAAGCCAGGCTCACAGCTGGCAAGTACAGCAGTGGTGGTGGCAGGAGTCTCTCCCACCTCTATGGCAGCACTAAGGATGTCTGACTGCTGGCTTAGGCCCACTCTCCGCCATTAGTCAGATATCCCCCAAGAGCTCCCAGATGGCAAGAGGGCACAGACAGGGCTGAGGGGCCCATCCGAGTGCATGAATTTCATGAACCAGGTCTCTAGTAAGTATATAAGTTCTTCAGTTTATCTCTTCTCTTCTCCTCAACCCCACATCGAGGTATGTGAGTCTGTTACATGCCTCCCTGCTTCAGGTCTTATTGTGTTGGTCAAGTCATTTTGTTCATTAGATTCCAATTAAAAAATGGGCTTAAGATCTGAACAGACATTTCTCCAAAGTGGACATTCAAATGTCTAAGAGACACATGAAAAAATGCTCGAAGTCACTATTCTTCAGAAAAATGCAAATTAAAACCACAATGAGATATCACATCATCAGAAAGACCATCATCAAAAAATCAACAAAGAACAAGTGCTGGTGAGCATGTGGAGAAAAGAGAACATCAGTTTGCTGCTGGTGGGAATGCAGACTGGTGCAGCCACTAAGGAAAACAGTATGGAGTTTCCTCAAAAGTTAAAAATGGAACTTTCATTTGACACAGTGAGCCCACTTCTGGGAATATATCCTAACAACCCCAACCACCAATCAGAAAGAATGTATGTACCCTATATGTTCATAGCAGCATTATTTACAAGTAGAGGCCTGGTGCACGAATTTGTGCACAGGTGGGGTCCTTTGGCATGGCTGGTGATCAGTGCTGATCAGGGCCAAGGGAGGTTGGCCAGGGTGGGGGTAGGGACTGCAGGAGGTTGGCCAGTTGGGGCTAGAGACTACAGGAGGTTGACCAACGGGGGTAGAGGCCGCAGGAGGTTGGCTGTGGGAGCACACTGAGCACCAATGGGCAGCTCCTGCATTACCCATCTGCCCCCTGATGTCAATGCACATCATAGCAACTGGTTGACCAGTTGTTCAGTCACTTAGGCTTTTATATATATAGGTAGCTAAGATCTGGAAATAGCCCAAGTGCCATCAGTAGAAGAATGGATAAAAAAAAGTTGTCAGACATTTACACTGTGGAATACTATGCAGCTGTGAAAAAAAGAGGGATCCCTTATGCTTTGGCACCGCATGGATTGACCCAGAAAATGGAATGCTCAGTGAAATAAGCCAAACTGAGGATGACAAATATCACACGACCTCACTTATTTGTGGAATCAACTACATTTTAATTCAACAGGAGACACATGGGCTTATATTGCTTCTCACCCAGGGGATCCTCAGTAGTCCTCCCCTTCCCTGTGATGTTTCTGTCCAACTAGGTCACCTAACTTCCCACTCCACCCCCTCCCAAGCTAACTGACTCCACCCTTCGGCACACACCTAAAAATTCCTTCACCTCTGTCACCTAAAAGGGCTCTTACTGGGGCTCCCAGAGTCTGGGGTTCACCCAGCGTTGTCACTGTCAGTGTGTCCACCACTCCAACCACACACCTGTATAAGTCATACAATCACGGCGGCAATGATTACTTGTAGCGCTATGCATACATTCCTTTATTTCTTCTGATATATCCTTATTTATGCAGTTTGGATAATTCTCTTTTTGTAAAAAAAAAATATATTTTTTTTTATTGATTTCAGAAAGGAAGGAAGAGGAGAGACAGAAACATCAATGATAAGAGAGAATCATTGATCAGCTGCCTCCTACACGTCCGCTACTGGGGATGGAGCCCACAACCCAGGCATGTGCCCTGGACCGGAATGTAACCTGGGACCCTTCAGTCTGCAGGCTGATGCTCTAGCCACTGAGCCACACCCGCTAGAGGCAAGTTGGATAACTCTTAAAGAGTTTTAGCAATTTTCCCCAAGGTTAAGAGCCAGAAAGTGGCCAAGCCAATAAATAACCAAATCTCTGGAGAGTGCCTCTCTAAGGCCAAGCTCTACCTCTGCATCCAGCTGCCTACTGATGGTCAATGTCAAACCCAAAGGCTAACACAGGCCAAATAGACAAGGCATGCAGCCCCTGGGCTGCAAGTTTGACACGCTGGAGAGTGAATCACTCCAACCCTGCCCTGCCCTTGAGCTTGAACTCAGTCTGCGGGGCCCAAGGCCCTCACCATGGTGACCGGCAGGAGGGTCCTCCAAAGAGCAGGTGTGCTGAGGAGTAAAGAAGGCTCCTCAGCCAGCTCCTGGAGAGAGGCTCCGTGATGGTGATGCAGTGGGTTGGGGTTCAGATGTGGAAGAGGGTGCCCAGAGATAAAACGCCCCAAAGCCCCAGTGGGCATCCTGATAGGGATCATCCCCACACTCCACCAGCCTTGTAATCAGAAGCGGTCCCCTGCTGTGTATTTTTGGCTTTTCTACAATCCCAGGTCCTTAAAGGCTAAACCGGGATAATTCAGGAGCAATTTCCCTTAAAGGAGAAACAGTAGTATTGGAAATGTTTATGGAAACATCCTTCAGAAAACAGATTTTAACTCTGAATTCACAATTGTTTGGGAAGTAGCCGGGGAAGGGAGCGGGACAAGGAAATTAATAAAAACAGTCATCGAGACGCAGGCGCATGTCAGCTATTTCAAAGTCCTGGGGGCTCATTAGCCACATTTCTGTCACTCAAAGAAACATGACATTCCGGAGTGTTACTAAGAAATGAAGGTGGCGAATGCCTCTATGAATTAATTTCAAGAAAGGAGGCGAGATAAAGTCACCTGATTCTATAAGTCTCAGACAGAATCCCATGGAATTACTTTGTCTGTTCAGATCAAAGTGGAAAGTTCTCTGGGCAGGGCTTGTTTGTTTATTTCTATTATACACGATGCCCTCAGTGTGATACACCTCCCTGAAGAGTTAACTAATAGAGCTGAAACCGGTTTGGCTCAGTGGATAGAGCATCGGCCTGCAGATTGGAAGGTCTCCAGCTTTGATTCTGGTCAAGGGCATGTACCTTGGTTGTGGGCACATCCCCCAACATGCAGGGGGCAGCTGATAGGTGTTTCTCTCTCATTGATGTTTCTAACTCTCTATCCCTTCCTCTCTGTAAAATAATAAAATATATACATATATGTATATATTTAAAGAGTTAGCAAACAGAAGCAGGCAGATGATATCTATCAATGATGCAGGCATGAAATTACTCAGGATCTCACATGGTATGAAACGGATTGCCGTACAGCTGGCTAAAGCAGTTCTGAATAACCAGAAAGAAAGAATGTAAGGACTCTGCATTTTATGCTCAATTTTTTTTATTGTTTTTGGAGAAAGAGGGAGGAAGGAAGGAGGAGAGAGAGAAACATCGATGTGAGGGTGAAACAACAGCGACCCGCTGCCTCCTGCATAGCCCCTACTGGGGATGGAGCCAGCAACCCAGGTGTGTGCCCTCATTGGGAACGGACAGGCAACCTTTAGGTGCATGGATGGTGCCCAATCGACCGAGCCACACCGGCCAGGGCTACGCTCAGTAACTCTTAAGTACAAATTACAGCTTAAACGCCTGGCAGCTAGTTAACAAGGTGCAATGGAATAGAATGGGTAAAATCCTGGCCTTGGGAATCTCCAACTGGATTCAAACTCACATCACTCACTAACACTGTGATGTTGGTTTGCTTTATTAATCCATCTAGGTCTGCACTTTCAAAAAATAAAAAAATAATAAAAACTGATGCTGGACAAGAAGGCCACACTCAAAAACCCACTGGGAAGAGGTGTTTTAGAGCTCAGAATTTTCCCCGGTTAGAACCCCGTTAGGATGTAAAAACTGTACAGTAAGTAACACCTCAGCAGGGCCTGGGTGCACCCTGTTATCAAACACATTAAGGTTTCTGCTGGGAAATGCGTGAACAGCCACCGTAACGGGATGCATTAGGACCCTAAATAGCTCCCAGTCAGTTCTACTACCTGAGTTTACAGCAAGCATGCACAAAAAATCATCTCGAGATTTTTGTCTTAGGGACTTTCAAATAAAGGTTTACCCGTGTCCACGTACACGGAGAAAGAGGGGGAGGGAATTACTGTGAGAATAGGCTTATGCCCACGAAGTGCTTTTCGGAGAGCACTCAACACTGGGAGAGAAAACACCCCATACTGGCCACAAGGGGAGGGAGGTCCTGGGTGGCAGGAATCGCTGCTTTGCTCATTGATCCTCTCCCCCGCCCCCAACCTCTCCCCACCCTCTGCCCATGGAGATGCTTAAGAGAACGCTGGCCTCAGAGAGAGGGCTAAGTAAATAGTCTCTGATTCCAAGTCCCTCCGTCCAGGTTTCCTTTGTCCAAGCGGAACGACAGGAAATGAGACCACAGTCCCTGGAGAGACTGGCTTTGCTTTGCAAGGCGGAAGCAGGAGAGCCATCAGCAGCCCCCAGGGGAACACGGAGAGTTAACGTTAAGTTTCAAAGATCAACACTGACTCCCCCCACCCCCCAACCCCCATTTTTCTCCTCTCAATCACTGCACTGGGGAAATGAGGAACATGGGCCTGATTCGCTGCCGAACCTGGCTCATCAGGGAATCAGCCATTGTCAGCCTCATCATTGGAAGTCGACGGACGAGGATGGTGTGTGTCAAAATTAACAGGAGCTTCCGAACCGTTCTGAGGAATCGACATGTTTAGCCTTCAGCAACCCCCGTGTGGCCATGGATTTGCACAAGACACACTTGTCTAACCTGCCAACAGCAGCACACATGTACACCCTGTCTAACCCAGGCAGGCACATGCGCCACGATATTCCAACTTTGCTTCTATACATTTCATCCCATCTGATGAAGAACGAACGAACTAGGTTCCTATGGCCGAGTAGACTGAAACACAGAACGTACGGAGCATGCTCAGCATCCGTGTGAGGCGTTTCCCTTTCTTAATCATAGGTTAATGATGGAAACCTCTAACAAGCCAACAAAATGAGGAAATTCTACCTGAAATTAGTGAAACGGGGCCTCGAAATACCATATTTTCGGGCGTATAAAACGACTGGGTGTATCAGAGGACCCTCAACTTTTCCAGTTAACATATAGAGTTTGGGATATACCCACTCTAAAAGATGACATCCAGGGTATAAGACAACACCCTTGACTTTTGAGAAGATTTTCCTGGGTTAAAAAGTCATCTTATGCCAAAACAGGTTTGGCTCAGTGGATAGAGCGTCGGCCTATGGACTGGAAGGTCCCAGGTTCGATTTCGGTCAAGGGCATGTATCTTGGTTGCGGGCACATCCCCAGTAGGGGGTGCGCAGGAGGCAACTAACCTATATCTCTCTCTCGTCAATGTCTCTAACTCTCTATCCCTCTCCCTTCCTCTATTTTTAAAAAAAGTCGTCTTATATGCCAGAAAATATGGTAAAATGAAACAAACAAGAAACAACAACAACAAAAAACAGCAGTATTGTTAGGAATAAAGGCGATATACATTCAAACTGAGCCAAACAGGCATCCCTCTTCCTAGCACTGGAAGTCAGAGGTTTGGTGGACAGACACCTTGTGTGAGATGAGAAAGAACACTGTGTGTGTGTGTGTGTGTGTGTGTGTGTGTGCGTGTGCATGTACGTGTGCATGATACAAGGTTTATCATTTCGACGGTGGGATGGAAGGCGTGGGAGAGACCTCTCCCCAGAAGAGCAGTGTGTCTGCATGTCAAACCATTCCCAGGAGATCATTCCTTTCCCCAAAGAAACCAAGAGGCACACTAACCAACCGTCGGGCAAAAGGTACTCCCAGCTGAGTGTGTCAGCAACACGTCTGCCCGTTAAGATCTAAAGACGAGGAACCGACCGTGAACTGGGGAATCTTAAAACAAACAACAACAACAAAGCTTACCCGGCCAACGAGGATCGGTTCGGGTCCAGAGAACTCCTCCAGGACAAACATCTGGTTCCACACCCAGCCCCGTTTGGAGCGGTTCAAGATCCGCTGCTCCTCGCTCAGACTGGCTACCTCCAGACGGGATCCGCTCAGGAGAACTTGGGACGGAGTCGCGGGTGCCGGGGAAGCGCAGGGGGGCAGCGCCATCCATAGTATGAACAACGGAGTCCAGAGATCCCGGAGCGCTCCCGAGAGCCGTCCGGGCATGGTCCCACCGGGTCAGCGAAGGAGCGCGGAAGTGAGACAATTACTCCTGTCGCCGGCGGTCCTCAGCCATCCGGTGCATCATGCAGGGCGGAGCGGGGACAGGGGCTGCCACGTGCTCACAGCCGGGGATGCGGGCACCATCTACACGGGGTTCCTAAGACCACCATCCATCGGCTCGCCTTGTCATGGAAATCTCCTGCAGAGAGCAGAGAGGGAGGGAGAGTGAGACAGTCGCTGAGATAGGTTTTCCAACAATATCACGGCTTTCAAACAAGATCAGGGAAATGAGCTCCACCAGACAGCTTCTGAAGACTCCTAAGGAAGGAAGGCGATCTGCCGAAACCAGTTGCTCAGTGGTTAGAGCCTCGGCCTGTGGACTGAAGGGTCCCAGGTTCGATTCCGGTCAAGGGCATGTACCTTGGTTGCGGGCACATTCCAAGTGAGGGGTGTGCAGGAAGCAGCTGGTCGATGTTTCTCTCTCATCGATGTTTCTAGCTCTCTCTCTCTCTCCCTTCCTCTCTGAAAAATCAATAAAAATATATTAAAAAAAGAAAGTGGATCTGAGGAATGGAAGCAAATTGGCTATCAGGCCCCTTCATTTTTTTAAGCTCCATTTAGCTTTAGTGTTAATATTTTATCTGTTACTTATAAAAGCAAACAAAACTGGTTCACGGACAGTAATAGAAATGTGCGTTTCTTTCCCTTCCTTTCTTCCTTCCTCCCTCCCTTCCATTCTCTTTTCTTAAATAATTTTTTTTTTAAATTTCTAATACAAGCTGGGGTGCATGCTAATGAAGCCCTCTCATATTCTTATGGGGGTTGCAAACCTCTATTTTTTTCTTTCTCCTTCTTCTCTTTCTTTCCCTCTTCTCTCCCTCCCTCCCTCTTTCTTTTCCAGTTTAAAGATGGATTCTAGTTCATTTTATGCTGAACTATGCAAGGAAACTAGCCTTCCATGGCTGTTTTGTTTGTTTTTATTTTATGCATAAGAATGGGAAGGGAAATTTCCCCAGCTTTTACCATCTGAGCTGCCACAGGCCATGGGCAGGGACCATCCAGTCAGGGCTCAGAGTACAGTTCTCCACCAGGCCGCTCCTCAGCAGGGACTGAAGTGAGAACGGTCCCACAGAGAGAGCCGGCAGCGGCCAGTGCGAACGCCATCATCGGCACAGTGCCAGGACGCCCGTTCGGAATGCACAGTTAAACGGGAGATTTCAATTACGCGCAGCTCCTTGGGGAGCAGGCTATGGCAAAAATACAATTTTCGGCGGCGGAGGAGATTCCGAAAGGGATGGGCGCCAGAGATCCCCATGACCTCAGGTGTCACATACATTTTTTTTTGCTAACCTTTAGCGTGGCAAAACGTATTTCTTCCCTCTCAAAAAATATACATATATAATACATACATACATATATATATAATATACATATATTATATATATATATATATATATATATATATATATATATATATATATTATTTTTATATGCATTTTTTTAAAGAAATAATGTTCACTGCAGGTCCCAGCCAGGAGCCTTACTGAATTCAATTAAGGGGGGAAATGACTTCTCCAGATGCCACTGGGGACCATCCAGTCGGCCACCCTTCAACCTCCAGGCCCTGCTTCTCCTCTGCCTCCGAATGGAAAGGCCAGGAAGCCGTTGCCAGGAGCCGGGCTGGCCGTGGGCTGCGGGAGGCCAGCTGCCAGGGGCAGACCCGGCTCCTGCTGCCCAGGCAGGCAGCATCGGACCTCGCGTGGCAGCCAGTGGCACCCCGGCCTGTCGCATTCTGCCAGGGCTCAGCTCTTTCCCTAGCGCTCTGTACCCCCAAAGCGGCTCCACCCCCGGGAGTGGACACACGGGGCCGTGCAGGCAGCGGCTGC
Organism: Lasiurus borealis; assembly: GCA_004026805.1. Lineage (NCBI taxonomy): Eukaryota > Metazoa > Chordata > Mammalia > Chiroptera > Vespertilionidae > Lasiurus > Lasiurus borealis. The sequence goes on from PVJN01000081.1 coordinate 23,702, forward strand.
TTTGGAAATTGATGAAAAGCTTGCGATCGGGAACCAACCCAGAGCAATGTCCACCCACTTCCTTAGCGCTGCAGTAATCGGGGACACTCAGCCCTCCTTTAATTTTATTTTTAAATATATTTTTATTGATTTCAGAGAGAGGAAGGGAAAGGGAGAGAGAGAGAGAAACATCAAAGACCAAAGACGAGAAAGAATCATTCATCTGTTGCCTCCTGCACGCCCCCTACTGGGAATGAAGCTCACAACCTGGGCACATGCCCTGACAGGGAATGGAACTGTGACCTCCTGGTTCATAAGCCAAGGCTCACCCTCTGGCGAGTTCAGGCAGGACACAATCACAGTACTTGCCAGGAGGAGGAAGATGACAATCCTTGTCAAACTTGGAGGAAAAGCTGGAATGGACCGTTATTTTTAAATTGTGCTAAATACTCTGCAAGCATAGCTCTGGCATATTCTGCGTTGTTCGTGATGCCGGGACAGGGACATGTCATCCCACTGAAACTCAGCACAGATTCTTCATTGACGGAAACCACCCAGTAGCACTCAGGAGGAACTGAGACATGACCCATGTGCTTCCCAAACTGGTCAGACTCAGGTAACAACTAGTAGTCGACCCTGGGACAATGCCATAGGATGACACGACTTCATTTGGCCGAATGAAAGGGTTCATACATACTGGCGGAGGAAAAGCCCCAGGCACTATCCACGAACACACAGTGCATTAGAGTTAATGAGGCTTGTACTGTTCTGTTCATGCCGAAACCAGTTTGGCTCAGTGGATAGAGCGTCGGCCTGCGGACTGAAAGGTCCTAGGTTCAATTCCGGTCAAGGGCATGTACCTTGGTTGCGGGCATATCCCCAGTAGGGGGTGTGCAGGAGGCAGTTGATAGATGTCTTTCTCTCATCAATGTTTCTAACCCTCTATCCCTCTCCCTTCCTCTCTGTAAAAAAATCAATAAACATATTAAAAACCAAACAAACTGAGGCACAGAAGAATTCAGTGACTTGCCCAAAGAAGAGCTCTGGTAAGAAGCAGGTCACTCTTTCAATGGAGGTAATCAAACTCCAATATTCTCTTTCCTACCACAGTCCCCCTGTCATTATATATATATATCTGATGAGCATATATGAGTATCCAATGGAAAGGCAAATAGGTCAGAGAGCTTCACTTCAGGGACTGAAGAGTCTAAAGCAGAGGTTCTCAACCTGTGGGTCTCGCGACCCCTTTGGGGGTTTTGAACGACCCTTTCACAGGAGTCGCCTAAGACTATTGGAAAACACCTATTTCCCATGGTCTTAGGAACCAACACACCGCTCCTCGGTGTAGCAAAGTGTAGCAATGTAGTTTGTTGTCATATGAAGACTGTTACCCATGCTACACCACAATTCAAGACAAAATTTCATTTATTTGTAATTAGAAATAAATAATTCACAATATGTAATTACATATCGTTTTGGTGATTAACCCCTAGGCTTTAATGATGTTCCATTTGTGACAACGAAAACACATCCTGCCTATCAGATATTTACATGACAGTTCATAACAGTAGCAAGATTACAGCTATGAAGTAGCAACGAAAATAATTGTATGGCTGGGGGTCACCACCCCATGAGGAGCTGTCTTAAAGGGTCGAGGCATTAGGAAGGTTGAGAACCACTGGTCTAAAGGGTCAAGACTAAGAAATAAACACAATAAATTCAGGGAAACACAGTCTGAGAGCAGTTAGGAGACGAGACTGCCGAAGATGCCTCTCCTCACTCAAAGCTTCCTGCGGGCAGTGTCCTCTGCATGCTGAGCAGCATTTCCCAACTGGGCAGGTGTGACAGGACATTGCAGTCCAGCCACGGCCAGGCCAGGCTGCTGACCAGTCCCGGATCTCTGCATGAGCCAGCACCTCGGGTCACTTCCCCCTCCTGACTCACTAGCGCACCCAATCCCTGATCCTGGCCTCCTCTCCCTTCCCACCAAGTTCATGCTCGTCACAGCCGCTACGGCGCACCCGCCCGCAGGGTCCCTTCTTCTCTGCCAGCTCTCGGTGAAGAGAAAGGCACGTGTGATTTCTCCTGAGCTTTGAGAGTAAAAATACACACCCTCCCACGGAGAGGGAGTGGGAGACAGACGGGGTGCTGTTCCCATACAGCCCCTTCTGTTTCAGAAAAAGGGGGGGTGACTCGGCCAACGCCCGCAGTGGGTGGCACAGCTCCAGGAAGAAATCAGCCCGGCTCTGCAGAAACCTTTCTTCTCTCTGGTTCCTGCCCACGACCCTCTGTGCGCGCTTCTCCATTGCTGCCACATTGTTCAATCACTTGTACCGTTACTTTAAATTCTATGAAAGCACTTTCAGTTTTTAAGGTATTTAAGCCCACCCAGCGTGGCTCACTGGTCGAGGTTCGACGTATGAACCAGGAGGTCACGGTTCAATTCTCAGTCAGGGCACATGCCTGGGGTTGAGGGTTCGATACCCAGTAGGGGGGGCATGCAGGAGGCAGCGGATTGGTGGTTCTCATCACTGATGTTCTTCTACTTCTCATTCCCTCTCCCTTCCTCGCTGAGACCAATAGAAATATTTTAAAATGTACTTAAACATGGAAGGCCGGCATTATTTTCTACAAAATAGTTAAAGTGAACACTTAGAAAACATGTGGCGGATATTCCATCAAGATGGACTGAACACACTCACGCACACACACTTTATGTATGGGTATGGAAAGTCATCAATACAGACTGTATACAAATATATATCTACACACAGTAGATGTAACACACATGTATGTATGTATGTATACCTACTCTTCAAAAGAGCCCTTGTATTATTATGACTTTATCACCATTCCCATTTTAGAGAAAAGCAGACTGAAGCACAGAGAAATTGCTATGGTCAGCGATATTTTATGTTAACGGGACAATGTCAAAATCTCAGTCGTCTCTCTCTTTGTTAAAAGGCAAGACCCGCAGTAGTTAGAGGCCAGAGTGTGCTGTTCAATGTCACATGTAGCTCTGGAAAAGGACACTAAGAGAATGCCGGTGTCCGAGTCCCATTCTACCTATATCTCCACCATGACCAAGGTCAAGGTTAGCATGACCGTTAACCAGCTCTAGGGCAGTTCCTGATCTGTTTAGCAATCAGCTCTGAGGTATCCAGTAAGTGCTACCCCAGAACACCATTGTGGGGGTGCATCTCAAACCCCAATCTACATCCAAGGCACCTGTAACTCCAGCTAAAATGCAGATTCTGAACCAGTGAATGGAGGGCGGGGCCTGCGATTCTGCACTTCCACCCTCTCTCCTTGGATGCAGCCGCTACTCTCTGGGATTTGAGGACCACCATCGGCAAAGCCAGGGGTTCCCGAGAATAAGACAGCGCCCCGTTCAGACCACTTCCTTGAGATGACTTGAAGGAGTCCCCGGTGATGTGGTGGAAAATCCACTTTCTGCTCAGTGTCCTTTGAAGCCATGCCTATAACCCTATCGCTCTGTCTGTGGGACCACACACATATATCAGAAACACTGCACTGAAGTACAGTGGTACCTCGAGATACGAGTTTTATTCGTTCCATAACCTTGAGGCGTGGGAAACTATGAGACGCTCGAGTTGTGGTAAACTGGTGGGTCCTGTGCAGCCGGCCAATCCATGCAATTACCCCTATCTCAAATGTTGCTCGTATTTCAAAGCAAAAATCGCTCGCTCTACAGCTCGTATCTCAAAAATCTTGTATGTTAGGGCACTCGTATCTCGAGGTACCACAGTACCTGCAATCCAACTTTTTCCTTCACACTCCCCGTGGCCAGATGACTCTAATGACAACCTGCATCTCCGTCTCCCGACCCCGGACACCCGATCAAGGTGAACCCGGCCGGTCCTCCCTCCCGTTTGTTCGGTCATTACCCAGAAACACGCTGCGCCATCGATTTTGTAAACAGCCTAAAGTTCCCAGCGCCCAGCCACACACCGAGAGGCGACGTCCACAATAAAAATGGGCTTTTACGGACACTTTAGGATTCAATCCAGCAGATGATTGTGGTTGACAGGAAATTATGCTTTTATGATCCACTGGGCTTCGTGGCCACAATATTTCACGGAGGCAAAAAATGACACACAGGACCGGAGAGTTTCTATTAAAAAATGTTTCTGACCTTGAATTTCGAGCCATTAGCGGGCCGTTTCACAACAGGTAAATGCACACTGAATTCCAAGTGGTGTTTTCAGGAACGCGAGGGATGCCAGCCAGCGTGCGGCCCAGTGCATTTCACGCCGGGCGCCGGAGAGGCCGGCGGCTGAAGAGGCAGGAACGGTTCTGGGACCGTGGAGAGGAGTGATCCACGCGTGTGTCCCAATGTAAGTCACACGAGAAAAGCGCCTTCGGAATTTCCCAGGTTCCCCGGGCAGAAGAGCACTCGCAGTGTGCTCTGTGCACACACGTAAACATGTATTCGTCTGTTTGCTTATCTCTCTCCTCAGCCACCACCTTTGTGATGGGCTCTTCTTGGCATCAGACCATCTACTGGTACTTATCCAGCTGTGCCTGTCCACCCAGAGGCATACCGTTGGCCAAAATCAGACCTGCCAACTCCGTTTTGCTCTCTGATGGACAGGCTCCTCTTTTTCTACCGGAAGCTTTCGCTTCTTTAAGTTCTCTTAATGATTGGTTATTTTGGCAAAAATAAATGAATGAATAAATAAATGCCTTCTCCTCTTTTTCCCAAGAGGGAGTCAGGGACAGACATTTCAGAATGGAAAAACAAGGCCTGGGACAAGGTCGAGGTTAAAATAAGACCTCCTTTTATAGAGTTACGAGAGGCCCAGTGCACGAATTCATGCACAGGTGGGATCTGGTATGCCCGAGGTGGGCTGGCCATGGGGAGGAGCCACAGGCAGTTGGCCAGCCAGCCCCGCCCCTTGTTGAACTCCCAGTTGAGAGGACAATTTGTATATTAGGCTTTTGTTATATAGGATAGAGCCAGGTCTTTATTTACAAAAACTTTCTTAAATGGAAAGGTTAGTTAAGCTATTGATGATAGGTCTGTGGTATTGGACTTGCTTAAAGCAGAGCTGCATGGAGATAATCTCAGAAAGATGGGGGGAGGGCCTGGCTGGGTAGCTCAGTTGGTTAGAGCAGTGGTCGGCAACAGAGCCAAATATCAATAGGATGATGACTGAAATTTCTTTTGAGAGGCAAATATTTTAAACTTAAACTTCTTCTAAGGCCACTTCTTCAAAATAGACTCGCCCAGGCCATGGGATTTTGTGAAAGAGCCACACTCAAGGGGCCAAAGAGCCGCATGTGGCTCGAGAGCCGAAGTTTGCCGACCACCCGGTTAGAGCATTGTCACGATACACCAAGGTTGCAGATTCAATTCCCACTAAGGACACATACAAGAATTAAGAATCACCAATGAATGCGAAAATAAGGGGAACAGATCTATGTCTCTCTTCCCCCCACCTCCCTTCCCTTTCTCTCTCTAAAAATCAATCAATAACTAGAAAAGATAAGTGGAAATCCACCACTCATTCAAGACAGTAGTGCCAGGAAGCCATTTCTCAAGTCTCATTTAGATCCATCCTCCTTCGTTTAAAGGCCACAGCCATTGCTGTCTCTGTGTCACTTGCTCACAATGCACTAGTCAGTGATGGGATGCAAGAAAACAACCTGTACTGGCCACTTGCTGGAGGGTCATGGAGAGAACATGACCACCAGTGGACCCTTCAGCTGGACTGGGGCAGTTTGAGGCGGTTCTTTACCCCTCCCAGACCTTGGAATGTAGGTTCTGCCCGCTGTCCCTCCTCTCGGAGCTACTTCAAGAACCCAGCTCGGCGAGAGCAATGTATGATGGGACCATGTGGGCTGAATATGGGACTGAACTGACTGAAGCCTCTATGTCAACTTGGGAGATTCTCTCAGGAGGGTGCAGAGGGCAACGTGTCTGTTGTGGCTCAAGTCAAGTCTCCTTAAATAAGTCCCCTTGCTTATGAAAGCACCGCCTACCAATGTGGAATAATAGGTGGTGGCCCCTTTCTCCTGTCTCTCCTCGCCCTTGAACTTCACCTGAAGAACTGCCAAGGTTGCCAGTTGCAAGCCAGCAAGCCAACAAGGCCCTTGAAGTCACAGTAACCAATAGGAACCAATCTGGTGCTTACCATCTTTGTAACACAGATGAACCGCGAGGCACAGTGGTTAACAACACTGACTCTGGAGTAATCCGAATCACACGTCTACCATTCATAACGTAAATGGCAAATTAATTTCAAACTGTGGCCGACAAGGAAACTGACGCTCTGTGTTTAAGAATACCCAACTGGAAGGATTTCAGAAAAAAAAAAAATTATCCAAGAGAAGACAGGTAAAACTCGTTATCGATGTAGCATTAGTAGTTTTTATGAATGCTTCCCCGTACTTAACAACAGATTTTAACTGATTTTATGAAATTATTTTCCTGCCATTCCTTGCTGTGTACGTCACGGGGGGAGATTGCAGTGTCCTATGCAGACAGGTGATCAATAAAATCACCTTTTTTTCCCAACGCTTGAGTTTCAAATAAATAGCATGGACCCAGTCGGGTATCAATAAAACACCATCTCATCAAGGGCTCTCCCTACCCGCAGCAAACGTGCAATTGATGCCTCGAAAGGGGTGCTGTTTTACCCACCCACCCCCACTGCACCCCGTCTCCCCTTTGGCACGGATGCCGCGGCACTGTTTGCGGTTATTTGCTCTGGAGAGGGCAGAATGCAAGAGAGGCGCTTCCACACCAGAGAGAGTCCCTTTCACCTGAGCTGCCACCACTCATTAAAAAACATGAGCCGGCACTTGCCTTCCGCAGGAAAAACCCGCTGCATTTCACAGTCATTGCTACTTTCCCGCGATCGGGGCATAGCAGGGTGTCCCTGGCAACGCAAAGAGCAGGCCAGAGTGGTACCCAACCGCCTCTCCTGCGGGAGCTCAGGGATGCTGATGCCAGTTCGAGATTCGGTGCGGACAGCATCTGCTGCCCAGAATGTTCCACAAAAACTTTTCGCTGCGCACGGCCAGGAGTTTTGGCACCACTGAGGTTAGAAACTAGAAGCTCTCCCTTCTTGCTTAAGAAAAGCGGTTAAAATCCGTTCCCTCGCACAACCGGGCCCACGCGCGGAGCCTGCAACTCTGACACCGCAAAGCAGCCGGGTATCAGGAGTCAGGATCCTGCCAATTAAGAGTCTGCTGTGTGGCATTCACCTTACAAGCGCACTTTCCTGTCATTCTCTCAAGTCTCCCACTTGAGAGCTTTAACGTCGCCCACGGCCGCTGTTCCCCTGAACTACGGACACGGAAGATGGGGGAGATGGTCCGAGAGAGAGCCAGCCACCATGGAACAGAAATAGCATCATCGAGATGTCACAGGGAATGTGCAGTTCATGGAAATTCACTAAATTGCTAGATTCTAGAAAGAGGAGACCACCTCCCGCTACCACATGTTAGTGAAACTCACAGACAGACAAGGATGCTCTACTACCATCAAAACATGCGGGACGTTTTGCATCTTCCTGCGCATCCTCGTTTTGAGGATGGGCCGCTTTGGAGGCAGGAAAGTTTCATTCTGTGCGTCAAGCTGAAAGGACAATCGACTAGTAGAGAATGGCGAGTGTCCTGGTAATTGTTCTAGCAACTTTCGGAGATGAGGTCGCATCCGCGAGAAAGCGAGCATCCCCTGGTGATATTTCTATCACGCCCCATCTACATGTTTTGTTATTCGTGTCACACCGGGAATCAAATAATCATATTTTATGCATTAATCTACCTGGAAAGAAACAATGCCTGGAAAATATTGTTCTTCCTGCTAATGGAGCATGAATATACTTTGATGAGAGTCTCAGTTATATACGAGGATTAAAAAGATTCTGTTTTCCATTCTTTTGTGAGGTATTCAATTTGCTTAAAATATCAGTAGACACATCCACAAAAGCATCTTACAATGGAATATACACATGCTCTCTCTCTCTCTCTCTCTCTCTCTCTCTCTCTCTCACACACACACACACACACACACACACACACACACTTTCCTGCGTATATATGCAAAAGCCAGGTATCCTGCTGATTCCAAGCAATATACAGGCGGACAGAGTAACTGTCTTCTAAGACACTCAGACCTGTTCACGAGGGGACTATAAACTGTTCCACTTAAATTAAAAAACATATTAAAGAGAGAAGGAGATGAATAAGTCTTTCTTGGTGGTTTTTTTTAATACTTTCCCGGGAGAGGAAGGTACCCAAACTGAGTAACTCATGCAACATTCCATAACCAGAGCATCTCCCCCCAATAAAATATAACTTTGACTCACATGCAGCTCAATAGCACGCTTGACGCAAGTCTAGGTTTGGAGGCATACTCATTTTTACAAAGCTGACGTATGTCACTTTTATATCCCGTTGCATTTTAAAATGATTTCAAAGCGAAAAAATATGCTTTGTGCAACATGAATAACATTGATTTCAAGAGAAATCAGTGTTATTTGGACTTTGGATAGGACTGTCCTGCCCTCCCCTTTATTGAGAAGGCACGGTCTTTGCTTGCTGTTACGGCATCAAATTAATGTTTCCTGAGCACTAACTCTGTGCTAAGCCCTCCACCAACCATCATTGTAACGTTTGCAGTTGTCTTTGGCAGTGAAGGTGAGGAAGGCTAGAAGATTCTAAATAAAAAGTGTTCTTCTAGCCAGTAAAGCATCAAAAAGACTGTCAAATGACAGCGGGAAGGTTAGGGAGAGGTGGGGTTGATAAGAGATCAACCAGAGGACTTGTATGCATGCATATAGCATAACCAATGAACACAGGACACTGGGGGTTGGGGTATGCCTGGGGGGGGCAATGGGGAGATATGTATACATGTAACACATTAATTTTAAAAAAAGTGTTCTTTTATGATGCTTTTCCAAAGAGACACCCATAAATCACAACTCTGTACTTGCACCTACTAATAGAACTTACAAGACTTATAAAGCTAGAAGGGGGTGGGGGGAGGGTTGTGTGATATTTACAGAGGAACAGCACCTGTAAATAGCAACAGGATCCTGTAAGGGTCCTGGTGATTTGTCATGAACTTGGAAAGGATATTCAGTTCATGGCAACTTAAAGGAGACACAGCTACCTGGCAACTCGTGAATTTTTTTTTTTCTTTTCTGACCTTTGGAAGTCGCCAGGTTCAACTCATTTTCCGCTCACGGTTCCACCTGAAGCCGGTTCCGTTCAGCAGAAAGCGGCTCGTTAGCAACTTCCAGGAGAAACGAAACGAGACGGGACTCCTAGCTCTTGGGTGAATGAAACCCCACTAAGTCAGATCCATCAAATGAGTCTTATATCTCACAAGGAGTGAGATCTCAGCACAACACACCCAGATGCACTGGCTGATGTGCAAATGCAAGAGCCGGGGGGCAAGTCAGAGGACCCGGGGCAGGTGAAATGGCCTAAGGAACATGATAAAAACCTCATATGGAACCAATAAATGAGTTCGTTACATGGACATGTTTTTCTGGGAACTATGTGAGTGTGTGTGTGTGTATGCGCATACAAGAACCAGCTGTGACTTCCTTCCATGCTCCGTAGCAGGTGCATAACGAACCAAAGTTTGGAGCCGCATCCCAAACTGGAGAGCAGACTCAATCCATGGCGGCTGTGAACGCCAGCAGAGCCGAAAACAAAGAGAAAACTGCATTTCTCCTGCCTCTCCTCAGAGCAGCCCGCGGCACCACCACTGGCACGGGATTTCCCCGGGAGCCTGGGGACCGTCTGGTGCCTGGCTAATTAAAAGGCTGCTCTGACTGATGCTGCTGGTTCCCGAGCCGGTCAAACGCAAAACTTCGCTGATGGGCCGGGAACGTGGTGCTGGAAATACACATGGGAGGTCCTTCTGAACCACGAGCAGCTTCTGGTTCGGCGTGGAAAAATCTGCTCCACCGGAATGGAATGCTGAGGAGGCTACTAGGAGTGCCACCTTCAGTAGGAAAAGAAAGATGCTGGTTTCTCTTCCGAGCGTTCAGCACTTAGGTTCTGGGGGAAGAGCTGAAGGATGGAGTCTAACTTTGCTATCTGTGCCGGTTCCTTTTCCCTCACCGGTCCCCACGGCGGAAGGCTCCCAGAAGCAAAGCCCAGAGGCACCATTTGGGGAATGGAATCATTATACCCTCATTCTGCGGGGTTTCCTCGTTCTGCTCCCAGAACCCCCATGCACTCTGGGAGGCGGGCGTACCAGACCTTTAACTACTTTACAAGGAAACGCTGCATCGGGAGGGAAAGCATAGAACAGCCTTTACAAATACTTTCTCTCCAGCGGGCTATTCCATCCTGTGGAGCACATTTTAGGGGCTGGTTTTTTTTTTTTACATCCAGCATACCACCACTGGCTACTTCAAGAATGCTCAGTGCTACATTCAGGGGTGGCTTTGGACAGTGCTGCTAATATTCTGATAAAGTTATCTTCCAGATTTAAAGTCCCCCTGCCCTTTAGAGCGGATGTGTGCAAAGCAGGCACCCTGGGCCGCTCTTCCAGCGAGGGCTGCAGGCAAAATGTTCTGCAGCGCAGTTTCTAAGACCCCTCCCTCGAGAGCTCCCCAAATCCAGGCCAGGTCCCCAAACTGTAGCCTCCAAATGCTAAACCTCTAGAGTAGAGAGAGGTAGGCACCAATCTGGAATCTTGAGGGTTTTAGGAGATTGGTGATGGAGACCTGAATGAAACCAAAGAATGGAACTGGAATAGTCACACTAAATGGCAGGAGAGAGATGCCAAAGTTGGAATGACAGAGGCATGCTCGCATTTCAGAAAGCATCAGCCCGTGTCCCCCCAACATTGAACCCATGGGTGATGGCCGATACCCTGCCACTCCTGGGGGCATGGGGGAGGACAGAGGAAGGAAGATGGACAGCCCTGCCGGAAGTGAGCCCCAGAGTTGCCTACCAACCGGCTCCTCTCTGTTTCCACATTAGATTTTTTTTTTTTCTGAGCTCAGAGCCCTTTGCAGGACCCAGAATAGAAGGTATGGCAGGTGATGGAAAATCCCGCAACTACTCCAGTGGCGGGGACTGGCTATGTGCTTCCGATCTGCTCCCCCAGATTTACAAAATATTATGATTCAGAGCGTTATTTAATCAGAAGGCTAGCCCTCCGATTCCTTCCAGCCGCAGCGCTCGGGGAAGTGGAAACACACACACGTCTGGACATGATAATTACGGAGCACTCCCTTGGAGTGGAAAAGAAAATGTAACCCTGGGAGAACATCCTTCACTGGTACCAGGGCTCTCGGTGGAGATACCTCTCTCTCTCTCTCTCTGACACACACACACACACACACACACGCACACGCACACGCACAGGCACAGGCACAGGCACACAGACACACTCCAGACGATTCCCTCCTGCAAAAGTGGCCACAGCTGGTGAAGGCAAAGGCAGCAAGCAGCAGCCAGGCAGGGATCTCTCTCTCTCGGTGGCGCCTGGCGTGAAGGCTGGGGCTCCTTTTGCCCGCCGAAGGCGAGGGGGGACCGGAGGGAAAGCCCCCCACTCGGATGATCTTACATAAATCCCTCTCCCCCGGCTCCTCTGCAGGTGCAAAGCCCCTGGAATGCGCCTCCCTGGGCTGCTTGCTAGCCATGCAGATGGCCCTCGGGGACCGGACCGGCTCTCTCCCAGGACACCGACCACCCCAACCCCTGCTCGGGGAGCCCCAGAGCAGCGCCCTCGCCTACCTCCTCGGCGGTGTCCCCTCCTGCCCACAAGTCCCGGGGAGCAGCCGGTGAAGACAGACAGCAGCCCCGGCTGCCCGGCTGAGCTCCTTAGCAGCTCGGGCGCCACAGGAGTGGGAGGAGGATGGGGAGGATGGGGAGGACAGAGGGGCTCCTGCCTCTTCCAGAGGGAAAACTCTCGCGGAATCTTCGGGAACGGGGTGGGAAAGTTGAAAGGACCCCGTCTCTCCCCCTCCGGGGCTGCGCTCCGGCCTTTTCATTGGAGCCCCCAAGTGAGCAGCCGGGAGCCCGGTTTTCAGCCGCCGCCGCCGCAGACGCGTGTGGTGCGTGTGCACCGCCGACAATTAATGCGTTTGATTCCTCCCGGCGCGGCCCCGGCCCACAGCTGCGCGCTCGGCTCGCCCAGGCGGAGGGCGCGTCCTCGGCGGGTCGCCGGCCCTGCGCCCGCGGGGAGGGGTCCACCCGAGGAAACTTTGCGATTTCGGCCACATTTTGGGGGGGAGAGGGGAGGAGGGGGAAGTGGTCTTGGGGAGGGAAAGGCGGAGGAAAAATGCAGGTACCTGTTGGCATCACCGTTCGCCGGCTCCAGCCTCGGCCAGAGCCCGGGAGAGCGGGGGCAGGTCCCTCCGGAACCTGTTACGCGCACCGCAGGCGAGAACCCTCTCTTCCTCGGGTCCTGCGAGGGGTGCGGCCCGCACCCCCCGGAGGGTTGGCAGCCGCGGGGTGACAGCAAGCGCAGCTCCAGGTTCTGCAGGCGCCGGGAGCGGGGGTTGGGGGGACCGAGACGTCCCCGGCTCCGGGCGCGGGGTGGGGGGATCGCGGAGGGAGCTCAGTCTCGCCGGCTGAGCGAGGACGCCCGCCTGGGAGGTGGTGTGTGGGGGGGAGAGGAGGGTCCCTGCCGGGCGGGGTGCGGGGCAGCAGCGCCTCGGGGTCCGCAGAGCCGCGGGGCGGCGCGGGATCCCGCAAGTTTGCAGCCGGCGCCGCGCCTCCGCCTCCGCGGCTGGGAGCAGCCACTTGTGGGAAAGCCGGGCGCGGGCGCTCGGGGGCCGCCGGCTCGCCCTCCCTCTCTGGGCGCGGAGGAGGGGGTGCAGCCCAACCGGCCGGAGGGACCTCCACCTCTCCCCTGGCTCCGGCTCCGTCGCCTCCTTTCCAGCCGCCTCGCCCTCCTTCCTCCGCGGCAGGTGCTCCCGGCCCCGCGCGGTCCCCGCAGTGAAGGCGCGCGGCCGCAGCGGGTCCGGGAGCGGCGGAATTCGCCCGGCGACCGCGAGAAGCGGGGGAGACGGGGAGCAGGAAAACCGGGGGGCGGGAGGGGAGAGGAAGAAGAGGGAGAAGAGGGGGACACGCAGCCTGCTCGCTCCTCTCCAGGACCCCCTGTCAGTCACGGCGGTTTGCAGGGATCGCCGCGCCGGATCCTGGAGGCGCCCCGCGCGGGCCGCGCATCTCGGGGAAGGAGACGCAGCTCCCAGCCCCGCGCCGGCGCTGCCAACCCGCCTCCCGCAGCCGCGCGGAAGGAGGCGCGCACGGTTCGCAGGTGCGGGAAGGGGCCGGGGGGGTTTCCAAAAAGAAACGTCCCTCCTGGGTCCTCGGGAATAAAAAACAAAACCAAAAAACGGGGGTTCAGGGGGGACTTACTTGGGCCGGCTCCGCGCGGGCGAATGCTCACGCCTCTGGCTTCACCAGCGGCCGGAGGGGCGCGGGGCGGGCGCCCGCGGGCGGCGAGTAGCGGGCAGTCCCCGCGCGCTGGGCAGGCGCCGCCGGGCCCCGCTCATGCCTGTGGGAGCGGCGGGGCCGGGCGCGCGGAGACGCGGGGACGGGAGCGCCGGGCTTCTGGGGTGTCCACCGCCCCCCGACCCCGTGCTGCACGGCCGGCCGGGCGGACGCTCGGGTCTGGGCGCCGAGCCGCGGCGGCGGCGGAGCGGAGGCGCTTCCAGGAGCAGGAGCCGGAGGATGTGGAGGAGGAGGAGGAGGAGGAGGCGGAGGAGAAGGCAGGGAGGCGCCCCCAATCCCAGGATGCGGGGCCGAGCGCTCCGGCGGCGTGCGCGCCCGCCCGCCTGCCGCACGGAACTGTGAAGTGAGCTGGAAAAGTGAGCCGGGCGCCTCCCCTGATGGATCTCATTGGGCAGCGCGCGCAGGCAGGTCTGCCACTTGGAAATTCGTGGGAGCGGCCCCCCCCCACCTCCTCCCCGCCTCCTCTCGGCCTGCCCCCCGCCCCCCCCACCTCCCTCTCCTCCTGCGCTGGCGCGCGCCGGCGGCCTGGCTCTGCCCCCCGGTACCAAGTGGGCACCCAACTTTCAGCTCCCGCCGCCCGAGGAGGAGGAAGAGGCGCCCTCCGTGCGGGGCGCGCGGCCCGCGGAGGGCCAGGCTCCCGGGGCGCGGGGCTGGCGGGCGCCGGGAGGATGTGGAGGAGGTGGCCGCGGGCTCTCTCGCTCTCTCTCTCCAGGCTCCTCGGAGTTGGGGGCCGGCGGGAGCTGGGGAAGCCCCTTCAGTGCCCACCCCCACCTCCAGGCGGCTTTCCCTGGGGGGACAGAGGGCGCACGGGGCCAGGGGGGTGCGCGCGGGCAGCCCACCTCGGCCGCGTTATTCCCGGAGCCCCTGGAGGACAGAGGGGGGTGCGTGGGCCAGACGGCGGCTCTCTCCACGGGCAGACTGGGTGCAGCGGCCGCGTTCTGTGGTCCTGTGGGTGGAGCGCGTTCCTCCTACCCCACGCTTTTACCCCTTAGGGGAGAGGAGATGAGGGAGAGCAGCAGGGGGGTGCAAGAAGATGTGAAAAGGGGAGCAGACCTTGCCTGGATGTAAAGGGGGGCGTTGCTAAGGGGTCTTCTGGATGTGCCCTGGCCTCCAGATCTCCGCTCAGGCACCGTGCGCTAAGCCCTCTGCTCCTGCCCCTCATCCCAGCCTCTACCAAGGGATGCCTTGTCTGCGGCCCCTCAGAGGCTGCTGGGGGGCCTCCATTCTGATCTTGAGAAAGGGCTTCACCTGTGGAAGAAGGGGTCCTGAACTAGGAGGTTCAGTTTCTTCCCTTCTCCTCACACGGAGGCTAACGCATAGAAACCCATCATCCACTGTGGTCATCTTTGAATAAGACTGGGGAAACATCGGATGCATGAATTCTCACTTTTTTTGGTTCACTCCCTCCATTAACAGCTCCATGCAGTCCATCCCCTGGGCGCTAGAAGTGAGCTCCGAGGGAGGCTTTCGCCATCTGGGGACAGAGCCCCGACAGATGGAGAGCAGGGGACAGAGGACCGGAGGCCAGGTCTACAGAGCACGCTCCGTCTGATGCAAAGGAGGGAGAGTGAGCAGCAGGAGCACGCAGACGCTTAAAAGATGCTCATAATATAGATGCAGATTTGACATTTTGTGTGCGCGCGTGCCGCCTCTAGCATCCCGTCCTGGAAGGTGGAGGGGAATATTGACTGTGGGTCTAAGAGCTGTCTGTGTTCCCGTCTCCCTGTCAGGAGCCAGACACTGCTGTTCCAGAGAGGAAGAACTGGGGAGAACCAGGGGGTACCCCACCACCAGCACCAGGCAGTCTCCGGGTGACTGTTCTTTGCTCAGACTCTGGGTGCTTACAGGGGATTCAGGGACTTGGCTGATCTGTCTTGGGGGAAAAAAAGGAACTGCAGTCACATCTCAATCACAGTGTGACTGCGGCCAGAGCGGGCAGCCCCAAGTGGATAAAGAGACAGCTCCCTCCGTGGGTGGGGTTTCATTTCCACCTTAAACCAATGGTCTGAACCTCCCCTCGGGGCGCCTTCTTCCACCAGTGAGAACTGGAGAAAAACTGGGGTACTCCTGCAGGCTGGGTGCTGTCCTCCTGGTGAGCACGCTCCCCCTAAAGGGAGGCCAGAGTGGCAGAGAGAGACATGACTGCAGAGCTCATTGTCTTAAAGGCAAAACAACAGCAGCACAGTTTGGCCCAGTGAACAGAGGGAGGCTAGCTTGGCTTCTGGTATATGGGGTGAGGGGGAGTGTGGATCGACTCACCTCGTCCACGTTGGCTCCCAGAGCAGCTGTAGCCACTGTCCGTGGATCTTGGCCACGTGGAAGTCACCATGGCCCTCTCTCCACTGTTCATCTCAGCTCCAAGCACAGCAGAAGGAGTTTCCTATCCGTTTCTTCCTGGTCCTTCAGAGGGGCCTGGGTAATGAAGCAGAGTGAAAGAGGATAGGATTAGGATGTTAGCAAGCCCTAAAGGGTATTTATTTCTGCAAGAGTCAGGGATGCTGGAAGACAAAGCATTCGCCTCTTTCACAATCCTACCCACTCTTCTTTATTAAAAAAATACTACATTTTATTGATTTTTTTGACAGAGAGGAAGGGAGAGGGACAGAGAGCTAGAAACATGGATGAGAGAGAAACATCAATCGGCTGCCTCCTGCACACCCCCCACTGGGGATGTGCCTGCAACCAAGGTACATGCCCCAGACCGGAATTGAACCTGGGACCCCTCAGACCGGCGCTCTATCCACTGAGCCAAATCGGTTTTGGCTCACCCACTCTTAGTAGGATGCAATGTAAAGTCACAGTGGTGAGAAGATGTTTTCAAGTCAACATCCTTTCCAGGGTTGGTTACCGACTTCCAGCGGGAAGAGGGGTGGGCTCTACAGCAGCAGTTCTCAACCTCTGGGTTCGAGACCCACAGGTTGAGAACCGCTAGCAGGGTCACCTAAGACCATCAGAAAACAGATATTTACATGACGATTCATAACAGTAGCAAAATGTCAGTTATGAAGTAGCAACGAAAATAACTTAGAGGTTGGGGGTCACCACAACAGGAGGAACTGTATTTGAGAGGTTGGGAACCACTGGCTTACAGTAAGCAGTGCCCTGGAAGGTATGCAAAAGCTAGAAAGATGCCAACTTCTATAGGATGAGCAGGGGCTGATGGTAGAAGAGAACCTATCTATCTATTATTTGCGGCATTAAATCTAAAGTTATGTTCATTCTTCAGTGTATACGTCCTTCAAAACTAAAACCATCTCACTAAAAAACTGCCCAAACAAAAGTAAAATGGTTGCTATTGTATGATTATTGAGAACTTTATTAGTTGCTTTTCAATGTAGATTAACTCATTCATCCCTTCCTTCACTCACTGAATGCCTTCTAAAGGTAAAAAGTTGAGGACTTCGGACTCTATGAATGAAGGGATTTCATGTGATACTTGCCAAGAGTATTTGAAAATAAGAGTTAAAATAAAAACCCGAAGAATTTAAATGATGAGGATGGCCAGAACATAAATGTTACACCAATGAATATGTACTCTTTGCCAGAAATTAAGTTTTTTTTCTTCACACTTTGTTATGGAATTCTAGTGAAGAAATCTAACAACCATCATGTCCTCTTTATTTTTTTTCTGGGGGAGGAAGTAATATATAACAACCTGTGCATTAGGCAAAAGGAACTTTAAAATTTTATTTTCAATTCCAATATTGGAGCATAAATTATAGGCATAAAAATTAAGAAAGCAGTTTAAAAACGTCTGTCAATGCTTTAAGTATATTTAGGAACTTTTTTTTTTAAGAATTTTTTAAAACCAGGACCCTCTCCTTCCCCCCAAATCATGAAAACATCTGATGGTGTTCAAGTTACATGAATGTGAGCGACCACAGTGGCTGTCAAGCTGTGGGCTCTGGATCAGGACCTGCCTCTTTATTCTCAAACTTGAACCAGAGTCCCCTGGCTAGAAGTTCAAATTCCCATGCCTGGAATCGGGGGGGGGGGGGGGGGGGGGGGGGGGGGGGGGGGGGGGGGGGGGGGAGGGGTGGACTCGACTCAGAAATCTGGATTATTCATACATGATCCAGGAGACTCTGTGGCTCAAGTTTAAGAACTTCTGCCTTAGGTGTTTGTTTTTCTTTTCCTTTTTTTCAGGTGGTATCTATCTATATGCCTATGAGAAAATAAAAATAAAGTATATGCCATATTATATTAATAGGAGAGGCCCAGTGCACAACATTCATGCACTGGGCAGGGGGGATGGAGTCCCTCAGCCTGGCCTACGCCCTCTTTCAGTCTGGGAACCCTCTGGGGGTGTCTGACTGTCAGCTTAGGCCTGCTCCCCAAAGAGAGTGCACCTAAGCCATCAGTGGGTCATCCTTAGCTCTGCCACTGCTGCTGAATGTGGCTGAGCGACACCCCCTGTGGGAGCACACTGACCACCAGGGCAGCTTCTGCATTGAGCGTCTGCCCCCTGGTGGTCAGTGCGTGTCATAGCAACCAGTCATCCCTCAGTTCAGTTGATTTGCATATTACCCTTTTATTTAATAGGATTTATTGCTTTTGTCCTGGAATATTCTGAAATACGTTATGATCTTTAATAAATAAAAGAGAAAAAGAAAACGACATGCCCACTAAACTTATCTTGTGATTACTTCCCCAATTTTAGTGATGGGATTTGAAAACTACACTGATTCTTGAGCAGTGGTTATGGATTCCCGGGCTCAAATCACCAATGAGCTTGCGGTCCTGAGTTGTGTTTCCCTACATCTCTCTGCTGCAGGTTGTGCCTGTCCCTGAAATTAGGGCCTGGATCTCTTCATATCGACTAGTAATTACTAATCTCGCGCTGGCCATTATATTTGCAGTAAAGGGAGGTGTGTGAACACTTTTGTGAAAACCACATCTGTGCCGAGAGCCCTTTGGAGAAGGTTTTCAAAATGGCATTATCTGCCATCTTCCCAGGTGCTGGCAAAGAGATAAGCCCCAATTCAGCTTCCGAACAGAGACCGAGGCGTGGAGCAGGGTGGGCAGCAGATATATGTAAGGGAACGGGCACAAAGCTATCGAATATGCCAGCCCTCTGGTTTATGTTGTGGACTACCCACTTAGCATTTTCTTTTTCTTCCTTTCTTTTTCTGAAAGAGAGGAGCAACTTGATTAAAATTCCAGGCCTCTCTTGGTTTTAACATGGAAACCAAGAAGAGGGGAAAAAATAAAATAAAATAGTTCAGGGGACATGCCTGGGTTGGGGACTTCATCTCCAGTGGAGGGGGGGGGTGGGTAGGAGGCAGCTGACACATGACTCTCATCATTGATGTTTCTATCTCTCCCTTCCTTCTGGAAATGAATAAAAATATGTTTTGTTTTTAATTTTTTTAAATATATTTTATTGATTTTTTACAGAGAGGAAGGGAGCGGGATAGAGAGTTAGAAACATCTATGAGAGAGAGGCATCGATCAGCTGCCTCCTGCACGCCCCCTACTGGGGATGTGCCCGCAACCAAGGTACATGCCTTGGACTGGAATCCAACCTGGGACCTTCCAGTCCCCAGGCCAACGCTCTACCCACTGAGTCAAACCGGTTTTGGCATGTTTTGTTTTTAAAAAGAAAAATAAAGGGGAGCCTTTCCTCCCGCACCCCCCCCCCCGAAATACTACCAGTTCCCTCTCTACAACGGTGTTCAACATGAAAACAGAAGAATGCCATTTCCTGGATCTCAGTCTGATGGAGACACCGGCCAGCATTTGCCATTTGCGGACTTACACTCTGGTACCATCACACCCACAGAGAGGCATGCAGATGCCTAGAATGGGGAAACACCCACCCGTGCCTCCTATCCCGCCTCCAATAAGAGTCTATACTCGGCCGAAACCGGTTTGGCTCAGTGGATAGAGCGTCGGCCTGCGGACTGAAGGATCCCAGGTTCGATTCCGGTGAAGGCCATGTACCTTGGTGGCGGGCACATCCCCAGTGGAAGGTGTGCAAGAGGCAGCTGATGGATGCCTCTCCCATCCATGTTTCTAACTCTCTATCCCTCTCCCTTCCTCTTTATAAAAAAAATCAATAAAATATATTAAAAAATAATAAAATAATAAAATAAAAAGAGTTTGTACTCAGGATTGGCTGTTGCCCAGTGGGTGACTCCAGGGAAGGCTGCTCTGTGTGCATCTGACCAAGCATCCCAGAAGTTGCTAGGCGATTCCATCCCTGCGAATGCGAGCAGCATGTCTTTATTGAGTCCTGGCTGCAGGATGCTGCAGCAGGAGTTTTTTTGTGTGTGTTCCTTTATTAGAGAGAGGCCACCCGCCCTCCGTGTGGGGACCCTGCAGGGCGCTGGGGTGAGGCTGGCTGCAGCCCGCACAGGCAGGCAGCCCGCCAGTCGCCCGGCTGTGACTGTCAGGGCGCTTTTTCTTCTGCCTCAAGTGCCCTCTAGCGAGCAATCGGGGCGCAGGTTGCTAGGCAGAAGGAGGTGGGAAGGAAAGCAGAAGGAAGAGCAAAGAGGCGAGCCGACCAATTGCCACCCGGATCCCCGGAATCGTTAGGTTTCCCCCCCATACCCCCAACTCCGGCCTCAGAGGGGTCATTCCCACAAAAGTGTTTGGCCAAACAGAAAAAAAAAGGAGCCAGGAGCCGCCGCTTCTGCATGGAAAAGAGATCACTCGCTGGCTCAATGGGGAAACGCACGCTAATCCTCTCTCTTGGGGAGGTGGGGAGGTGGGGATGGGGGGGGGGGCGGGTTTCTGGGCCACATCCATCATCATTTTGCAGAAAGTCGCACGCACTCTAGTCATCAGGCAAATCCAAAGAAGGTAAGTTGGTCCCCGGGAGGAAATTCCGTTCTCTTCCTCGCTGCTCAGGGCAGCGCGGCCAGGAGGCATGGGATGCAAATTGATGGGTTTGCAGCTTCTGTCTCCATAAAACTGCCTCAGACTTTTTTTTTTCTTTTTGCCTCATGGGGGGTGGTAGGCGGCCTAATTGAGGTTTTAGAAAAACAATTTTCTATCCCTCTGATACCATCTTGATCTATGGCTGAACCCCCCCTTTCGTGTTGTAGCTGCTAACAGGGTCTCGGGTTTTTTGGGGGGAGGGCAGCCAGGATCTGTGTTTTCATAAACGTGCCATTAAAACGGCCTGATTGGGCATAGCAGGTGGGCTCAGGAGACGCGGGAGGGATGGAAACGGGGGAAGAAAAATGTGCTTTGCAAACATGTCTGTGTGCAAATCAATCCGGCTAAAGAGGAAGGTGACCTGCCTACAAGACGTGCATGTGGGCATCTCTCCCTAAATGCGAAAACAAGCTACTAATAACAGCCAAGCCGTCTCCCAGAGAGAGAGAGAGAGAGAGAGAGAGAGAGAGAGGCAGAAACCTGTAAATAAACTCCTATTTTGGCATCCGTTCAGGGGAGGGAGATCGAAACACCTGGTATGCAACAGAGAGATGTTTTTACTAAAGATGTGGTTGGTGTTTTGACAACACCCCCTGGCTATGAAGTTTTAAAGGGCAAGTAAAGAGGGAGGCAAGCTAACATTACAATAGATTACAATAGGCGCCCTTATTTTCTTTTCGTACAGTGTCTCTTTAATTATTAAGGCACTCTGGATGGAAAGGCTATTTATTAAAGTCTGGGCGACCTGAGGCTCAGAGAACTTAAGTGATTTGCTCAAAGATACACAGTTATTAAGTTAAAGTGAGAGTGAGGCTCCGCATCTCCAGCATTGAATATAATTTAGTCATTATTTCTCAAAATTAAAATACTATGAACTACGATGACCTACTTTTAGTATTTTTTTTTAGTATATTTCATTGATTTTTTTTTTTACAGAGAGAAAGGGAGAGAGATAGAAAGTCAGAAACATCGATGAGAGAGAGACATCGATCAGCCGCCTCCTGCACACCCCACTGTGGAGATGTGCCCGCAAGCAAGGTACATGCCCCCAGCCAGAATTGAACCTGGGACCTTTCAGTCCACAAGCCGACGCTCTATTCACTGAGCCAAACCGGTCTCGGCTATTTTTTATTTTTTTTAAATCGTTATTGTTGAAAGTATTACAAGAGGTCCCCCATTCCACCCCCATGAACCCCCTTCTAGCCTGCACCTGCCTCCCACCCGGGGCCTTCCCCACACTATTGTCTGTGCAGCCCGGATATGCATACACACATACAAGTTCTTCATTTGATCTCTGCCCACCTACCATCCACCCTCACCTTCATCATCTCACTGTAGAAGAGACTCATACATTGCAATTCAAAACGAACCAAACATGATGTGTTTCAAAACAGAGTCAGAATTCTTTAATTGCATGTGGATTGATAAATACGGACTCGATTGCACGGTTAACCAACGAAATCAAACTCCCCCAAGGAGAGTGTGTACATTGGTACCTCGAGAAACGAGTTTAATTCGTTCTATAACCTTGAGGCGTGGGAAACTATGAGACGCTCGAGTCGTGGTAAACTGGTGGGTCGTGTACAGCCGCCCGATCCCTGCAATGACTCCTATCTCAAATGTTGCTCATATTTCAAAGCAAAAAATCTCTCACTTGACGGCTCGTATCTCAAAAATCTCATATGTTAGGGCACTCGTATCTCGAGGTACCACTGTATTTCTTAAAAGCAAATAGGGTGATTGAGACTTAGTGTAACAAGCACTGTTCTGGAAACCCTTTGAGAATATGGAAACCAAAATGGATCCCAAGGTCTTGTCTAATTCCTCTGTGCTAGGGGCCAACGTTGAGGCTCACTTCTGCTGTTATGACTTGGGGAATAGCCCTTCAACTATTTCCAAGTACATCAGCTCTCTCATTAGAACCTTGCATTCATCTCGTGGGGGTGAGAAGAAGATACAGTATTTCCTCAGTGTTATAGAGTTAAAAGCTTTAGAGCAGTGGTTCTCAACCTTCCTAAGGCCGCAACCCTTGCATACAGTTCCTCATGTGGTGGTGACCCTCAACCATGAAATGTTGCTACTGTGATGCATCGTGATGTAAATATCTGCATTTTCCGATGGTCTTAGGCGTCCCCTGTGAAAGGATCGTTCGCCCCCCAAAGGGATTGCGACCCACAGGTTGAGAACCACTGCTTTAGAGGCAAAAGAGTCCTTAGAGTTTGTCTAGTTCAACCTCTTCATTTTATGGGAACGGAATTGGGTAAGGCTCTTGTCTCCTGAGCTTAAGGTTCCAGAACTCTCTGCAGGCCAGACTGTCACTTGTCCCTGCAAATACGGCCCATGGACAACCCATTTAGCTCATAATGTTACAGAGAACCGGCATAATCAAACCATGCTCAGGGAGTTTGGAGTTACATTTATTGGAGAGTTTGGAGTTACATTTATTATGCGTGGGTCCAGAGGAAAATGTCTCTCAAATTCTGGGCCCCAAAGTGCAGAAATTGTCCCTATTTATATGTTTTTATCTTCTTTGTTTCCCAGATATGGATGTTTCCCGCCCCTTTGCAAATCCTTAAAGGGCCCCTATGTGCTGAGGCCTTGAGACCTCAACCAAAGACCTAGCCTGGTGCCAGCATTCATCATTTTGTCCAGGAAGGTTTAATGGCCACTCTGAAGTGAGAATAGTCTCATTTTCCTCATTATCTAAGCAAACAAACATTCACAGAAGCCAAATAGCAAGGTTAAAGTTTCAAAAAGCAGTTTTTATATAAGATGGAGGCTTCAATAACCTGAGCAGTCTTCAAAACAGGAAGCCAGAAGAATGGGGATTGGGGTGAGGGAGGAGAAGACTGTTTGGGGTTCAGGTACTGAGATGCAAATGAAGGCAGTGGAGAAAAAACTCTTTCCTTTGCTGCTGAGATTACATCTGCTCCCTGCACCGAGCATCTACTCGGTCTAATAATATGTCTTGTCTTGCTTGAATTATCTCCGTCCTCTGGAGCTGAGCTCACTAATGCAGCCTCAGAGACTCCATCAGCGTAGATCTTGTGTGGTATATATTTTTGAAGTGAGGCTTATTGGGAAATCGTAGGAAGAAGACAACATCAGAAAATAAAAATTATGCTAACGTATCCGGCCCCCTATGGTCTTCTGGAAGGAAACCCAGAGAGACCGCTCACTTCCCATGAAAATGTGTAAGACGGGCGCCTGCATTCTCCAAAACCAGACAAAAACCAAGTGCCCGAGTCCTGCCAAAATGATGGAGCCTGATGAACATTCTGGCTTTCTTCCTCCAGTTCTCTCCTGGTGCCTGAGAAAGGCAACGCACCTTCTTTTTCACCAGGTTTAACCCTTCCCTGAAATGACGTAAGGAGGGTAAATCACTTTCCTGGAATGAGACGTGACGATAAGTGGCCGTGGCAGTTGTGGATATTCTTCTTCTTTTTTAAAAATATATTTTATTGATTTTTTACAGAGAGGAAGGGAAAGGGATAAAGAGTTAGAAACATCAATGAGAGACATCAATCAGCTGCATCCTGCACGCCCCCTACTGGGGATGTGCAGGAGGCAGCTGGTCAATATTTCTCATCGATGTTCCTAACTCTATCCCTCTCCCTTCCTCTCTGTAAAAAATAAATAAAATATATTTTGAAAAAAATACCCACAACTGCCAAATAACAGTTTGGCTCAGTGGATAGAGCACCCGAAACTGGGATGTGGACTGAAAGGTTCCAAGTTTGATTCCGGTCAAGGGCATGTATCTTGGTTGCGGGCACTTCCCCAGTTTATGGCCTGGAGAGGCCTTGTGCTCAAGACCCTGAGACACTCCTTGGAATTGCCAGTCAGTCTGGCTCCTCCTCTGGAGATGAAGTGGCGATCAGCTTGTTGACCCCCTCAGGATGCTTCTCCATGGATACTGGACATTTGAAAGGAAATGAACTCCCCTCCATCTTGTCCTTGTGCCCCCAGCCTAAACCCCCTCCCTTTTCTGGGAGTGGCCACAGGTGTGCCAGCAATATCCTAGCTTCCCCGACCACCACCCAAATGGACCAATGAAGCTCCAGGAACACAGCGAGGGTCCTAATAAGGCTAAGCCACAGAAAGACCCTAATTCAGGTGACCAATCTCTGTCACCCTCATCACTTCCCTAAGCCCCCTAATTATCCTACCCCATAGACCTCATGGTTCCCGCCCGGCTCACTCTCTCGCCTCACTGCTGTGCCAGAAAGAGGCTGGGAGCCAAACCTGGGTTTGAATAAAGACTCTGCTTTTGCATCGGAAAAGGCTCCTTAGTGGTGGATCATTGGGGACCCGAACTCCGGGCATAACACATTGTTTCTTTCGTTCCAGATGGATCACAGGCATGACTTACGCTCTTCAGTCTTCACGCCTGTCCCTGCTTCTCTACCTCTGCTCCTCCTGCCCTCATCTGTAGCATGAGGCTGAACACACCTGCTCTATCATGTGAAATCCATCTGTGTATCAGACTTGCTAGGGTCTGAGCTCCTTCGGAAGCAGAGACTGTATCATCCGTACCTGTGTGTATCCCAAACCTCCCCACCCAAACCTGATCTAGTCAACACTCAGGAACTGTCTTCTCTAAGGTAACGAACCAACCACTGGGTCTGCACAGATAACCACGGCCTTGTTGTCAACAGTTAGCCAGAAACAGACCCAGCGTTCGAATTAGAAAGATCAGATGGCCCAGCAGATCGGTGTGGGGAATCAACCAGCAGAACAGATTTCCCTGGAAAAGAGAGAGGAAGAAAGGAGGGTGGCGAAGCAAAGTAAAAAGAAACACAACCAGCCAACTCTCTCTTTTCCAGCAGAAAGAGAACAGTGACGATGACTCACCCAAAAGCCTGAACAACTGATCTCTGTCTTCTGGCTTCGCTGGTTGGAGCATCGTTCTTTTTTATTTTTTTAAAATATATTTTATTGATTTTTCACAGAGAGGAAGGGAGAGAGATATAAAGTCAGAAACATCGATGAGAAGAGAGACATCCATCAGCCGCCTCCTGCACACCCCACTGTGGAGATATGCCCACAACCTGGGTACATGCCCTTGACCGGAATCGAACCTGGGACCTTTCAATCCGCAAGCCGACGCTCTATCCACTGAGCCAAACCGGTCTCGGCAGAGCATCATTCTTTATACCCAAAAGTTGATGGGGTGGATTCCCAGTCAAGTTGCCTTTTCAATCCTGGTTGGGGCACCCTCTCTCTCTTTCTTAAAAAAATAAATCACTAAAAATATATCCTTGGGCTAGGATTTTTTTTTTTTTTAAAGGAGGAGAACCATTGAAAAGAAATTAAAATTTTCTCCAACACAATTAGGAGTGACCATCAAGAAACAATTCAGATCCCCAAGCGGCGATTTGCATAACAGTGGTGGAAATGATCCTTCTGCTGACACCAGGAAGTATGAATATGAATGAGGGTTCACTGGCCCTTCAGTGCTTCCTTAATTCAGCTCCTGGGTGTTTACAAAGCCATTTCCCCTCCAGGAAGTACGCCGCGCCTGAGGCAGAGGGCACTGTCTCTGTGGCCTTTAGACTCACCCCCTTAAGAAGAGAAACTTATTTTCCCCCCAGGATTTTGCACCCAAATGATGTCTCTTTTATGAACAGAATCACATGGCTCTCCACCTCTCTCCCCTCCCCCCTACCCAGAGGTAGTTTACCTGTACTCTTTTATATATTATTAATATTTTTTTCATCTATCGGTCTATTTATTTTGCCAGTGTAGCTCTTTTAAATTGATTTCAGAGATAGGAAGGGAAAGAGATAGAAACATCAATGATGAAAGAGAATCATGGATCGGCTGCCTCGTGCACGCCCCCTCCTGGGGATCGAGCCTGCAACCCACGCATGTGCCCTGACAGGGAATCGAACCATGACCTCCTGGTTTATAGGTCAATGCTCAACCACTGAGCAACACCATCTGAGCTGTTTATTTATTTTGCCAGTGCAGCTTTTAACAAAACAGGCAGACATACTTGGGGAGGTTGTCAGAATGAATATTGGATGTGATTTCTGCAGGACTACAAACACCTCAGAATGTTCTAGAACCATGAGGGGTAACTTACACTAGTTAAAGAAGATTTTTTTTTGCGGGAAGAAAGGATATGTGAAGGGTGAGGGCAGGGGCTTGAAATGAATGGAGCCTTAATGTCGGTAGACTAGAAGGATGAAAAGAAAAACTGGATGGACGGCTGAAGGTATCCAGAATTAATTGAACAACAAGGATGAACCGTCATTTATATAAAAGCTTTTCCATGTAACCCTCCCAAATGTTCAGAGTTGCAGGTGCCCTCCCCTCCATTTTTCCATTGACGAAGGGGGAAACTGCCTAAGCTGGTTTGGCTTGGTGGACAGAGCATCGGCCTGCAGACTAAAGGGTCCCAAGTTCGATTCCAGTCAAGGGCACCTGCCTGGGTTGCAGGCTTGATCCCAAGTGAGGGGCAAGCAGAAGGCAGCTAATCAATGATTCTCTCTCAACATTGATGTTTCTCTCTCTCTCTCTCCCTTCCTCTCAGACATCAATAAAAATATATGGAATAAAGGGGGGGAAACTGAGAGGAATTCCACCTTTTCCTGGCTAACTTGTTAGGAGACCCCCATGGTGATTGCTGATGGAACACAGATGGGGAAAAGAAATACCATTGGGTCTCACGGTGGGAAAGTTGCTTCTTTCCAATTCTCTTTCAGCCTTCTGATGAGGTCAACCGAGAACATTCCAGGGCTGACCTCTCTAAGCCGAACACTGGCCTGGGGCTCCGAGCCAGAAGCATATATATATATATATATATATACATATATATATATATATATATATATACTTAAAGTGCCTCGTTAGAAGGTTAAGAACAGTGCATTTGTTCATTTTTTTCCAAGCTTATCTTGTGGGGGGTTTTTTTTGTGTGTGTTTGTGTTTTTTTTTTTGACAAGTGAAAAATAATTGTTTTTAATTTTTAGGTATAGATATAAAGGTCCCTGTGAAAAAAGTGAGTTGACTAAAAAGATTATATCACATAGATTACTTAAAAAAGAAAGCCCAGACACGCTACATAAATGATTGTACTTAAGAAAGAAAAAAAACACATATTAAATCAGCATCCTGTCAATGTACTATTATCAAGTCAACTGTCCCCTTAAACTTGAAGATGTTTTGCATGTATAAACATATATATACATATATATGTATATGTGTGTGTTTTATATATATATATATATATATATATATATATATATATGTGTATATGTATAATATTATTCCTGAGATCAAAGTTTTTCTGCAATATCAAATATTCCCGATTTCTTGAGTTCGATTTCCAATAAAAACTAACTCTTAACATTATAAATGTCAGGTCAGGGAGTTATAAAGAATTTAAATACAGTGGCACCTCGAGATACGAGTTTAATTCGTTCTGTAACCTTGAGGCGTGGGAAACTATGAGACATTCTAGTCGAGGTAAACTGGTGGGTCGTGTGCAGCTGGCTGATCCGCGTGATTACTCCTATCTCAAATGTTGCTCGTATTTCAAAGCAAAAATCACTCGCTGGACCAGCTCGTATCTCAAAAATCTCGTATGTTAGGGCACTCGTATCTTGAGGTACCACTGTATAGCCTGGTGGACATTGCAGAAATGCGTTTAGTCTTCAGGTACAAAGAGTCTTACACTTTTGTAGCTCTGTCTGCCACCCCCCACTAATATTTTGAAATCATAATTATCACCTTTTGTTAACATTGTCGACACAGGTTGTTGACAATCCCACTGTCGTTTTGTATGTATTTCGCTTCAGGAAAGACTAAACAAAGTAAATAAGTAAAATTTCCCAGTGTACAGATTTGGAGCAAAGTGTGTGTGGTGTGGGGAGAGAGGGAGAGAAAAAAAGTCCAGCCCATGTGGCTCAGTGGTTGAGCATTGACCCCAGTGGGAGACATGCAGGGGGTGGCAGATCAATGATTATCTCTCATCATGGATGTTTCCATCTCCCTCTTCCCTCTCTGAAATCAATAAAAATATATTTTAAAGAACACCAGAAAACTGGAACCTACTTCCATTCTTTGTTCCTATTTTATTTGGTTTATTACCCAGTTTCATACGGGGAGACATTGTAGTCCTCTTCAATGAGAGTTTATTTTTATTTTTTCCTCGCCAGTGTAAAAGGAAGTCAACATATTGCTCATAAAACGTTAAAGTCTTTATGAACTGCTGATAGATATCAAGGAAAAGCTCTAAGGATTAAGAGGTGAAATTGGGGCAAAATATCCACTTCCTCTAAATATTATCTTCGGTAGCTTTATAGCAAATATTGCTGAAGAAAGAGAATATAAATCACTTTAGTCCCCCAGGACTTAATACTAAGTACCATTTCTGTGTTCCTTTTGTTTGAATTACTGACTTGCTCTCTACTGCAGGAGGCGAAAAGAAAAAGAAAGAAAGGCTTAAAAAAAGATAGAGAGAAAAAGAGATTAGAAAAATAGAAAAGAAAATGACTGCCCTAACCGGTTTGGCTCAGTGGAGAGCTTGGGCCTGTGGACTGGAAGGTCCCAGGTTTGATTCTGGTCAAGGGCATGTACCTTGGTTGCTGGTACATCCCCAGTAGGAGGTGTGCAGGAGGCAGATGATCGATGTCTCTCTCTCATCCATGTTTCTAACTCTCTATCCCTCTCACTTCCTCTCTGTAAAAAATCAATAAAATATATTAATAATAATAAAAAAAAGAAAAAGAAAATGACTCACCATTGTCTGGTCTCCTTTTGAACCTTGGGTTTCACGGTGTGGCCAGGTCCTTGGGATTTTGGAAACTCCTATGGAGATATTCCCAGTTTTAAAACACACACACACACACACACACACACACACACACACACACTCTTTTCAAGGCCAGATGTGACACTCACGATGCTGAAAAGCATTTTGGGACATGAGTTGGGAGTGGGAAATCCTAGGATATTCCTGGCCAGATTGCTCAGTGGTTACAGCATTGTTCCCATACAACAAGGTTTGGGGTTCAATCCCCAGCCAGGGCACATGCAAGAGTCAACTAATGAATGCATCTACAAGTGGGACAACAAACCGATGTTTCCCCCTCTCTCTCTCCCTCTTTCTCTCTAATTCTCTCTCCTTTCTTGTCCCCCATCCCTCTTTCTGTCTCTTTCTCTTTTTATCTTTCAAATAAGTAAGTAATTTTTTAAAAATATATTTTATTGATTTTTTTTACAGAGAGGAAGGGAGAGAGAGAGAAAGTCAGAAACATCAATGAGAGAGAGACATCGATCAGCTGCCTCCTGCACACCCCACAGTGGAGATGTGCCCGCAACCATGGTACATGCCCCCGACCGGAATCGAACCTGGGACCTTTCAGTCCGCAGGCTGACGCTCTATCCACTGAGCCAAACCGGTCTCGGTTAAGTAATTTTTTTTAAAGAAAGAAAATCTGGGACATGTTCTGGGCCCAGTCACTTACTGGATACGGGACCGTTAAGTAAGATAGCAGGTGCTCCAGCGTTGTTTTGATTTGTTTGTCTTTGAGCAGCGGGGTTCTGGGAGTCATCCCTTGATAAATGGTGACAGGACCCTCCCGGTCCCTCTCTGCCTGCCCTGTGAATTTGTTCCTGCTGATGGAGCCAGGCAGATGGGAATGCTAATCTATCACCGTGGTCTCTCATCAGTGTCACTTGGCTACCTATACAGAGGGTTGCAGTCTTCCTTCTTCTGCAGGCCCAGTTACTGGCCTCACTCCCGCTCATGTAACTCCCGGAACCTCAGACTCTTCTTCAGGAATTCAGCAGAAAGACCCTTTGCCTCCCCTTTCTCATTAGACGGTAGTAAAAAGCTGGTCATGTGAAATACATGTGACAGAACTGTGTTCACCACACACACATGCACAGTTAGGATTTACCATGTGAATATGTAAGATCAAACGCAAGAACCTCTTCCTGTTTTTCTGAAATGTGGAGGCGAACATGTTACTTACCACTTTCTTTCTCTCTCTTTTTAAAATATATTTTATTGATTGTTTACAGAGAGGAAGGGAGAGGGATAGAGAATTAGAAACATTGATGAGAGAGAAACATTAACTAGCTGCCTCCTGCACGCCCCCTACTGGGGATGTGCCCTAAACCAAGGTACCTGCCCTTGACTGGAATCGAACCTGGGACACCTGAGTCCACAGGCCGAGGCTCTATCCACTGAGCCAAACTGATTTGGGCTTACCTGCCTCTTTGCAGAGTGATGCTGCAAATAGAGAGACTAGAGTCCCCGTGTGGGGGCTGACACCTCCTTAACCAACAGACATCCTTGTCTGGCTTGCCATTCCATTTAAAAAGCTCAGCATGAGCATTTCTCCTTAACAGCAAAGGCATCACATGAGCGCTTAGCAATAACAATATTTAGTGTGTTTGATTAACCCACTAGAAGCCAGGTCTTATTAACGTAAAAATGAGGGCACGTATAAATACACCGACGTGACTGATCAGTTTCCTCAAGCATGCATTGATTCTCACAGTGTCACCCCGCGTAGTGCCAGCCGCAGTTAACTCAGAGATGAATGAGACTAGATGTCCTTAAAAGCTCAGTCAAGTGGCAGAGACAGACAATGCGAACTCTGGATACACCGGCTCTTGGTACAATAATAGCTCTCAAGGGCGGCAGCAGAACGGATTGATGGAAACGGTGGGGGCTGAGGAGTCAGGGAGTTTCCTTAGAGGTGTCACTTCACCTCCCTGAGCATCCTCATAGCCTTCCAACCTCAGGATTCACTCAGCTTCTCTGACAGGTAGTCAGGTGGGCTGGAATGTAGGATAGATGGGCAAATAGAAGGCACTGATGGGGGTCACGTGCCCAGAGAGTTAAATGCACCAGCTCAGAGGGACCCTGTCTGTCAGACTGAGAAATTTGGACATAATTTTCCAAGCTTTTGGTGAAAAATATCCTTTAAGTGTCTATATATCCATCACCTCTATGATAGCAAGCCTATCTAATAAAAGAGCAATATGCAAATTGACGGTACCTCTGCTATAACCCACCAGCCATGCCCACCAGCCAATCAGAGTGAATATGCAGATTAACCCAACCAAGATGGCTACGGCCACATAGAAGAAGGAGGGAGACTTGGGTTGCCCCTGGTGATGGAGGCAAACGCTGTTGTCCAGGCCTCTGTTTAAGGCAACAAAGTTTCAATGACTGTTACTGAGGAGCAAGCAGAAAGCTTGGCTCTGCTCCAGGCTACAAAGATTCAGTTGTAAAAGATAAGTCCCAGATACCAGAGCCTCCACTTGGGTCACCGGGGGGCATGGCTGGCGTGTAAACCACCACAGGCTCCTCACCCAGGCCATCCCACTCCCCAAGGGAGCACCCACCCTGATCTAGGACACCCTTCAGGGCAAGCCAGCTGGCCCCCACCTGTGCAGCAGGCTTCTATGCTATCTAATAAAAGAGTAATATGCAGATTGACCATCACTCCAACACACAAGATGACTGCCCCCATGTGGTCAAAAGATCCTACCCCCATGTAGATACAAGATTACCACCACAAGATGGCCAGCAGAAGAGAACAGTTGGGAGGGACTAGGCCTGCAGAGGAGGGAAGTTGGGGGTGACTGGGCCTGCAGGGAAGGGCAGTTGGGGGGAACCCAGGCCTGCAGGGGAGGGCAGTTAGGAGTGACCAGGCCTGCAGGGGAGGGCAGTTAGGAGTGACCAGGCCTGCAGGGGAGGGCAGTTAGGGGCAAACAGGCTGGCAGGGGAACAGTTAGGCATCAATCAGGCTGGCAGGCAGAAGCGGTTAGGGGCAAACAGGAAGGCAGGCAGCTGAGCAGTTGGGAGCCAGCAGTCCTGGATTGTGAAAGGGACATCTGACTGCTCGTATGGGCCCGACTCTACCTGGATCAGGCCTAAACAGTCAGTCAGACATCCCTCAAGGGGTCCCAGATTGAAGAGGTAGCAGGCTGGGCTGAAGGATACCCTCCCGCCCCCCACCCGCTGTGCACGAATTTCATGCACCACACTTCTAGTGTAAAAATATAGTCCTGGAGGTTGGGTGGAGGTTGGGAGGTTGGCTAAATTGAATAACGGAACGGGAGGCATGAATACTCATTTAGAAGTCCTTGTGATACTAACAAAACCACCACAAAAATAAAATAGCACTGTTTTAAGTGCTTTTAACTCATAAGAACCCTAAGCTACAGGCATTCTTATCCTCCTTAGCTCACAGACCACAAGTGTGAGGAACAGAGAGGGTAAGTAACTTTCCCATGGTCACACAGCTAGTGTGACTTCAGAGATCCTACCCTTCGCCATTCTACTATATGCGGAGAGTCCCAGCTAGAAAATTGGAGGGTCTGAACCACAGGAAAACCTTGTGAAATGTGATTCTTATTTGGGTGTACGCTTTGGACTTGCTGTCTTTCTGCCTATTTTACTGTTAGTTTTTATTTTTTGAAGCCACGGGGTCCAGTACAGACCCTCGGAATCCTAGGACTTATTACTTGCTTTATTATGTTCTAATGGAGCCGTTCCTACTGCCTGGCAAATAGCAGGGACTCACAGTTGTTTACCAAAGGCATCACCCGTGGTGGGGTCAGAGGCATTGGTAGGTTCTGCGTACATTCCACTGTAACAGGTGCCTGACTGGTATGGTCAGGTGGGCAGGCAAGAAGCCTCCATTGACTCTCCTTTCTCCAAATTGTTGCTCATTTCGTTTCTTTTCTTTCCTTTTTTTAATATATCTTATTGATTTTTTACACAGAGGAAGGGAGAGGGATAGTTAGAAATATCAATCAGCTGCCTCCTGCACACCCCCTACTGGGGATGTGCTCACAAGCAAAGGTACATGCCCTTGACCAGAACCGAACCTGGGACCCTTGAGTTCACAGGTCGATGCTCTATCCACTGGGCCAAACCGGTTAGGACTCTTTTTTTAAAAAAAAGTATATTTTATTGATTTTTCACAGAGAGGAAGAGAGAGGGATAGAAAGTCAGAAACATCGATGAGAGGGAGACGTCGATCAGCCGCCTCCTGCACGCCCCCAACTGGAGATGTGCCTGCAAGCAAGATACATGCCCTTGACTGGAATCGAACCTGGGGCCTTTCAGTCCTCAGGCCGACGTTCTATCTACTGAGCCAAACTGGTTTCGGCCATGACTCTAGTTTTTGAAATGAGGTGATTAAAGAGGTTAAATAACTTTCCCAAGGAAACAGAACAAATCCTGGAATTTGGCTTGGCCTGTGTTTTAGTTGAAAACCCACATAAAATTCCACAAAACCACTCTTCTACTTAAATCTGCCAGCATCATGCCAGTGCCCAATGCAAAATTAATCATCTTGTGCCAATTTTCCTATTAATGAACATCCCCTGGTATTCATGATCACAATAAAAAAAGTTGAAACACACACACCACATATATGAGAGATACATTATATGTGAGCATACAGGATTGGGCAAAAGTAGGTTTGCAGTTGCGAGTATGCAAAACAGTAAGAGTCTATTTAATTATTGTTTATTAATTATTGCATTATTTTTCATAGGAACAACTCTAAACTTACTTTTGCTCCATCCTGTATAACATATATCCAACTCATTAAGTATACACATTTTATTGTATATTGTATATTTTTTCTGAGGTTAATCAATTGAATAGTAGATTAGAATGAAGGGGAGAGACATACTGAAGACACTGCCTGCGGCCTAGAAATTACGTATTCTTTGCAGAAGTAACTTAGTATTATTCCGAATCCCATTACAAACCTGGTTTCTTGGCCCACATACATGCAGAAATCGAATTTTCACTAGCATAGTAACGAGTTATCTCCATCTCTGGGGCACTGATGAGGCCTTCCAATATCTCCCAACTTTTTATACACATTCTCATCGTCTTCCTCAGCATCGCCAACAGTTATGCCAGGAACAGCACTGACTACTTCCCTACATTTATTCACTCAATCCTCCTAGACCTCTACAAAAGAGGTGCAATTATTCTTCCGCTTTATAAACTGGGAAACTTACTCTCAGAGACTTGAGCCACAGAACCTGGACAAACATAATGAGCATGGGAATCCCCAAAGTCTGACCACTATGCCATGTCTGGGTTAAGGCCTTACTTTACATCAGACTCTGCAAGGATGGTGGGTAGGTCTTGCCATCAGAGTGTCTAGGTTTGTTCTTTCAACTCTGAGAGGAAGTTATGTGGTGTAATAGCGTGGCATGTTCCTGATGCATAGTTTTAAAAAACATTTTAAAAAATTGATTTCAGAGAGGAACAGGGGGTGGGGGGAGAGAGAGAGAGATAGAAATATCAATGATGAGAGAGAATTATTGATTAGCTGTCTCCTGCACGCCTCTCCCCAGCACCCCCCACTCCTTCCGACTGGGGATCAAGCCCATAAACTGGGCGTGTGCCCTGACCTGGAATCAAACCGTGACCTCCTGGCTCATAGGTCGCTGCTCAATCACTGAACCACTCCAGCTGGACCATATTTTTTTATTTTTAATTTCCCTGTCTCTTTAAGATCTGTGTGCAAGCAAGAAAACAAAACAAAATCATACTAAGTTATCTGTGTGTGTCAACTAATGGATCATTGCCTATCCATGATCTATGCTAGTTTCCATTCCTCATCATGCACAGTTGTTTAAATTTTTGAAAGTGGAATATATGCACACATACAACATACATACATGCAGATGAAAAAATAACCCAATCTTCCTTTTGATATGAACCTTAAGCAAAATGCCATTGCAATGACCTACAATAGTGAAAGCATAATATGCTAATTAGACCAGACGACCTTCCAGACAATCTTCCAAAGGAAGCCAGGGCTGTGAGGGAAACCCGGGTCCCCAGTGCCAGAAGGTAGCCGATACTGGCAGCCGGGGAAAGAAGGCCTACACTTGCATGAATTTTGTGCACCGGGCCTCTAGTTTATAATAAAAAGAACAGAGTAAGATGTAAAAGAAAATCATTGTTTAGAAAGTAGATTATAACCATTTTGAGTAAGTTAAAAGATAGGACATTGGATTTGGTATTGGTTCATACCCATAACATCACTGAATCTACCAAATACTCCACCAGGCAGCAAAAAGCATTGAGCAAAGTGTACAATGTGAATGTCCGTGTTTGAGTGCACAATGTTTGATCATACGGGTGCCTTGGCCCTGGCATGAGTGGGACAGGAAGGTCTGAAGGACACATCCTGTCACTGAGTGGCATGCTCCCTGAGGGCTCAGTAGAATTATTACGTAGAATGATGCATGATGGCCTTCAGCCTCTGTAACCTGCTTTCTGAGCTCCAGTTTTCTCTTCTGTAAAATGAGCAGCGATTTTGGGGGGCATCTACAGTTGCTGGCCAGCCCCACCTGTTCTTCTGTCTCAGGAATGCATCAAGTCCTAGAGAGGGGGAAACGGACTTCTTAGGGGAGTTAGTGCTGTCACGCGTGCCTGCCCCAGTTCCAGGACAGTGTCAGCGGCTGTGACTCCAGAAGCAGTGGCGATTTCTCTTCCTCCAGGGAGGTGGTTCTCAACCTGTGGGTCGCAACCCCTTTCAGGGTCGAAAGACCCTTTCACAGGGGTCACCTAAGACCCTTGGAAAACACAGATTTTACATCACGATTCATAGCAGTAGCAACATTACAATTATAAAGTAGCAATGAAAATAATTTCATGGTTGGGGGTCACCACAACATGAGGAACTGTATGCAAGGGTCTCAGTCTTAGGGAGGTTGAGAACCACTGCTCCAGGGCATGGTGGCTGTGGGTACAGCTTTCCAGATTTTCCTGTGCTGTTTCCATGATGTTTTTCCTCGTTGTAATGCCTCTGGGTGGGTGAAATGTTTGGGTATAAATACATACATGTTGCTCACAGCCCTTAAAAATGTCTCCACCCCACATCTCACAGGTGGTCATGCTAAACCATGGTCCTCCTCACAGTGAGGGAGGCTGCAGCCCACCTTCCAGAAATCTTCCTTGCACCTCTGTCTCTCTAGCCCCCATCCAGTCTCTCAGGAAGTTCAGATGATTTTTATCATTTGTCAAATATATCCATTCATACCACCTGCCATTGCTCTCTCTTCATTTTTCTCCATCTCTCATCCACATTATTCTAAGAGCTCCCTAAGCAGTGTACGTGAATCACTGTGCGAGACACTCTACCTATAGAGTGAACTTCCAGCAATGCAAATCTGGCCCTAACCGGTTTGGCTCAGTGGATAGAGCATCGGCCTGTGGACTGAAAGGTCCCAGGTTCGATTCCGGTCAAGAGGCACTTACTGTGGTTGCGGGTAAATCCCCAGTAGGGGGTGTGCAAGAGGCAGCTGATTGATGTTACTCTCTCATCGATGTTTTTAACTCTCTATCCCTCTCCCTTACTCTCTTTAAAAATCAATAAAATATATTACAAAAAAAATACAAATCTGTTTCTGTGAATTATACACCTGCTCCTCCCGGCATTACCCCCTCCCTTCAAGATGCTCTCTGCATCCCTGCTGTGCTTGCCCTTCCCTCTCGTACACAGGTTAGCATCCTCCTCTCCCTCAAGACCCTGCATGTCTGGTTCCCACCTACCCACCCTCCTCCTGCACCAGCCCCTGCTTCTTCTCTGCGGTGGGGAATGCTGGCTCTTCTCAGTTGCCCATGCGTGACAGGCTCTCTGCTCACACGGCCCCTCCCCTGGGAGGTGGTGTCACTCATTCTTCAGGTCTCAGGGCACGTCCCCTTTCTTCAGGCAAACCTTCTATGGCTCTGCCCCCATTACCAGCCAACACGATGCTTTCTGGAAAATGCTCTCAGACTGCTGTCTCCTCTTTTACACAGACATTGGCACTCAGATCCTGGCGCTGCCACACTCTCTTCTCTGGCCAACTCAGAGCTCAATGTCTTTCCTGGCAAAGCGGGGATGATGCTGTCCACGATGGAGAGGTGCTGTGGGGATCCCTGGAGAGAACAGGGGTAACGGCGGGCCTGCGTTGGCTTTGTTTCCGTAGATCCGTATCTTCAGTGCACAGACAGCATCTTCACACACACACACGGGCAAGCATACCCATACACGCTTCTCACACTCCTCTTACTTTCCCAGAGACTGTGCCTTGAGACTGTTAGATGGCTTATTTCAAACTCAAGCTTACATTTGAATTTGGAGGGAAAGGGAGAGGCGTTGAAAAGCTTCACTGATTTCTTTGCCATGTTTTTTTTTTTTAAATACATTTTATTGATTTTTTTTTTTTTTTTTTTTTACAGAGAGAAGGGAGAGGGATAGAGAGTTAGAAACATCGATGAGAGAGAAACACTGATCAGCTGCCTCCTGCACACTTCCTACTAGGGATGTGCCCACAACCAAGGTACATGCCCTTGACCAGAATGGAACCTGGAATCTTTGAGTCTTCAGGCCTATGCTCTCACCTGAGCCAAACCAGTTAGGGCTCCATGTGGGTTTTTTTTTCCTTATTGATTAAGGCAGTGGTTCTCAACCTGTGAGTCGTGACCCCTTTGGGGGTCAAACAACTCTTTCACAGGGGTCTTCTAAGACCATCAGAAAACACAGATATTTACATTACAATTCATAACAGTTGCAAAATTACAGTTATGAAGTAGCAATGAAAATAGTTTTATGGTTGGGGGTCACCATAACAATCGAAACTGTATTAAAGGGTCGTGGCATTAGGAAGGTTGAGAACCACTGGATTAAGGTATTATGTATGTGTTCTTATTCCCCCATTACCCCCCACCCCACACTCATATCGTCACCCCCCGTTTTTCAGGCTTAGATGCATGCAAACAATTCCTTTGGTTGATCTCTCCCCCTTACTCCCACCCTCCCCTACTTCCCTCTGAGTTTTGATGTCTGATCCATGCATCTCTGTCTCTGGATCTGCTTTTGTTCATCAGTTTATATTGTTCATTATATTCCACAAATGAGTGAGAATATAATGACTGAGGGGAAAAAAGATGTTTATCTTTCTCTGACTGGCTTAGTTCGCTTTGTGTGATGGTAAGCACTCTGGACTCTTTTTTTCTTTCTCTTTACAATAGTGGTGAGCAGGGTAGACACCAACATTGTTGTCTGGGTTCAAGTTCCAACTCTACTGCCTCCTTGATGTGCGACCTTATATAGCTTCTTTGTGGCGATACCTCTTTAAAATGGAACGATACCAGGACTTCATGCGTAGAGTTGCAATTAAGGTTAAGTTAATACATGAGAACTGTGTCCCAACGTAGCAAGTACGATGTGGCTTCCGACTAGCGTGACAGGCCAGCTTATCTTAAAAACACAGTGAATGTGGTCTTCTTTGCACAAGGCCATGGCATTCTTAGGATTCAGAGAAGGTCCTGGGAAATGGTGAAAGGGAACGGAAGCCAGCCCGGAAGTCACCCTTCTACATTATTTATGTGTCATGTACAGGAAAGTTAGGCAAGAGTGAAGAAGTTTATTTGTTTTCTTCTCTATTACAAGTCAGCGTTTAGGGCCATGAATAGAATGAAACGAACACATTACAACAAACAATGGCTTTCTTTCTATTCAATCTATTTCTTCTGAAAGAGTTTCTGTATAGATTTTAATATCAAACTGAGGTCCTCAGACCATATTCACTATAAAGGAGGCTTGGGAGAGGAGTGAGGGAGAGAAGGAACTATATATGTTAAGTGCTAAGGAGTCCCCAGGCAGGAAAACAAGAAGAGACGATTTTATTCATTTCTTTTGAAAACACCATGAGTTGTAGAAACTTACTTGCCCTTGTGGTAGAGATAAGAATTATATCTTACTCCACCTCCCCTTTTCACAAGATAGCATCATCCGTTTTAAAAAAATATGTATTTTATTGATTTTTTACAGAGAGGAAGGGAGAGAGATAGTCAGAAACATCAATGAAAGAGAGACACATTGATCAGCAGACTCCTGCACGCTTCACACTGCCCGCAAGCAAGGTACATGCCCCCAACTGGAATCGAACCTGGGACCTTTCAGTCGGCAAACCTACACTCTATCCACTGAGCCAAACTGGTCTCGGCAGATAGCATCATCTTCATCTCAGTCAGTTGTTCCTGCCATATCCCTTACCATTATGATTTTCCTTGACACAATTCCCGTTCCTGATCCTTAGCCAACCCCGTTGAATCAAAACCAACATTTCTGACAGAGAAACAGAATATTGGCCATGCTTTCTGGACCACGGAGATAGGAATATGCCCCTTTCTGGAATGAACTTCCCTTTTCTCCCTGTCTGGCCAACTTACATTGTTTTTTAAAATATACTTCTATTGATTTTGGAGAGGAAGGGAGAAGGAGAGAGAAAAAGATCAATGATGAGAGAGAATCACTGACTGGCTGCCTCCTACAAGCATTGAGCCTACAATCCTGGCATGTATCCTGACCAGACAATCGAAGGGTGACCTCCTGGTTTACAGGACCAAGTTCAACCACTTAACCACCCTGGCTGGGCTTGGCCAACTCTTATTGCTCCATGTTTAACTCCGATGTGATCTCTTCCAGGATGCTCCCCCTAATTTCCCCGAGTCCCCCGAGGAAGGGGTGCCATATAATTTACTCTGCTCTCGTCATCAAGGAGACTAGCATCTGCTTGGCACTCACTGTGCTTATTGGGCCGCTGCCATCATTGCTGCTTGCAGAATAAGCGTGGAGGGGCAGAGGAGAGAAGAGACTTCTCCTGAGTAGAGACTGGTAGTTGGCTCTTCCAAGGGAATTTCCAGAGAAGGCCTGGCATTTAATAAAAGAAGGCTTCCCAAACCCCATTTTAGCTCAAGCTGAGTTATTCAGCCCTTTCTTTTCTTCCTTTCTTTTTTAAATCCTTACCTAGGATATTTTTCCATTGTTTTTTTTTTTTTTTTTTTAGAGAGTGAAATGGAGAGAGTATGGGAGGAGAGAGAGAGAAGGAGAGAGAGAGTCATCAATGTGAGAGAAACACATTGATTTATTGCCTCCTACATGCGGCCTGACCTGGGCCAGGGATGGAGCCCACAACCAAGGTACATACCTCTGACTGGACATCAAATCCAAGACCCTTGGGTCCTTGAGGACCCACACTCTAATCACTGACCAAAACTGCTT
Organism: Lasiurus borealis; assembly: GCA_004026805.1. NCBI lineage: Eukaryota > Metazoa > Chordata > Mammalia > Chiroptera > Vespertilionidae > Lasiurus > Lasiurus borealis. Next base: position 64,087 of record PVJN01000081.1, read on the forward strand.
TTTTTTTAAAGGTACATGCCCCCGACCTTAATCGAACCTGGGACCCTTCAGTCCGCAGGCCAACGCTCTATCCACTGAGCCAAACCAGTTTCGGCGAATATTTAAAAAATATATTTTTATTGATTTCAGAGAGGGAGGAGAGAGAGAGAGAGAGAGAGAGAGAAACATCAGTGATGAGAGAGAATCATTGATTGGCTGCCTCCTACATGCCCCACACTGGGAATGGGTCTGCAACCTGGGCATGTGCCCTGACCAGGAATTGAACTGTGACCTCCTGGTTTGTAGGTTGATGCTCAACCACTGAGCCACACCGGCCAGGCAATGCTACCAACTCTTAAAAACGTAGCAGGCTCATGCGCACCTTAGCTTCTACAATCAACACAACCAAATAATCGGGTCCTTGATCATAAAATTATTTCAAATTTTGCTTCTGATTAAAGACAGTATTTTATTACATCATTGATTTATACTGCAGATGTTTTAGAAACAGAAACTCTGAAAGATTAATTTTCATGCGTGAAGATAATGTTTAGTGGGAGACATTTTATTCAAAAGGGTAGTTATATATAATCCTGTGTAAGTTCCCAAGTTAATACCTTTTGCAAAACTATGGTAATTAGGGCTATTAATAACATAATGGTTCATCGTGATAAATGTGAAACTTGGTTGTATATAAAGAAGAGTTTATTTTTCCCTTAATACTTGTTTTCATAATAACTCAAAAAGACACACCGAACATTAAAGGGATTTTTACATTATTACATCCCTTAGATAAGGAAGAATATGTTTAATGTCTAAAGCAGTGGTTCTCCACCTTCCTAATGCCATGTCCCTTTAATGCAGTTCCTCATGTTGTGCTAGCAACGAAAATAATTTTATGGTTGGGGGTCACCACAACATGAGGAACTGCATAAAAGGGACGTGGCATTAGGAAGGTGGAGAACCACTGGTCTAAAGTCTTCAGAGGAGAATGTATCTAAAGAAATAGACAGAACATTTAGTAGTTTAGGGGGTTCCAAAACAGGAATTTCCCACGTGTCTGAGTTTGTGGTCCCACAGTTCTCTACCACTTCCCAGGGTTCCGTGCACTCAGACGCAGGAGGGCTGTTACATTCGAGAATGGGAGCCAATAATCATAACTCTGATAACGCTAACTCAACTGCAGCAGAAGTATTTCGTTGCCAATATATGCACCGAGTTTATTATGATCTTACACTCCAGTAGTTCATTTCAGAGAGGAAGTGATAGTCGTCGTGCAACTAGACTCCAAGAAAACGCTTTCCTGAATACTTTAATAGCAGATATTCTGTGAAGTTTTGCGTGAACTGTCTGAAGAATCTTCAGAACACCCTCAGCGCTTTATTGGCGTCTATTAACTGCGAGTAAGCCAGGGAGCATGGAAAATGAATGCATGTATTCAGAGATTATGAGTCATCTGAGCGGCTCGAGAAGTTGTATTTCTCCACAGTTTTTACAAGAAAGCTTTTACCAGAATTCCAGTGGATAGCAAAGCCTACTAAAAGCATGGGGTTGGATGGTTTTCAGAGAAAGACTGGTTCTTATTAATCACCTTGGCATGCCATACTCTTTTTTATATTTTTTACTTTTTTTAAATATATTTTATCGATTTTTTACAGAGAAGAAGGAAGAGGGATAGAAAGTCAGAAACATCGATGAGAGAGAGACATCGATCAGCCGCCTCCTGCACGCCCCACACTGGAGATGTGCCCGCAAGCAAGGTACATGCCCTTGACCGGAATTGAACATGGGACCTTTCAGTCCGCAGGCCAACGCTCTATCCACTGAGCCAAACCAGTCTCCGCATGCCATACTCTTTATGTTCATTAACCCGCCTAATTTTCAGTGTGCTGTTGAGATTATGGGTATTATTTCTGTTCTACAATTAGAAATTTTAGACTTTGAGAAGTTATGGAGTTTAAGTCATATAACTAGTAAGTGACAGATTGGGCCTTCAAACTCTTAACCATCTTTCTCCAAAAATGCATCTATTTTCTGCTAAAATCTCCTGCCACCCACAGATAAATATTTAAATATTTATTCAAAACAGTTGTTCATCCTGTGGATTTTTTCTTCCATTGTTGATGCAAACATATTCCGTGAAGAGAATTCTATGTTGCCCTTGTTCTTTAAGAGAGACACACTCTGGCCGAGACCGGTTTGGCTCAGTGGATAGAGTGTCTGCTTGTGGACTGAAGGGTCCCGGGTTCGATTCTGGTTGGGGGCATATACCTTGCTTGTGGGCACATCTCCACAGTGGGACGTGCAGGAGGCGGCTGATCGGTGTCTCTCACTCATCGATGTTTCTGACTTCCTATCTCTCTCCTTCCTCTCTGTAAAAAAATCAATAAAATATATTTAAAAAAAAAAAAGAGAGAGAGAGAGAGACACTCTCAGTTGTGGTTAATCAAGACCATTCTCAGCTTCTATGTCAATGACCGTGCCATCTCCTCTGTACATTATTCAGGGCAGAGATGAATAAATCCATTCCACAGATGCTTTTCTGAATCGCATTTTACGGAAATGGCTCACCCAGGGTTGCAATGGATTCATGTGACAATTATATTGCTGGTTGGGAGGCTTAGTAAAAGGAAGAACCTAAGAATCTTGGACCTACCAGCCTCAGTCCAAGAACAAAGATGAATATTATTGCTCCTTATTTTGACCCAGAACAAGCACCAGGGGTCAAAGTTTACTGTTTAGGACCAGCTTTGTAATATTTAATCTCTAGCAAGCTACCCATCTGACCCCTGAGAGACAGATAAAGCCACTCAGAGGCCCCATCGTGAGAATTTGTGAGCTTTGGGGATAGTTTCCTTCATCTCATCTCAGCAGGTCTTCGGGATTTTCCATCGGCTATGCGAGTTAAGTGAGAATATTCCTCTGCTTTAGATAATGACCAAGGATGTCTTCAGTGACAGAGTGTCTCAGAAGTTGATTTCACCTTCATTGGAGAACAGAGTGCTTCATTTTCCTCGTTTAGACTAATGTCATTAAACACTGTAATCGCAAACCAAGTGACTTCTGGCAGTCACTGATTTCTCCATCAGTTACACATAAAGAGAGCAGATGGAGGCGGTTGCCTCACTCACAGGCCCCTGTAGTTTTCTCTGTGAGCATAAGCACCCACGAAATTTATGTGGCCTTCTTTCACCATCTCCTGGATCTCACCCAAAGACGCAGCTGGATTGCTACGCCAGGGTCAGAGGTAGCTGCCATTTCCACAGGAATATTCTCCATTCCTGGGATGAGAACCTCAGGACAGGGTAGCTCAGAGGGGCATATGGATGGCTATGGTAATGCCTTCTACCTTGCTGTTACTCTTTCTGATTTTCTGTATTTCTTGAAGCATTTTTTTTTATGAGAGAGATTAGTTTTTAGGAATCAGCTCACATGATTGTGAAGGCTTAGTGAATGAAAAGGGGCAGTATTGGCCAGCAGACTGGACACTTGGAAGAGTGTGGTTTGCACCCAAAGGCAGTCTGTTGACAGAATTCCTTCTTTTCGTTTAGATTTTGCAGAGATCTCAACATCTTAGTGACTCGTCTGCTTCATTCAAAAGAAGTCAAAATTATACACTATTTTAAACATGTGGTTTTGTTATATTGTCGAAGGGGTTACTTATCAGGGGAGGAGATTTTTTTATCTTTCCTTTTCACTGGAAAGGAGTTTTGCACCAGCCTCTTGTGCCTGATTGTCTTATTTTTACTCAGCCTTGCTCCACATCCTCTGATAAGTTGGTAAACGTGCATCAGGTCCAACATGATGTGTCATTTTATTCATCAACATTCATTGCAGTTTGGAATTGGCACTAACCGGTTTGGCTCAGTGGATAGAGCATCGGTCTGCAGACTGAAAGGTCCCAGGTTCGATTCCAGTCAAGAGCATGTACCTTTGTTGTGGGCACATCCAGTAGGAGGTGTGCAGGAGGAAGCTGATTGGTGTTTCTCCCTCATCGATGTTTCTAATGCTCTATTCCTCTCCCTTCCTCTCTGTAAAAAAATCAATAAAATATATTAAATAACAAAAGAGAAATGAATCTCTTAAAAAAAAAAAAAAACGTTTGGAACCGGGTTGTCAATGTGTGTAGAACACTCATGGAAACCAAGGCCAAACATACGCATTAGAAAGGATCTCCATGTAACTGACAAGAACATGTGCATCCAGGAGTCACAACTATTTGAACCTTCAACCACTGGCCCATGGCTGATTGGGAGCCCTTGACTGAGAGGACTTGCTCAGATAAAAACAAGAGCATGCACATTCCACACAGAGGGATGCCATGCCACTATGGCTACAAAGAGATGGAATCCATTCTTCTGAGAGAGACAGCTTCTTTAAAGAGCAAGTTACAGACTCTAAAGCAGCGGTTCTCAACCTGTGGGTCACGACCCCTTTGGGGGTCCATTGACCCCATCACAGGGGTCGCCTAAGACCATAAAAAAACATAGATATTTACATTACGATTCACAACAGTAGCAAAATTCTGTTAGGAAGCAGCAAAGAAAATAATTTCATGGTTGGGGGTCACCACCACATGAGGAACTATATTAAAGGGTCCCAGCATTAGGAAGGTTGAGAACCTCTGCTCTAAAGACACGACTGCAGTAGTAAGTACATTTTTAAGAATGCAATTGAGCCCAGCCGGTGTGGCTCAGCAGTTGAGCGTCGACCTATGAATGGGGTCACGGTTCGATTCCTGGTCAGGGCACATGCCTGGGTGTGCAGGCTGGATCCCAGTGTAGGGCGTGCAGGAGGCAGCCCATCAGTGATTCCCTCTCAGCACTGACCTCTCTCTCTCCCTCTCTGAAGTCAGTAAAAATATATTTATTTTTAAAGAAGAATGTAACGGATAAGGTAGCTGGTAGACTATTTATTGTAGCTGGTGCTGCTCATCAGCATGCAGCACAGGCTCACACACCTTTCAGAGGTTTCTGTCTGGAATGATGATGCTTTTTAGGAATGCACTGGCATACTCCATATTAGATAAGAAACAAGAAAAAAAAAAAGCTTCAATGTCCCTTTCCAAATGGGTTTTGATGCTGTGTTCTATCATCACGGGGGAAAAAAATGTGGCTTCTGGGCCGTTCCGGATCATGAAGTTACAGTGCTTGCTTTCAGTCCAAAAGATGACACGCAAAGGATTGTTTACTTTAATTACAATGGATTAGCTGCTTTCTTTGTAAAAAGAGGGCATTCCGAAGATTGTCCTTTCTAGTATCAGAGGACCCAGGCCGAGGTAATCCATTTAGCCAACACGTCTGAGTCTTGACCCTGTGGTCAGGAGGGAGGTATTAAGATGGGGAAGAGGGAGCCAGGGAAGATTAAGTTCTTCTTCCTTGTATTAGTCATTTATCCTCCGTTCACCTTAAAGTCGCAGGACAGGGACACACACCTGGGTGGGAAAATCCAGAGGTATGGAGGGACTCACAGGCCAGGTTACTTTAAAACACATCTTTTGCCCAAGGCTCGGCGTGTGGAGCAGAGATAACCCTTAAATGTAAGAAACCCAACACAGGTTTTGTTGTTGGCTCATCACATCTTAGCAGTGACTCCGGGCAAGGTTTCCTGCAGAATTTTTTAAATTTAATTTTACAGCTCAGACCATTCCTACCATTCGAAAGATTAGGCTTTGAGAGATTAAATAATTAAATTATTCTAGTTAACCCACAATTTTATTGTTCCAAAGTATCTATTTGTTGCTTTGTATTACTGCTAGTTTCCTTCTTTTGATATTAGTTCTTGTGTTTTTTTTAAATATATTTTATTGATTTTTTTACAGAGGGGAAGGGAGAGGGATAAAAAGTCAGAAACATCGATGAGAGAGAGACATCGATCAGCCGCCTCCAGCATTCCTCACACTGGAGATGTGCCTGCAACCAAGGTACATGCCCCCGACCTGAATCGAACCCGGGACCTTTCAGTCCGCAGGCCGACGCTCTATCCACTGAGCCAAACCGGTCTCAGCTGTTGTTAGTTGTTTTGAATTTGAATGGAAAAGAATGATAGATGCACAGAAATGTTCACAAATAGTACATAGAGTTCCCTCAGCTTCCCCAACGGTAATATCTTATTTTACTTATCAATATGCAAGCCAGGAAGTTGGCATTGGTATGTCTAGACTATAGACATCTGTCAGTTACCGTTTTTTAAATCAATGTATATTGGTATCTATTTAAGTAAACAGTATGATAACATTAGGACTTTCTATTAAGGAACAGGCCTAGCAAAAGAACATCACAGGTCATGTACAATGAAATCCCGCTTTAAAGCATACACCGAGCACTCAAAATGAATTTTCTTTCTAAGTGTCATTTCAGAGCCTTAAGGAAAGCAGGTCTTAACAAGGATGGCCATGTGACATTAAATAGAAATAGTCACATCACGGATCCAATTTTCTCTTAAGAGCAAGTGTTCAATACATGCTTTAATATCAAGTGGCCAGTGTCAAAGCTTGTTTTATCCCCAAGTTATTAAGTTCAGAGAGAAATATCAGAATCAATCCAAATGAAAATATAGTGAAATACAAGATGTATAGACCGATGGACGGATTCTGAGCCGATTCTCAGCCACGCCCAGCAGAATAACAAATGCTCAGGGCTCTGTGATCTGTGGCAGAAGCTTCTAGAGGATTCAAGGAAGTTGAGTTTCTACTTTTCCTATCTCTTTCAATTGCCCCACCCAACAGGGATAACCGGCAAAATATTTTTCCTAGAATGAAAAAAAAAGAGAGCTACTGGATTGATCTGGGGGAAAACGTGTATAAATTCACTTCGTGCCGAGACCGGTTTGGCTCAGTGGATAGAGCGTCGGCCTGCGGACTGAAAGGTGCCAGGTTCGATTCCGGTTGGGGGCATTTACCTTGCTTGCGGGCACATCTCCAGTGTAGGGTGTGCAGGAGGCGGCTGATCGATGTCTCTCTCTCATCGATGTTTCTGACTTTCTATCCCTCTCCCTTCCTCTCTGTAAAAAATCAATAAAATATATTTAAAAAAATCACTTTGTTATCTTCCAACAAATATCCCTCACACTCTAAACAAACAACAAACAAACAAACAAAGAGGCACAGGCCGTGTGCATTGGCAGCACTGGTAAATATTTGCTATCGGATCTCTGCAATTGACTGAGAGAGCCCTGTTCGTCGGTGGGGAATGTTTTCTGAAGGAAACACTTTCAAATAAATTGGCCCAGAGTCCTAGCACTCAGAGGAGCAGGGGGTTACTAAAGCACTCCACACCCCTCGGGGATTTTTTTGAAGGATTGAGTAGACGAGCGGAGAAGTGAAGTTTCACTCCATTGTCATCAATAAGGCTTAACAAGCTATTGACTTTTTGTGTTTTCAGGAAAATCAAGTCCAAAGGAAACGGGGGAGGGTGGGTTCTCTGGAGGGAGTACAATATTTCAGGCACCTATTTTTCAGGTTTCAGGTTTTTTTTGTTTTATGTTTTTTTCCCCTTGGAACTCTTTCATGTTTCTGAAATTATTATTTTTTTTCCTTTTTGGCTTTTTTTTTTCTTTCTTCTTTCTTTCCTTTATTTTTTAAAAAATATATTTTATGATTTTTTCACAGAGAGGAAGGGAGAGGGATAGAAAGTTAGAAACATCGATGAGAGAAAGACATCGATCAGCCGCCTCCTGCATGCCCCCTACTGGGGATGTGCCTGCAACCAATGTACATGCCCTTGACAGGAATCGAACCTGGGACCTTTCAGTCTGTAGGCTAACCCTCTATCCACTAAGCCAAACTGGTTTGGCTCCTTCCTTCATTTTAACATCTGTCCTGCACGATGATTTTGCTCAGAGCCTTTAACATAGATACTCCTTTGCTGTAATGTATTGGTCAATTCCTCCTGGTTATGGAGGTTACTGGAGGTACATTGCACTGTATGTTCTTAGGGCTGAGTATAGTGGTCCACACACAGTTAACCCGGCAAAGCAACTTTTGAACAGAGGAATCTAGAACAAAAATGAAGTAAAGGTCTCCTCCATGTCTTGTTGGCAGCTGGATTCCAATGATGCACCCCAGGGAGTGTGAGTGGGGGGCTGTGGGTGTCGCATCTGAGCTACCATAGTCTTTTTTTTTTATTTTAACATATTTTTGTTGATTTTTTACAGAGAGGAAGGGAGAGGGACAGAGAGTTAGAAACATCCATGAGAGAGAGAAACACCGATCAGCTGCCTCCTGCACACCCCCCAATGGGGATGTGCCTGTAACCAAGGTACATGCCCCTGACCGGAATTGAACCTGGGACCTCCTGGTTCACAGGTTAACACTCAACCACTGAGCAACACAGGCTGGGCACAAGTGACTCCTTCACATTGCTGACGGGTTGTTGATCTCAGAGAGAGCTCCCTTTTCATTCTAGAGTCTGACTGCCCTTCTGTCTTCAGGAGAAACTGGCATAGGGCAGTCTGTCAGGGGCTTTGAAAGGTCTTGTCCTGGACAAGTGTGCTGGGAACCAACTTTCAGAAAGTCTCCAACTTTGGATCTCTTGAGAGACTTTCTAAATATCAGCGGAAGGCTCTGTCTGATTTGTTCCTTAATCTCTACAGCGGTCTGTTGTTTTTTTATCTGTAAAATGCTGCTCCCCTAAGATTTGAAGCAAGGGTGGAACCAAATAAATGTTCAGGAATTTTGGCACCTAGAAAACTCTAAATAAATCTTGGTAAAGGTCTAGCAACGAAAATAATTTTATGGTTGGGGGTCACCACCACATGAGGAACTGCATTAAAGGGACATGGCATTAGGTAGGTTGAGAACCACTGTTTTAGAATAACTGAAGCTGTTCATTAATTGTTCCTTTCATGGAAAAACACCCGTAAGATTCCCCGAAAAGAACAAGTTGTTCACTGTGAAAAAAATGAGTCATTTTACAAAGCAGCTGACGCTTATGTATACACATGCGCCTGTATGTGCATTATATCACCATACGTTGAAATATATATGCATTCATAATTTTATGTGCATTGGAGTATTTATACTTTATTATTATGCAGTTTTACATATATTAATATCAATTACAAGAAGAGTAGAGTCTCACACACACCGCAGTGACTAGAAATCTCACATTATGGGGGTGTTTGTAAAGCCCACGTAAAGAGGTCAGTTATTGTTCAGCTTTATAGGTATGCAAGGATGAATGAGAAGCCAACTTAAATAGGATGATCTGTGTTAGAATTCTGGCTGAATTCGTTCTTTAGAAAAAAATAAATATTTTTATTGAGTCAGAGAGGCAGGGAGAGGGTGAGAGTGATAGAAACATCAATGATGAGAATCATTGATCACCTGCCTCCTGCATGCCCCCAACTGGGGATGGAGCCTGCAGCTGGGAATTAAATGACTTCTTAATTGTGTGATCTGGGGAAATTTACCTAACTTCTCTGGCTGTTTTCTACTCTGCAGACAGAGATAATAATTGATTAGCTAAATATTGTGGTGGGATTTAAATGACAGAACTGACATAACACAGGTAAAGTACAGTGGTACCTCAAGATACGAGTTTAATTCGTTCTGTAACCTTGAGGCGTGGGAAACTATGAGACGCTTGAGTCACGGTAATCTGGTGGGTCATGTGCAGCCGGCCAATCCACTCGATTACTGGTATCTCAACTGTTGCTCGTATTTCAAAGCAAAAATCGCTCGCTTGACGGCTTGTATCTCAAAAATCTCATATGTTAGGGCACTCATATCTCGAGGTACCACTGTATTCGGTCATATATGACTGAAAACATCATAGGTACCCGGCACACTGCTTCCATTAGTAAAACACTTAGCCAATGCCAGGGGATAAAGAAAACACTTACTGGTAATAATAGTGTGTTCCGCACTGACATGTGTTCCCACAGATTTCATGTATTGAAATCCTAACTCTCAGCATCTCAGAAGGTGGCTGTGTTTGGAGAAAGGGCTTTTGAAGAGGTGATTTAGATAAAAAGAGGCTGTGATCCAGCCTTACAGTGATCCTGACCCAATCTGATAGGAGTCCTTAGAAGAAGCAAAAATTTGGATGCACAAAAAGACACCGGCAACGTGGGTTTCTTATCACAGTGAAAACGCCATATGAGGACACAGTGAGAAGGTGGCCATCTATAAGCCAAGGGGAAGAAGCATCATCAGAAGAAACCAAACCAGCAGACACCTTGACCTTGGACTTCTAGCCTCCAGAGCTAGGAACAAATCTCTCTCTCACTTCATCACGTGCTCATTTGCATATTGTAAAGAATGCTACTTGAAAATGATCTGCTAGCTCTGAATCACAGAGACTTCAAGGCAATAAAGTTTCTTACAGTCACCATGGGCTTAAACTGTAGTCTCTGAAGAAGGTACTGTGAGCCACGCCCTCCTCATTAGTTACGAGAAAGTAGTTGCTCAGACCCTGTATTCTGTGTAACCACAGCTGAGGACTGGCCAGCCTTTCCCCACATGAAGACTCGCAGCCTTGCCCAGCTGGTGTGGCTCAGTGGTTGAATGCTGACTTATAAACCAGGAGGTCCTGGTTCAATTCCCGGTCAGGGCACATGCCTGGGTGGTGGGCTCGATCCCTAGTGTGGGGCATGCAAGAGGCAGCCATTCAATGATTCTCTCTCATCATTAATGTTTCTATCGCGTTCTCCCTCTCCCTTCTTCTCTGAAATAAATAAGAAATAAATATATTTTTAAAAAACAAAGGTATAGCCAGCATCAACTCTAACCGACACTATTTGCCATGTGGCAGAGGATGACACATTTCAGAGTATTAAATGGAATGTTATTAATTCTTTCGAGGTCTAGATAATTGTGAATTTCCCCGGTAATTCCAGCATCTTCAGCTGTCTCCAGCACAAGATACACATTCGAAACCTGTTGTTAATTAAGCAAAGGGAGAGATTCAGAGCAACGTAGAATTTTCTGGAAAACAATCCTCAAGAGACTTACACAGTACAGAGAATGGGAGCCCATCCTGAAGGCAGATTCCCGGGGTTTAACGTCTACCTCTGTCACTTACTGCAGGACCGTGGGGAAATGATGTAACTTCCTTTACAACGGGGATAATGATGGCTAGTCCTCACCGCGTTTCAGGGGATCACATTCGATGACAGGTGGCAGGTGAATGAAAGAATATGTGACACATCGTGAACACTCGATGCGTTTCAACTTTTTCCAGGATAAAGTATCTCTCTGCCTCTTTTTTAAAATACTGTCTTTTTCCATCAGCCTCACAGAGCAATTCGATTGAGCCCAGTCCTAACCCTTCAGCGATAGAGTATGGACAACTGTTTTCCAGCTACAGATAAAATCCGTGTGCATCAGGACAAGGACATACACGCTGCCCTGTTCCTGTGCTATCACCATGGCGGAAAGCTTAGTCTAAAATGTTATAAAAAAGAGATGCCATTTTCAAAGAGGGAAATATTATGAAGGCTATAACCTTTTTATTTTTAAAGATATTTTTATTGATTTCAGAGAAGAAGGGAGAGGGAGAGAGGGATAGAAACATCAATGATGAGAGAGAATCATTGATTGGCTGCCTCCTGCTGGGTATTGAACCCACAACCTGAGCATATAATATGCCTTCACGAGGAATCAAACCGGAGACCTCTTGGTTCCTGGGGTCCATGCTCAACCGCTGAGCTATACCCGGCTGAACGTGGTTGTAACCCATTTAAAAAATGGCTTAGTGGGGAAAGAAGCCTGGGAAAGATTATAGAGCAGTACATAATGATTAGAACGCTATCAGATTTTAAAAATGGACTCAACATTTGAAATCCAACACTCCTAAAGTCTTTCCTGAAACCACAATCTCTCATTTCCGCCCTCTTTTTCTTCTTACAAGAATTTCTCTATTTTTTGGGGGGTGTGGGGTGGAGAGTGAATGGTCTCACAAAGCAGAGTTAAAAAGAAAATCTATCAGCTCAATGTTTTTCCATTAAAAACACGCAAGAAAGTAGGGAGAGAAATGGACCTTGGCATGTTGGCAGAGAAGAAAAGCACCAATATGTGCAGGGCACGTGTGTCCAAATTGATGTCATAAAAGTATGAAAGGTATGCAAAAGAATTATTCCATGTCTGACACATAACGTGTGCTTTAAATATATTTTACTGATTTTTTACAGAGAAGAAGGGAGAGGGATAGAGAGTTAGAAACATTGAAGAGAGAGACATTGATCAGCTGCCTCCTGCATGCTCTCTATTGAGGATGTGCTTGCAACCAAGATACATGCCCTTGACTGGAATCGAACCTGGGACCTTTCAGGCCACAGGCCAATGCTCTATCCACTGAACCAAACTGGCTTCGGCATAACATGTGCTTTAAAAAAACAAAACAAAAAGAATGGTATTTGATGGAGAGAAGTCCCTACTTGGAGGGATTACAGTTCTGGAAGAGACATGAAATTTGCCCTTGCATTTGGTTACTGGAAAAAATAAACAGGCCCATCATAAAGGGCTCATGGAGCAGTTAGGATGTTTTACTTGATGGAAATGACTTAGACATGGAGACCACTAAAGTATGCTGAGATATTCCTTTATCTGACTTCACTAAAAATTTAGAAGTAAGGACTCCGAGCTTTGAAAAAAAACACTAAATTTGATTTTCTGCCATTGGTAATGACCAGCATCTATTTATATGTGATATTCTATATAATAAATTTAGAGAGGCGATATACAATTAAGATTAAAACCAAGAATCCCTGCAAAACTGAGTTTAAATTCTATCTCTGCTGCTCTTTAGCACCATAAAGCTGAGTATGTCACTATACCTCTCTGAACTCCTATTTCTTTCCTTTACATGTTTTCATTGACTTTAGAGAGAGAAGAAGGGAGAGGGAGACAGAGAGAAACATCAATATGAGAGAGAAACATTGATCCACTGTCTCCTGCATGCCCCCTCCTGGGGATCAAGCTTGTAATGTGGGTATGTGCCCTGACCTGGACTCAAACCAGTGACCCTTTGGTGCATGGGTTAATGCCTAACCAACTGAACCACATAGGCCAGGGCTGACTCCTATTTCTGATCTGTAAAGGGCAATGATAACAATAACTGAGCTGTTGTAAGGATTCTGAGAGATAACATAAGCAAGCATTTATCATATATTATACTATACTAGAGGCCTGGTACACAAATTCATGCATCAGTGGGGTCCCTTAGCCTGGTCTGCAGAATTGGTTCAAAACTAGCTCTCCAACATCCCCTAAGGGGTCCTGGATTTCAAGAAGACACAGGCCAGGCCGAGGGACCACGCTGGTGCATGATCGAGGTCGGAAAGGGACGCGAGATGTTGGCCAGCCACGGAGGTACTGCAGGAGAGCTCCAGGGTGTGTCCAGCATGTCTCGCTCAGTCCTTTCAGTCCTGATTGGACAGACCCCAGCAACAAGCTAACTTACCAGTCAGAACGTCTGCTTCCTGGTGGTCAGTGCACGTCATAGTGACTGGTCAACCAGTTGACTGTCTGCCCTCTGGTGGTCAGTGCATATCATAGCAAGCTGTTGAGGGGCCTTAGTGTATCATTAGCATATTATGCTTTGATTGGTTGAATGGCTGACTAGATGACCAGACACTTAGCATATTAGGCTTTTATTATATAGGATGTAATATGTGATGTCATATTTTTTATTTTATTATATTTATTTTTATTAAAATTTTTTATTAATGTGTTACATGTATACATATCTTTCCATTCCCACCCCCTCCCAGGCAGACCCTAACCCCCCAGTGTCTTGTATTCATTGGTTATGCTTACATGCATGCATACAAGTCCTTTGGTTGATCTCTTATCTACCTCACCTCTCCCTAACCTTCCTGCTGTAATTTGACAGTCTGTTTGATGCTTTACTGCCTCTGTATCTATCTTTTTGTTCATCAGTAAAATATACATGAGCAAGTAATCTTAGTTTCATATACAAGTAAAGAATGATACAGACAGTATTTTGAATACATTGAGCCAATATGTAAGGGGGAGTTTGGGGAAAAACAGGGCTTTCGTCTTTAATTATTGAGTTGTTATGGAACAAAACAGTTTTCTTCTTAAGCACAGGGGTGGGGAGTGTCATGCATTGATTTAGTAAATCAGAGACACAAAGTGAGCAAATACACACAAGAGAGTGATACACAGACAGAGTGTCAGAAACAGCTTCCATTCCAAGAGGCTCGTTTCTCTAATGTGATAATTGCTATTTGTTTTATAGACTTGCACATGACATATCACCCTTGAAACTGCTTCTCATTCTGCTTTTATATTAACCTCACTCTTCAGTTCTTTATCGACCCCGGGCAAGACTATTTTCCTCTTCATAGCATCCATAGAAAAGTGAGTCCAAGTTTGCTTTAGAAGAGATTAAACTCCAAGCCAGTGCCACGTTTTAAAAGGACCCTGTATGAGATTGTTAATAGCTGCTGTTAAGCCTCCAATCAGCCCTTCCCTGAGAGAGAAACAAGTGCAGGTTTCGTGTCATTTGATCAGAGAGACTAATCGGATGGCCAAGGAGTGCAGCGACAGAGCTGCTCAGTGGAGAACAACCGGAGAGAACTGGTATACCCAGATCTGTCATTTTCCAGCTGAGTAAACGCACATAAATTCTGAAACCTATCTGTCTCAGGTTCTACATCTGCAAAATGTAAATACCGATCCATATATTGCGCGTTGTCAATCCCCTGAACATGTCTTCTGAAGCACTCACATGAAAGAAAGGGAGGAATGGACAAAGGGAAGGGGAGGGAGAGAAGGAGGGAGAAAGAGAAAGAATATGAAGAGCAAATGTAGGCAGATAAGGAATCATGTTATGTTAGAGACAACAAACAGATTATGTCGAAGGACTCGGTAGCAGTCTCCAGGGATTTTCTTACCACACCCACGATTTGTACGTGGAGTTTTATGCTTTAAGTCCCCACAAGATGCCCCTTCACGTCATCCCATAGACAGCCCTCCAAGTAAGGGAAGTGGCCCTTGATTGAGTGCCTAGAATATTCCAAGGATGAAATCCAAGTGTACTTCACCAACACAGGAACCTTATGTCTTAGGCACTTTTGACCTCCAGTGTTACCCAGGGCAACCGAGTTGTGATAAGAACTACCCGCGGTCACAGGATTGATCAAAAGAAAAACCCATGATTGTAAACCAATCTGGCTCCAGTGTCTAGGAGTGACTAATGTCGTTGTCTTGTGCTGCACCTGCCAAGCCTGGAACATCAGAAAACAACTCGGCAGACCGTGCCAAGAGGACCCTTCCACATCTCACAGCAACGCGTCCCCGGCAAGATGTTAGAACTGGTGACATTCTAGGCAATTAAGGCCTCAAAGAACCCGGGAAGGATGCAGACGCTTTCAAAAATAATTTCCACTGTGGCAGAAATGCAAATCGGGCGAAGTTACAGTGTCACTCAGAAAGTTGGGGAGTCTTTTTGAGAATGACATTAAGCGGTGACAGACAATTGACAGGGACAGCCACTCTAACGGAGGTTGACAGAAGGACTGGGAAGCCTTCAGAAGAGTGGGGAGAATCCAGTGGGAGACGCGAATAATGAGGGTTTGTTTTCTCTCTGTTCTTCCTCTCCTGTATTTTTAGATATGGGAGTGTCATCGAGTTCTTTTCCGGTTTTTAATACAATAACCTGCTTTCATATTTATCGTGGAGGATCTCAGAGAGTAATTACTGCTTTGCATTTCAACAAAACACCTCACCGAAATAAAAGAGAGTTTATAAAATAGAACAGATGGTGCCATCTGCAGAAGAGTGCAGGGAGTTTGGAGAAAAAGTGGAGGTGACTGCATTTTTTTGCATCCATAACATGCTCAAAATAAAGAACTTTTGAGGGTATTTTTTTTTTTTTGCTTGAAAGTTCTGAAGTCAGGAAATGTGCAATTGGTTTCTCATGGTAAAGCTAAATGAGTGTGGGTTAGCTTTTGACCAGATAATACTGGGACCCTTAGATCTGGAAATAACATTTTGCTGATGAATTTTATCAGCATAGCACCTGGCACGCAGAGGGGCACATAAAGAAAGAACTACAGTCTGAAAACACAATAAGAGTGTTTGAAATTAAGGCTATTTTGGAAAATCTAAGAAAGGGTATTGTATATATACTGCACATGGCTATAATATTTGTAAAATTAAGAATCACACAGGTATCCATTATAATATCAATAGATTATAATGAATAAAAATAAAATCATAAAAGAAATGCATTTTGTGAAAAATTAGAAATGCACTTAAAAGCATAGCTGTTTAGAGTTAGACTTTCACTGTGGGCTCCATCAGTTGCAAATGATGTGACCTTGGATAAACAGACATACTAAGTCTGCTATGTAACTTAATATTTAAAATTTGAAGAGCCTTCATACTTACTTTGTAAGATTATTAGGATTATTAATAAAAACCATGTATATTTGTGTATTTATATATCTACAATGCCTGACACATAATCAGTAAAAAAAATAGTTTATTGTTATTACTATTATTGGTCTTTGCTCACATTTTAATATTCAGTAATTGGTGATTTATTGGTGAATTTCAAGTTTACTATCTTATGGAGAAACTAATACTAAATTTTTCCCTTTGACACTTAACAATGTCCTTAACCAACAATTGGATCTCAATAAGCATTAGTTTAATCATTAAACAATATATATATATATATATATATATATATATATATATATATATATTTTAATTTTATTGATTTTTTACAGAGAGGAAGGGAGAGGGATAGAGAGTTAGAAACACCAATGAGAGAGAAACATCAATCCGCTGCCTCCTGCACACCCCCACTGATGTGCCCACAACCAAGGTACATGCCCCTGACTGGAATCAAACCTGGGACCTTTCAGTCCACAGGCCAACGCTCTATCCACTGAGCCAAACCGGTCAGGGCTAAACAATATATTTTTGATAATAGAAACAATATTTTACCTCCTGTTACTATCATTAGCAAATTTTCAATGAGTTTGCATTACTATATTTAGAATGCCTATAGTATATTGAAAGCATAATGCTAGCTGCGTACCCATGAGTACATCATTTTCTCTTTAACTGCTTTCATTTACTGGGGCAAAAGAATGGAGTGGATAAATAATGTGATTTATTTGAGGAACCTCTGATGAAAACTCAGTTACAAACCAGTGGGCTTTATTTTTATGTAAATGTTTGGATTTTGAACATGAAAACTTCTTTATGAAAACCATTCCCTCTTAAGACCTTTTAAATAGAATACCATTGAAAAAGATGGATTTCATTGTTTCATGGTAAGAAAAAACACACGCTATTATTCATTTTTACATATAATCCAATTTTAGTAAAATATCTTTTTACCAGATGAGGTAAATTACATTGAATCTACTTTTCTTAATTGCAGCTTCTCCCCGCCACATTGCCGGAAAATATTAACAGCTCATTTTAGATACAAAACACAATTCTTGCTGTACATGAAGTTGATATAATAACACATTTCTCCAGATCCAATGCACTGCACTCCCAGACGAAGCCTGGTTAGTGTGACCATCATTCACAGTTAGCCTGGGCCTTGCCTGGGGTTGGCTCTGGGTATTGCGCTAAATGCAACTGGCACATCAACGGGCACCTCTCAGCCCTGGGCACACTGGGATCCATGGTAACCCTCACGGGGTGTGGCAACCAACAATTCTCAGCTGGGGCAGTTTTGTCTCCCTAGGGGACGCTTTAAAAGGTCTCCAGACATTTTCGATTGACAAGACTTTGGGGGGTTGGGGGTTTGCCGCTGGCATCTAGGAAGTAGAGGCCGGGGATACTGTTGAACATCCTGCAAAGCACACACGAGCCTCACAACAAATACAGTGGTACCTCGAGATACGAGTGCCCTAACATACGAGAGTTTTGAGATACGAGCTGTCGAGCGAGCGATTTTTGCTTTGAAATACAAGCAACATTTGAGATAGGAGTAATTTCTCAGATTGGCCGGATGCACACAACCCACCAGTTTACCGTGACTCGAGTGTCTCATAGTTTCCCACGCCTCAAGGTTATGGAACGAATTAAACTTGTGTCTTGAGGTACAACTGTAATTGTCTGGTCCACAAGGTCAATAGTGCCACTCCTGGCAAACCTTGATTGCAATCCCTTCACAGGGATGGGGAACCTTTTTTGCTGCCGAGGGCCATTTGGATATTGATAACATCATTCACGGGTCATCAGAAAGTATCAACTTGAAAATTAGCCTGCTGTATTTGGTCAAACTTTTAGTTAACTCATGCCTAATGCCTTGGACCAGCGGTTCTCAACCTGTGGGTCGCGACCCCTTTGGGGGTCGAATGACCCTTTCACAGGGGTCGCCTAAGGCCATCGGAAAATGCAGATATTTACATCAGGATGCATAACAGTAGCAAAATTTCATGGTTGGGGGTCACCACAACATGAGGAACTGTATGCAAGGGTCGCGGCCTTAGGACGGTTGAGAACCACTGCCTTGGACAGACAAATGATTTGGGGGGACCACAGGCCAGATGTTCCCCACCTTTGCCTTAAAATGTTTCTTGGATGCACTGGGTCTTGTGCCTCCTTAACCAAAGTTTATCTCCATTCATTTTTTTTCTCTTTCGGACATTTCTGTTGCAACATGAAATTTGTAAGGGGGTGGGAAAAGAAATATTTTATGTTTTGG
Organism: Lasiurus borealis; assembly: GCA_004026805.1. Classification (NCBI taxonomy): domain Eukaryota; kingdom Metazoa; phylum Chordata; class Mammalia; order Chiroptera; family Vespertilionidae; genus Lasiurus; species Lasiurus borealis. The sequence goes on from PVJN01000081.1 coordinate 82,713, forward strand.
TACCTCCATACATGAAATCAGTCTCAACGTTTTAGTAATGAAACATCTGATTTTACTCCAGCTTTTTTTCATTAAACTACTTTCCCCTATCAGCCCAATAATAACTTCAGGAAATGGGTATATTAAAGCCTTGCAATCAACCATCTCTCCTTTTTAAAAAAATATATATATTTTATTGATTTTTTTTTTTATAGAGCGGAAGGGAGAGGGATAGAGAGTTAGAAACATAGATATGAGAGGGACATCAATCAGCTGCCTCCTGCACGCCCCCCACTGGGGATGTGCCAGCAACCAAATACATGCCCTTGACCGGAATTGAACCTTGAACCTGGGACCTTTCAGTTCCCAAGCCAAGGCTCCATCCACTGAGCCAAACCAGTCTTGGCCACCCATCTCTCTTCACCCTGATAAAGACCTCCTCATCCTATCTCCCTCATGGGATTCCCGAAGGGTGGTGTCCACTTTCCCTGCAGGAGGTCCATCTCGGCTCCCTAACTCACTCAGACGTTTATATTCCACATTGGAAACTAGTTCGAAGAAACCCCAAACACGAATTTGAAAGACTTTATGCACCCCTATGTTCATGGTGGTGTTATTTACAACAGCCAAGATACTGAACCAGCCCAAGTACCCATCAATAGATATATACAATGGAATGTTACCTGGTCATAACAAACAACAAATCTTGTCATTTGTGACAACATGGATGGACCCAGAGGATATGGTGCTAAGTGAAATAAGTCAGTCAGAGAGAGAGAAATACCACATAATTTCACTTATACATGGAATCTGAAGAGCAATATAAATGAACACACAAAACAGAAACAGACTCACAGATACAGAGGAAAAATTGATTGTCGCCAAAGGGGAGGGGCTTTGGGGGACTGGGTGAAAAAGATAAAATCATTGCGAAGTACAGATTGGCAGTAATACAATAGTCATGGGGATGTAAACTACCATAGAGAGAATATAGTCAGTAATATTATAATAACTGTGTATGGTGCCAGTTGGGTCCTGGAAATATCAGAGAGAACACTGTAAAGTATGATTGTCTAACCACTATGCTGTACACCTGAAACTAATACAAAGTAATATTGGATGCAAACTATAATTGAAAAAGAATAATTAAAAAACTCCACAGCTAATTATTTTTTACTAGAGGCCCAGTGCACAAAATTCATGCACAGCGGTTGTCCTTCAGCCTGGCTTGCACCCTCTACAATCCAGGATGCCTTGGAGGATGTCCAACTGCCAGTTTAGGCCCAATACCTGCTGAATCCTGCCTAAACCAGCAGTCGGACATCCCTCTCACAATCCAGGACCACTGGCTCCTAACCACTTACCTACCTGCCAGACTGATGCCCCTACCTGCTCCCCTGCCTTCCTGATCACTCCTAATTATCTCTGTTTGCTGGCCTGATTGCCCCTAAGCACCCCTGCCTCAGCCCCCACCGCCATGATTTTGTTCAGAAGGTCGTACGGATAGATATCCGGAAGATGTCCGGTCTAATTAGCATATTACCTTTTTATTGGTATAGATGTATTCTATTTGCACTTAATCCTCTAAATTTCTAGATCCAAGGTGAGTTATGATGCTCTGCCCAGATTCCTCTTCAGGTGCAGAGCCTCCATTCCCCATCTTCTGGGGACAATGACTATCGCAGCTCACAGTTCTGTCTCCCCTGGGCACTGTCTCTGCCATCCGGCTGATTTGGAGGCATACCCACCTTCCCTCACCGTGGTTAAATCTAAAGGCAATCTTGCTTCTGAGCTCCCTGTAGGATCTTTCGAAGCCTCCATTGCCACCTGATTATCAGTCAGCTTTCTGTCCAATTCAGCCTTCATCACTTGGTTATGTATCGAGAAATTCCCCCCAAAATCTCTGCAGTCTCTTTGGGTGAATATTTTCTAAGTTGCCCGTGGATCCAGCCCCAAGATCATGCAATTTGTCCTTTGCGCCGACCCTTAAATTTCACCTCCTCTTGCCCCATGGTCAAGAAGACAGTTTCTCCTAGCACCTCTGCACCACACATTCACCATGAACAGGAAGACAAAGTGCCTGAGAGTCTTAAATAAAATTGGGGTCTGTCTCGCAGTAAAATGCACTCCGTGCCCGGATATGAAAATGTAGGGTATCAGTCACACAGAACTGGGCTTGCATTCATCCCAAACAGCAACTCCAACAAAACCCAGAATGTAACGTCACATCCATCTCTATTAGCACATCTGTCAAGCTCGAGCGCGGTGCCGTTCTTTGAGCGCTAATAGGAAGCATCAGCCATAGGAGAAAATGCTCAGTGCTAGCCAGACAGGGCCCCTCCTATGTAATCAAACTCTGCTTCTCTTCTGAAATTGCCAGAGATCCAGGAAGACAGGCTGGTTAACAGGAGTCCCAAAATATATGCAGGAACAGTCAGTTTCATCCAGACTGACTTTTTAAAAATATTTTTTATTGATTCCCGAGAAGAAGGGAAAGATACAAACATCAGTGATGAGAGAGAAGCATTGATCTGCTGCCTCCTGCATGCCCCCTACTGGGGAGCAAGCACACAACCCGGGTATGTGCCCTGACCAGGAATCGAGCCGTGACCTCCTGGTTTATAGGTTGATGTTCAAAAACTGAGCCACCCGGGTCTGGCCACACTGACCTTTTAAGAAAATATAGCCCAAACCGGTTTGGCTCAGTGGATAGAGCGTCGATCTGCAGACAGAAGGGTCTCAGGTTCGATTCCGGTCAAGGTCATGTATCTTGGTTGTGGGTGCATCCCCAGTAGGGGGCGTGCAGGAGGCAGCTGGTCGATGTCTCTCTCTCATCGATGTTTCTAACTCTCTGTCCCTCTCCTTTTCTCTCTGTGAAAAATCAATAAAATATATTAAAAAAAGAAAATATAATATTCTTTAAAAATATATATTTTATTGATTTTTTCAGAGAGGAAGTGAGAAGGATAGAGAATTAGAAACATTAATCAGCTGCCTCCTGTATACCTCCTACTGGGGATGTGCTCACAACCCAGATATATGTCTGGTACCAGAATCAAACCTGGGACCTTTCAGTCCTCAGGCCAATGCTCTATCCACTGAGCCAAACCAGCTTTGGCTATAATATTCTTGTAAGTGGTTAGTCTTTAAAGTTACTACAGTACCCCTGGGGCCAACTCCATGTCTCCCCACTTCTTTTTAACCACCCATCCAAGCACCTACCACCCTTGGTTATGAATCACGAGGCCCTCCCTGCCTTCCAATCTCCTGATTCTTGAAGCACAACCCTGATTTCTGCCAGCCACACACTAACGGTTCTGTCTGTCCTTCCATCCATCATCCAGGAGACTGGATGACTAGGCAGGAAAATCAAGTGCTTGACTTTTTCCCCCTTGATCTTATTTCAAGGTGTCAAAAGTGGAATTAATGGGCCACAGAAAGGTGATATTAAAAGAAAAATAAAAGTAGAGAGAGGAAATGAAGTTCACGTTTCAGAGACCAGGGATTTGCACCTGACACACCTGGGAAAGGAAATAGTGACTCAAATGATCTAAACACTTGAGGAAGAAAAAACTTCCGAAAAACAAATTACATCATGAATTACACGTGACCGTCTCCTACTATTTCCTCTCTTGAAAAGTGGGGTTTTCCTCTGTGGGTACCACAGAAGGGGCATACACCCCACTTCCATCAGAGCAGTGATACTGCAATTTCCTAGCAACTCATGGACCAGTCTTGTTTCGTTAAAGAGCCCCTTCCAATGTGCTCTGCACTGGTCACTATCATCAAGATTGACCCTGCATTAAAATGGGAATTTTTTGTTAAATCCTGAGAATAATTTTTTCCATTGATTTTTAGAGGGTGTGAAAGGGAGGAAGAGGCAGAGAGAGAAACATCAATGTGAGGGAGACACACATCCATTGGTTGCCTCCTGCATGCAGCCCAATGAGGTAGGTATTAACCCACAACCCAGGTGCATGCCCTTGACTGGGAATCGCACCTGCAACCCTTCAGTCTACGGGCCGACGTTCTAACTACTTAGCAACACCAGCCGGGGCATACGGGGGATTTTAAGGTATGTAGATGACTGAGGGTCACAGAGAGGTCAATGCCTTTGAAGGAAGAATTTGTTTTTTTTGTCTCCTGCTAGAAGAGGGCACGCCACACTAGACAGAGCACGCCACAGGGGAAATGGCAGTGTGGGTGAGGCAGAAGCAGGAGGGGGGGGAAACCAAGGTCAGCGGCTTTCTCAGAGCTTCCATTGGAAGGCAAAGCAGCACAGGGCACGCTGTTTAGGATTGGCCAGTTTAATCCCACAGGCGACAGGGCGTAGGGACTGTCTTCTGTTGTCTGGTGTCTGACCCTGGGCTGCTCTAGGGCAGGGGCAATATTGGCTTGGTCTGAGATTTAATATGTATATATTTTATTGATTTTTCACAGAGAGGAAGGGAGAAGGATAGAGAGCTAGAAATATCCATGAGAGACATCGATCAGCTGCCTCCTGCACACCACCCAACTGGGGATGTGCCCGCAACCAAGGTACTTGCCCCTGACTAGAATGGAACCCGGGATCTTTCCGTCCATAGGCTGTAGCTCTATCCACTGAGCCAAACCAGTTTCGACTTGGTCTGAGATTTAAATAAGAAGGTGGATGGGGCCAGGTGGGCATGGCTCAGAGATTGAGTTTCGACCTATGAACCAGGAGGTCATGGTTTGATTCCCAGTCAGTACACATGCCCTGGATGCATACTCGATCCCCGGTGGGAGGTGTGCAGGAGGCACCCAGTCAATGATTCTCTCTCATCATTGATGTTTTTATCTCTCTATCCTTCTCCCTTCCTCTCTGAAAGAAATAACAATATATTAAAAAACAAGAATGTGGGTGGAGGCATGACCGTGATGGACCAGCCTGCACATAAAAGGTATGTTCCAGGCATGTTCTCTGCCACCCCCAGAAATTAGCTAGCGCTGAGGGAAGGGGCCAGTCTTTCCCTGCGTCTCTATGGTCTAAGGAGAAACATCAAAGCATCACAAGATGTATAGGAAATGAAACAAAATACAATGAATACACCCCCAAAGAGCCATTTCTTTCTGATAACTTAAGCACTGTACCTTCCTTCAAACATGCCAAGATTGAAGGGAACATTAATAGTCTGGCTGGCATTAAAAACCATCTTTCCCTGGTTTTGGAAAAGAAGGTAGCCCTTGGTTAAGGGTGTATGAGGGTTCTTGCAGGCTGTGTAGGTTTAAGGAGAAAGCAGTGAGTGCTCTGCATGTCCCCACTTTGTGTGTGTTTCTGAGTCTCTGTAGACCCAGAGTAAGCCCAGTGAGGGTCTCATAAACTAGCAACTACTTTGTAGGGAAGTGGCTTTTCAAAGTATTGGGGTGGTCAGTAGTATTTGCTTCTCCTTTAATAGGTTTAAAATGGCTATGGTTTCAAATGTATCCTTTTCAAGTAGCTGCTGTGTATGTGAGATTGTGTGTATCATTTGTGTGCAATTCAACTGCTTCATGGAATGTCAGGGACCTAGAGTATTTACACCCATGATTTACTACAACTTATAATGAAATGTCCTCTTGTGTTTTTTTAGTTCGTTTTTTTTTTTAGTTCGATTTTTGCTTTGTTTTGGGGACTAAATCAATTTCAGACTCGAGAAAAACATTATCAGGAAGGAAGACACGGGGTAAGACCAAATGGATAATATGTAGAATTTTCTATAAAAGCAGAGAATAAAGATAAGGATGCTGAAGACTCCATATTTATCAATCCACCAAATGTACAGTGACTTCTACAATGTGCTAGCAAGTGATCTAGTTACTGGGAAGGATAAAAATGAATACGTTAGACCAAGATCCTGGTCCCTGTCTCTTCATATGTACAATGTACTGAGAGAGAGAGAGAGAGAGAGAGAGAGAGAGAGAGAGAGAGAGAGAGAGAGAGGTGAAGATAAAGAGAGAGAGGTACATTATAAATCTATCTATACATTATGCCTTATTAGCTTGTTTTATTTTATATATGCACTTATTTTATTCTACAGGAGATGATGTCTTGCATCTTCTTGACTTTTTTTAAAAGATCATATTGCCTGCTGGCTATAGGGAGGCAACAGAAAAAGTAAGAAAAATCCAAAGAAAACCTCTCCCAATAATGCCGGTGAAAGATTAAGGTGGCAGGAAGCAGGTTGCTGTGAGTGAATGTGGGGAGTGGTGGGTAGACAGGGAATATTTTAGAAGTTGGAACTTGCAGGTCTTATACTCTAAGGAGTTACTGAATTCTAAACACAAGGCAGGTCTTTGAAAGAGAAGAAGAAAAACGTTAGGCAGAAAAGGGAAGATGGGTTTTTCTCACACTCAGTTCTCTGCTCGTTTCTGGGCAGGAGATGCAGGCTTCTATCAATGTCACAGTCCCATGGATGCTAAACAGGTACTGACAGTGACATGCATCCCTTAGTAGGGAGAAGGCAGGAGCCCGAAAAGCAGCTGCAGGGTGGGTGAGTCGGGGGAATCATAAAGGCGAACCCTCCTCTCCCCCAACAGATGCTCAAGGGAGGTGACTTTGGAAATGTGGGAGTGATAGGGAGACCGACTCCTGAGACTAGAGCTGCATACATTACCCAGAAAAAAGAATACAGACTCTGATTATCAGTACCTAGAGGCCTAATGCATGAAAATTCATGCCCTTTGGGGGAGGGCTTTCAGCCCAGCCTCTGCCCTCTGGTAGCCTGGAAGCCCTCAGGGGATGTCCACCTGCTAGCTTAGGTCTGCTTCCAGAGGGATCAGGCCTAAGCTGGCAGTCAGACATCCCTTAGCCCTGCAGAGGAGGTGAGAGAGGCTCCTGCCACAGCCACTGTGATTGCAGCCTTCAGCCCAGCTTGTGGCTCAGTGGAGCTCCCCTGTGGGAGCACACTGACCATCTCCTGCATTAGGCATTTGCCCCCTGGTGGTCAATGCATGTCATAGAGACCGGTCATTCCTGGTGGTTCCACCATTAGGGTCCATTTGCATTTTATCCTTTTATTATATAGGATGGCTCCTACTCTGCCCTGTTCACTTGTGTTTTTTTCCTTGTCTGGTACACCGATGAGACTATTTCAACACCTTTTACAGGTCGCCAGGCTGAAGTAGAGGACTGTCCTGTGACATAAGAGCATGGAACAGAGCTAATCAAAATATGTACACACTGATGAACTTCACTGGCCATTTATTTGAAACAGGACAGAGACACGATGGGAAGACCAAAGCACATCTTGGTGCTTAGAACTAAGATAATATTATTGTTCTGAAACCGGTTTGGCTCAAGATAGAGCATCAGCCTGCGGACTGAAGGGTCCCAGGTTCAATTCCAGTCAAGGGCATGTACTTTGGTTGCAGGCACATTCCCAGTAGGGGGCATGCAGGAGGCAGCTGATTGATGTTTCTAACTCTCTATCCCTCTTCCTTATTCCAGTTGTTAAATTACTTCAGGCCATGCTCCAAGGCTTACGTAGCATACAGCCAGCACACAGGAGCCACCCTGCGCATGGCATTAAATGCCAGATATACTCTGACGCTCCGGTAACGGAACGACGGCCAACGACTCCTGTGTTTGCTGAGGGCCTGTGCTGTCTCGATGGCCAAGAGAGCCCAGCTTGGGACAGACGGGCCTGCCCAGTGTCAGAACTGTGCTAACATTGCTGCGATTCTCTCCGAGGGCCGCACAGAAGGCCGTTTCCTCTCAAAGTATCATTGCCGGGGAGGATTACCATTACAATTTGTGTAATGATTACAGCACCAATAACGGCGTCCCCTTCATCAAATATTTACATCACTGCTGGCTCCTTCAGCAAGGCGGGTTGGAAAGGTATCCCATGGGCTGTTTCATCGGATCTTTGCTGCCCAGCTGAGTGGCAAGCTCCTGGTGGGATTTCTAAGCACGCAGGAGCGAGGGAGGGGGCTCGCCTGGATGACAAGGCCTCCAGTTACTTCCAACAGCTGATTTGCCTACGTTATAGACTCAACTCGGGTAGTTGCTCCTCGGTTTTGCATCCAGATGCGTATCAAAATAGAGAGATAATACTCCATGACAGGGGAAAAAGGCATTGCAAGAATATGTGGTCGTGCCCTGGTGGGTGTGGATCAGTTGGTGGGGCGTCGTCCCCATGCACCGAAAGGTGGCCGGTTCGATTCCTGGTCAGGACGCCTGCCCAGGTTGCAGGCATATCTTCAGTCGGGGGCATCCAGGAAGAAGCCGATCAATGTGTTCTCACATCAATATTTCTCTCTCTCTTTCTCCCTCCTTCCCTCTCTCTAAAATCAATAAAATATATTTAAAAATATTTCCATAGGATGGTCCAAATGGAAATATCTATCTCTGATACCACAAAGGATTTGAAAAATCCACTTGGAAGTTTGGAGCTCACTATCTCGGCCATCTTGGAATTTAGGCATTGAGACCCGACTGGTGCTCTGACTTCCCCAATAGCTTCATGGTGTGCCGTAGATTTGCTGCTCTGGGGATTATGGATAGATGGAGAGGGGAAGTGAAGACTTGTCAGAAGAGGGTGTATGGGGGTGGGAAGGGTATGCTGTAGTGGGTGTCTCAGGGGGGCTAAAACAGAACTGAGAGAAGCAGAGCCAAACTAGGAAACATTTCTAATCTTCCCAGGGTCGGGGAGACAGCCATATTATCACCACATCGCCTCAAGTGAGGATCTGGTGCAAAGCTCTCTTGAGCAAATATCTTCAGTATTATCCAGCTGGCATGGCTCAGTGGTTGAGCATTGACCTATGAACCAGAAGGTCATGTTTCAATTCCAGGTCAGGGCATATACCTGGGTTAAGGGCTTGATCCCCAGTGTGGGGCATGCGGGAGTCAATCGATGGAAGATTCTCATCATTGATGTTTCTATCTCTCTCTCCTTCTCCCTTCCTCTTTGAAACCAATAAAAGTATATTTTTTAAAAAATTGTAAGTATTTACTTTAGAAAGGGCAAGAGGGTTATGTGCATTCTTAGCATTCAATTAAAGCAGTACCTGGCATCACATGAAAAAGTTCCCGCCACAATTGTACCGTGAAGGTGACAGGCCATTAGCCTTCATTAGCAAACCCGGGCCTGAGCTAACCCTGCTTCCTGTCTGAGTAGAAAGCCTGGGATACAGTCCCTGCCACTTAATCCGGACCCAGGTAATAAGCACATCTTAATTAGGATGCCCCGCTGGGGACCAATTTAATGCAATATATATAATAGGATGGCAATTCTCCGTGAGCGTCTTTGTGCGAGATAATAGGGTTGGCTGTGGAAGCTTGATGTCACTAATTTAACAAACTGAATACAATCTCAGCGTCTCAGCATGCGCAGTTTGGAAGCTCAGAGGAGGGAAAAGGGAAGCAGCATCGACTGTTTTAGAATGGTGTAAAGAAAATGGCTTTTAAATTCCTTTTCATCAGTGTCTCCTTTTTAGAGGCAACATTTGAGTGCCCTGTGGATGGTGCCAATTGATGTCACCTGTCTTTGGGTAGGATATCTGTTGTGCAGTTTTTCTTGAATGAAAAAGTGTCTCCCCCAAATTCCTTTGTGATCATTTAAATAGGTTCCAGATTTAAAGAATAATAAAGTATGCAACTAAGAAGTCTTTTATGCTTCTTATTTTAGAGGTATAACAAAGTCTCAAACACGCAAGTCTTGTTAATACTGTATGTTTTGATTTTTCTGACAACAGCATTGTTCAGTTTGACCAAAAGTCAGGCAACCAGATGCTTATTCGCCCATTCATTCATCTCCCCATTTCTCAATATATCCGTTCAGCCATTTATCAAGTATCCATTAATTTGTTTATTCAGTCATTCATTTATCTCACAGTCTCTATTGAGCATCTACAAGATCCCAGACCCTGTAATAAATGCTAGATATTAACATGTGACTAAATTAATAGGTTAGGATGCGACTCTCTCTACAGGCTATGAGCCCTGTAAGAGGAAATGATACCAGGAATGTCTATGAATGTGAAGAGCATTAGGATAGGGGAGGGGTAGGTATGAGGGGAGTTAACACATGATCCCGGAAGTAGAATTTGTTGATACATATAGTAAATGGTTGGGAGGTGACTTGATCCTCTGAGAAGACACTGGGAGGTTATTGCAATTTAGAATTATATATACAACATTTAAAAAATATCTCTCCTCAAGTGAGTTTTAATTTGGAATAATATTATCTGTTTTCCAAGCTGTCGAGTTTTAGCTACAAAATAAAATATTCCCAATCTCCCCCCCCCCTCTCTCTCTCTCTCCTCTCCTTCTCTCATCTCTCCCCAAATAGTCTTTGTTCTACCTTTTTTTCCTGATTTTTACAACTCTGGCCACCCATACTTAAATAAGAACATGATTTCTCCATTCCTGATTTCCTTCTTCAAATTTATGACCACTATCATCTGATTGGTTCAGGGACTTTTTTTCTTTTGATACAATTTATTAAGAGAGTATGTGCCTATTTCTGTGTTCTCCATCCTATTCTACTGATTTCTGTCTACTCCTCCAACAATTCCACAGTCTTGTCTGATGGAGTGATATAATAATCCTTGAAAGTGCTGATTTCCTTTAAAAATATTTGAGCTATTCCAGATCTTTTGCCTTTCCATATAAGTTTTAGAACAATTGGGTCTATATTCACACAAAAAAATTCATTTACAACTGGCCACCTTATTAGATTCCAGAGTTAGGGTGAAAAGAAAGAACTAGATCTCAAACCCTCAGGCGTGTATTCATTTTCTAGAATAACCAATGAGATCATGGTCTCTGATGAGACTGGGAATGTTTTAGAGACTTTGGCCGTCTCTCCTGAAGATCACAGACTATTATTACAACATTCTGGGGAGCCATAAAGTCGGATTGATTTTCTGGCCACTGATCTTCATTAAGTCAATCTTGAGCTTCTGAAATACACACTGCAAAAGTGGCTTGAAGAACCATTTGAAGTGAGAGAGATGGAGCTGTTCAGACCAGATATTCATCAGCTTATTGCTGAACGCACATTCACAGCAAGGCTCAAACACTGGCTGCCATAGCTGCTGCCACATCATTTTAGACCTTAAATAGCTGATTTTCTTGAATGTGTATCACTGAGCGATGCTTATGTAAGAGTCTCTGGCCTCCTGGACACAATAGAATCCCCTTCTCTTTCCAATCTCTTTACCAATGGCTGTCCATCCTCCATGAATGCCTATTTCCTTTACCAAGCATTTGCTTGGTAACTAAAATGCCATTCCATCTTGTATGCTCTCCTATGGACAATAACCAGTGGACTAGCTCAAGAGCCTGTTCCTGAGAGGAGGGATGGTAGCTGTCCTTGAGTTGCAAGGAGTCAAGGGGAAATCCTGATAGAAATGACAAGCATTAATAGGTGCCCATTAGCATTGTTGACTCAAGATCATTGAAGAGGGGACTTAGGCTCCTGGGATGAGGTAGGGAAGTGAGAAAAGGCATCCGTATGTGCACCAGAGAGAAGGGCCAGGGCAGGGGGCTCCTGCAAGTCAAGTGAGGTTATGCTGGACCCGCTGTATCTAATTAGCTGCTGGTGCCAGATTATTGGACAAAGCTGGCTTGGGCACAATGTCACTCTGCTGATTTGGAAAATCCCCTGGAATCTAAGATTTGGGTTTGGGGAAGTTGAGATTCCTCAATACATCAGAGAGTTGTATTGGTTGGAGTCTCACTTCCTGTGGATATGTGTAGCAAAGTGAAAAATCAAATTTTTTATTTCACTCTTTAAATAAAAGTAGATAAGTTTGCTATTTTCTACCCTAAAATTATATAAAACTATTTTCTTCTATTTTTGTTTGTTTGTTTGTTATAGATGAGAAAACTCGATGGTCAAAGAATTTGAGTAGCTTATTCAAAATCCCAGGATTAGCTTAGGTAGTTCAAAACTATGAGTTTTATTGATTTATTTCTCCACGTTTTTCCCTTTAGGCATACCACCTAAAATTTAAAAAGAAAACACAAACAGAGAAACAACAAACTTTCAATTTTGAAAAAAAAAATACAACAGGGAGTTCAGAGACACTAATCTAAACATGTTCAAGTGATGGTCTATTGAAAAATTTAATCTTTCAAAGCTCAAAATGGCTTATATAATTTTTATTACATTTCCCACGGTGTCTGTGTTTGGTTGTCTCAAAATTGAACACAGGAAAAAGACTTTTCATTTTGTGTGTCTCTCTCTTTTTTTATTCCCTCTCTACCAATATTTTGTGATTTTTTTAAAAAAAATGTTGGAATGGTTATATCACTTTTTTTTTTACAGGCAACATGAGACTTGAAATTTCTTTAACACATCCCTAGTTGGGGAAAGCAGGAAGAATATGCCTCCCTGATGACTGAGCCAATCATCAAAACTTTAGTCAGAATTGAACAGGGCCGGGTGGGGGTGATGGGGATGATGGGATTTGACATTCAAAGGTGAGAGCCTATTACTATTATGAGGGGCACTTACTCTCCATAATCTGCTTGAATAAAGAATGCTTTTTTTTTCCTTTTTTGGTTTCACCTTAGAATCAATTTATATTGCTTTTTGATTCCAGAGATATTAGAATATTCATGTATTGAAAAGTAATTCAAAGTTTCCATTTCTAAGAAACTTATGGGTTATACAGAACTGAAGGCAAAAGGAAGGAAGACCATTCTAAGGGGCACAGGATTCCTGTGTCTGGCCCCAAAGTATCTTTCTATTTTAAGTTCTTGCATGCCAACCTCAATTTCTACTATGTCCATCAATGATCTTATTTCTACCAAATGAACTTTTATCCAGATGCATATCAAAATGTACTGACATATATATCAGAGCTTTGCCCTGCATCTCCCTCTTAATAAGTTTCCTCACACTGAAATTGCTCTCCAACCTGGCCGGTGTGGCTCAGTAGTTGAGCCTTGAGCTATGAACCAGGAGATCATAGTTGGATTCTGGTCAAGGAACATGCCTGTTTGTGTGCTCAGTTCCCAGATGGGGGTGTGCAGGAGGCAGTCAATCAATGATTCCCTCTCATCATTGGTGCTTATATCCCTCTCTTCCTCTCCCCTCCTCTCTCTGAAATCAATAAATATAAATATATTTTTTAAAAAGAAATTGTTTCCTGATCTAAGCTTCTAAAACTCTCTAATTCTTTTGTATATTCTCTTGGTTCTGGAAATATTTTCTGATTCTACCTGCTTCTTCTCTTGGAAAGCTTGTCACAAAGAGGTCTCTTCTCTTGTCCTAATCTTTGTTTCCTCTGTGTAAAGAAGCATGGTCCAATCTTTAATTTATATATTTCACTTTCAAAGCACTTGCCATCTGTATGTTACATGTTCACCCTATGATTTTGGCTTTTGCTTTTGTGAACTGACATTTCATTTTTTCACATAGTGTTTTTACCTGCTGCCACCTCCATATTAGTAGTGTGCCTGTTTGTGCAACTACTCGAATATTTATCAATTTTGCCTGATGTATAGAAACAGTGGACAACTGGAGAAAATAACTACAGGAGTGATAGGTGGAGTGTCATAAAAGTATAATGAAATGAAAAAAACATGATAGAAAAGATCAAAATGTATGTCAAAAGCAGTACATATCTAGGGTTAGCTGGACATGGATGAACTTAAGCCAGGTATTAATCTGTTTGATTTTGGAACAAAGGAGCAAAATTAGGGAATTATGTAAAAAGCCGGTATGATATTATTGAAAATTGCATGTAAAATAAAAGATAAAATCAGTGATATAATATGTTTTAGTTTTCTAGAAATAGATTACCATAATTATTTGTGATTCTAATATTTACAATTTGCATTTTTGAATTTTGGCTGCAATTTTATAAAATTATTATTTACAAGGTGAGCAAATTCCTGCATTATTTAGCTGAGTTGATGAATATCATGATGATCCCTTGCCAGAATTTCTCACATTGCTAATCTTTTGGATGTAGAACAAAGATACTCATCTTTCATGAAAGAGAGAGAGAGAGAGAGAGAGAGAGAGAGAGAGAGAGAGAGAGAGAGAGAAAAGAGACAGGGAGAGAAATGAGGCTCTGAGGTTAAGGTAGCTTTAATATCACATAATATAAAATCTATATAGACAACATGAATTAAAATTTAATTTTGCCTTTAAATCTAAAGGTGTTTTTTCTTATTTCTTTATTCTGTCTTGTATGAATATAGTTAATGCAACCCTCTAAATTTGTGAACACCTTTCTATAAAATGCCAAAGAAGTACTAATAGAGCCTGAAAAGAGTTTAAGTGATATGACCTCTGATTATAAAAATGTATTGATAATTTGCTTTCCCCTCTATAATATTTCCTTCGCTCTGAACCCTTTCCCTCCCCTTACTCCAAACACCGAAAATGTCACAAAATCCATCCCACAGAGTTCTCCTCTCTCCTCCTTCCCTTTCTGGCTCCGCATGTTATTATGTAGATGACTTGAGTTGCTAAGTTTATTTCCACTTTCTCATCCCATGCATGCATTAATAGTTGAATTCTCTACCATTGAAAAGGACAAGGCAGTTGATATATGATGGAAGGATCATTCTTCCTTAGACACGGTGGAGGTGGATATTTCAAACATTCATAAGGCATCTGTGAAAGTCTCCCTACAAATGTTTGGATTTTGATGGAAGAGCCCTGCAAATGAAGAGTGTGAATACTCCCATCGTATCTTGCAGAACAAAATAGAATGATTATCTTAGAATATATTAGTGAGATGAATCAGGACAATGAACATTCGCCCTAAAGTGATAATTTCTTCTTAGGCAGTTCTTTACTCTGTTGAGATCTAATGCCCCTATGATGTTGTGGCATGGATGAAAGCAAGGGATAGACACACATACAATGAGTTTTAAGTATCTTCCCAGAGGGAAACAGAGAAGGCAGCAATATTTGATCTCTTCACAGGACTGAGGTACATTTCCCAAGTTGTGGCATAGTTGATGGGTATTTAACTGCACTAAACATTACTTTTTTCTTAAAAATCTGTGAAATAATGCCAACCTTGCAGTGTGAGTTAGAAGACATGGTTATGGAAGCGTAGAGTAGATCCACAAGAACTCATATCCTTCACTTTGTCTTCAAATCTTTTTTTTTTAATATATTTTATTGATTTTTCACAGAGAGGAAGGGAGAGGGATAGAAAGTTAGAAACATCCATGAGAAAGAGACATCGATCAGGCGCCTCCTGCACACCCCCTACTGGGGATGCGCCCCAAACCAATGTACATGCCCTTGACCAGAATCGAACCTGGGACCCCTCACTCCTCATGCCAACGCTCTATCCACTGAGCCAAACCAGTCTCGGCTGTCTTCAAATCTTAATGAAGCTTGTGCCTCCGATTTTCAAAATTTCTCAACAAAATATCTTTGCACAGAAAAATTAGTTTAAATATGCAATGTGTCAACAGGTAAATATAACGTCTCCCGGTATATAGACTAATGCCTAGTGAACTTCAGAAAATTGTTGCCTAAGACGTTTCTGGTGGCAGGTAGAATCCCACCAGGCTAACTGGCATCAACAGAGGTGAGGAACAGAAGGACAGATGCTAAGAAAAGGACAAAAGGACTGAAGAGGGAGTTTTATCATCAACAGAAATCACTCACCAGTAAGATTTAGGTGCCAAGAAGAGGCAAAAATGTACTCCTCGGGGAATGGTTATTGTGGCTTTGTTTTTTGTGTCCCCTGAGCATTCAATATGGTGGACCACCTTATAGATTTCCAGGTAGATCCATGACCTACTGAGTAGAAATCAGAACTTGGATAAATTGCCTTATCCATTATAGATTTTAAAAAAGTATGTGTGGTGGGGAGGAAGTTGTTAAATTATAATGCTGCATCATCAATCACTGTTCATTTGGAAAGAAAATGGATTAAAAGCTCTCACTTTTCATTCTGGTGTAGTAACCCCATCATTTGACAGAACTAAGTGTCAGACATAAGCAAGACATCCTCATCATTCTTCTTCTTCCTGCCTCCCAACCACCCCGCACCAACACCAGGTCACCTGAGACCCATCCTCCTGGAATTCTCCATGTCAGCTTGAGAGACAAATTTATTCCTATTTTTATATCAGCTTTACTCTTTTGTGAATTCCGTCTTATTTGTTTAATCACATTTATTGGGGTGACACTGATTAAAGAAATAATCTAGGTCTCAAGAGTACATGTCTATGATATATCATCTATATATTGCATCGAGTGCTCACCATTCAAACTGGAATCTTCTTCTGTCTCCAAGTATTACTCTTTAAAATTAATTTACTTAACATCCTATTCTTTGGTCAATTCTTTTTTTTAATATATTTTATTGATTTTTTTACAGAGAGGAAGGGAGAGGGATAGAGAGTCAGAAACATCAATGAGAGAGAGACATCGATCAGCTGCCTCCTGCACGCCTCCTACTGGGGATGTGCTTGCAACCAAGGTACATACCCTTGACCGGAATCGAACCCTGGACCTTTCAGTCCACAGGCCAATGCTCTATCCACTGAGCCAAACTGGTTTCGGCTTCTGTCAATTCTTTTTTTAAAAAATATTTTTATATACTTTATTGACTTTTTACAGAGAGGAAGGGAGAGGGATAGAAAGTTAGAAACATCGATGAGAGAGAGACATCGATCAGCTGCCTCTTGCACATTCCCTATTAGGAATGTGCCTGCAACCCAGGTACATGCCCCTGACCAGAATCGAACCTGGGGCCTTCCACTCCACAGGCTGATGCTCTATCCACTGAGCCAAACCGGTTTCGGCCAGCTTCTGTCAATTCTTGAATGTTATCTCCTCTCACCAGCACTCCCCTCCCTGAAACAGGATAGTATAACCTTCCTTTGGGTGAAACAGCACAGCAATGAGGCACTTGCACTCCAGTCAGCCTTGTTTCTGACGGAGCCATGCCATTTTAACATTATTTCAGGCAGGCAAGTCCCACCCTCTGACCCCAGGTGGCCATCAGGAAAATAAGAATGACCCCATAAAGCACAAATGATGTGCTTAATAAATGATTGCTCTTTTCACACAACATGGGTCACTGTGACAAAGGATGGTAAGCACTCTATGAGAATGACTTGCTTGCATGCTATTTCTTTTGTAGGCCTTCAAGTTCCTTTGAGGGAAGGAACGACATTCCACGCATGTCTTTATTTCTGCACCCCTGGTCTCGGCACTGGTCTAAGACGCAATGCTTTCTGAATGCATGAATACATTTTTCTAAAATAAGACTTTTGTTTTTTCTTATGAGATTCTCCTTCATTGGCATTGGCATCCCCCGTGGGAAGGCATTTCAGGCAGTGGTATTTTGGAACAACACAAAGGTGCTGCTGTCCTTCACAAAGACATTTCTTGGATGCCACATGGAGGTGAGAATACCTCAGGAGCCTGTTTCCTCAGCGGGCTGTTGGATTAAACAGGGATGCTCTTGGTTCTGGTCGAAGGCCCAGGCAGAAGTCAGTTCATCACCTGATAAGCTCTGTGAAGTTTACTGTCCTAATCATTGCACACAGGTATCTCCAAACACAACAAAATCCAATTACCTTGACAACATCTACTAGTAAAAGGAGAATGACTAGTAACTTTTTTTTTCATCAAATACTTTGACAAAGTCTCCTCGCTAACTATTTTAGTTCTGGAAAACTTAAACTCACATTAGAAATACTTCTTCGATGTTTTCTTTATGAGAGTTAGTAAAATTGAATTATTGCATGCAAGAACCATATACTTTGAACCAGGAAGCTCTGCATGGAAATTATTAATTAATTAGGATGTTGATTATTTAATAATAAATAAATTAATATGGATTTTATCTTATAGTTTTGGCAGAGTTATTAAGTGAGAAGATATGTGCAATTTGATCTAAAAGCATCTACTATCCTATTTAGCACATATTAGGAATCTGTATGTCCATGTTTTCTTTTGTCTTCTCTCTCCTCAAAGAGCACCTTATTGTTCCTCTGAATCCAGATTATTGGCCAAATGTAGATGCTCAATATTTTCTCCTGAATTGATATATATACATACACACATATATACATACATAAAACTTTTCTATGTTCCTTCCTTCAAGGAACTTGCAATCTTAGAAACAGCATGTGAGCAAGTCATTATCTTATGATAACCATTTATTAAGCACACACACATTTGTTATATATAACTTATACATAACTTATACTTGTAATAACTGATTATATATTTATATATTACTTATCTATATATATAAAAGCCAAGTGACCAGAATGATGGAACTAATGAAACAACTGATCTCTAAGATGTGCACTGTGGTGGGCAACTGGCCTGATCAGAGCCCTGAATGGCCCCCCTAACCTCCCATGGCCCCTCCCCCTGGCTGGCCTCAGCCCCCATAATCCCCCCCAATCAGGGGTGTGGCCACAGCTGGCCTGGTCCAGATTGGCCCCAATTGGAGTGGGGCCAGCTGCACCCCACCCATGCACAAATTTGTGCACTGGCCTCTAGTATATTATGTATATACTACATTGCTTAAATATCATTTCTGATCACATCCATATATGTGGTATACTTTATATACCTTTATATAGGTGTATACTTTATAGGTGTATACTTTATATACCTTTACTAATAATTATATATATATATAATCACACACACACACACACATACACACTCACACACATTGGTGGCGAGGTCTGCTGAGAGAATACATATATATTCCCCGGAGTTGTAAAATGTTTCAACAGATCCAGGCACCAAGATGTTGTTTTTTTTTCCCCTTCTTTCAGTGTGCTGGTTTTCGGGTTTGGCATCGTAATTATATTTTGAATGAAACGTTCCAGATTAGAAACTATTCCTATTTAATAAGCCGAGTTCCAGTACAGTACACATTTCATTATCATTGTCAAACATCAAATTACATTAAATCCCAGCTAATCTTCCATGACCTTGCCCGCCACATTGTTGGTGATCACAAAGTACACAAACGCAGAACGTTCCTTTTAAAATATAGATAACGCGTTAATAGATAGAAGGGGCAGGACACGGCTTCCTCAGATGCCGCTAACTAAGGCAGGGCTCACGGGTGGCTGCCTTCTCACAAAAGCACTGGAGGTAAACCCCGTGGTAATGACTCAGGTATCGGGAAGGCACTTAGCTAGCTGCACATTTTTTCAGACCAAATTGCATTTCGCAATCATTCTTATTATAGTAATTGGAACACTAATATTACTGAACGAGTGACCTGAGAGATGGAAATGTGTCAATCAAAGGGTTTTAAATGCTTTCAGAATTCTTTGCTCTTTGAACGGGGAAGGTCAGGAAGCACTAAATCATGGAGCTTTCTAATTTAATGGACCGATGCCCCATGAGGTAAGAATAATTATAACCACTTTACAGACTAAGAAAAATCAAAGCGTATAATGGACTGCACCAGAAATAACGCTTCCTTTGTCTTGATTCCAAAACCTGTGTTTGAAATGGAAGTAAAGCAACAGGAAACTCACGTTTACTGAGCACTTATTATTTTTTTAAATATATTTTTAGTGATTTCAGAGAGGAAGGGAGAGGGAGAGAGATAGAAACATAAATCATGAGAGAGAATCATTGATCGGCTGCCTCTTGCATACTCCCTACTGGGAATATGCCCTGACTGGGAATTGAACCATGACCTCTGGTTCATAGGTTGACACTCAATCACTGAGCCATACCGACAGGTATGTCTATGTGTATGTCTATGTGCACTTATTATTGATACTACAATATCATTCTTATCTTTCTTCTTCATGTTTGCAGGTATTATTATGCCCATTTCATAGCCGAACATTCTTATGACTGAGATGAGCAAGGTAAGTAACCTAGGGTCCCTTGGCAAATCAAGGGTGGAGTTTATTTGTATAGCCTTGCTTATTTATTAAAAACACTTTATTTTTTCTTTAGCGACATATCTGAAGTCAGAAGTCTAAAATAAGAGCTTTTCTCAAATTCTTAATATGCATCACAACTCGAGTCATCCCAGTGATTTAAATCTACACACTTGTCCTCAAAATGTAAGCTCCCTTCTCTAGTTTTTATAAGATGACTGAATAAGGCAAACCTACTCAGGCATCAGATTTTCTATGGACTAATCAGCAATGATGTCAGATATTATTTATGGAGATGTTATTATGTGTTAACACTACACAAAGCAATCTATGTCTATGTCTAGTCTATGTCTATGTCTGTCTATATCTATGTCTATGTCTATGTCTATTCTATGTCTATGTCTATGTCTATATCTATGTCTAATCTATGTCTATCTATGTCTATGTCTATATCTATGTCTAATCTATGTCTGTCTATGTCTATGTCTATGTCTATGTCTATGTCTAGTCCATATCTATGTCTATGTCTGTGTCTATGCCTATGCCTATGCCTATGCCTATGTCTATGTCTATGTCTATGTCTATGTCTATGTCTATGTCTATGTCTATGTCTATGTCTATGTCTATGTCTCTGTCTATATATTATATTTAATCCCCCAAAGAACCCTGTGAGGGAGGCAGTGCAGAAGACAGAATCTAAAGATCCCTTCTTCTTCCACCTGAGAAACACATTCTTAGACACTAACCTTGCTACTGCTATGAAAGGGCTTTGTAAATAGAATGACATTACGAGCTGTAAATGGAATTAAGTTTACTAGTCATCAGGTTTTAAAATAGGGATATATTCCAGACCCTCTGGGTGGTCCCAATGTAATCCCAGAAATGTGCAAAAACAGAAGGGGAAGGCAGAGGAACAAAGCCAAAGGGGAATAAGAGAAACTCAAGGCCTGAGAAGAGTCGGATCTGCTGTTGCTGACTTTGAAGGTAGAGGCCAGAGATCACCTTCTTATACACTGCAGTGAACTGCTCATCTCCCCCGCCCCCAAGTCACCTTTTTGAAGACTTCTTATATAAATCATATGATTAAAACTGAATGAACAGACGAAACCGGTTTGGCTCAGTGGATAGAGCGTTGGCCTGCAGACTGGAAGGTCCCAGGGTTGATTCCAGTCAAGGGCATATATCTTGGTTGTGGGCACATCTCCAGTAGGGGGCATGCAGGAGGCAGCTGATCGATATGTCTCTCTCTCATCATTGTTTCTAACACTCTATCTCTCTCCCTTCCTCTCTGTAAAAAATCAATAAAATACATTAAAAAAAAAACTGAATGAACAGAATCAAGATACAACCTATTTCAAATCTCTAAAAATAAAGGCTTTATCTACACTAATAAAAGAGTAGCATGCTAATTGACCATACATTCATGATGCCCACCAGCCAATCAGAAGTGAGCATGCAAATCAACCCCCAAAATGGTGAGTTAATTTGTCTATGCAGATGCTGAGAGGCTGAGGATGAGGTTGGATGCTTGAATCACCAAGATGCAGGAGTTCCACATCACCCTAGTCGCTCCAGGTCTCTAGTTATAAATAAAGAACCTTTGGGCAATAACAGTAATGTCTGATTCTATTTCAAATACTAATTTCATTTGAATACAAATATGTTGATGTTACATTTAAGGAGAGCTCTTCCAGGGTCATGTTCACTGTCCAAACAGACCCAAATAGTTAATATTTCCTTTCCTTCCTGTTAACAGTACTGTGAATACAATTTTCTACACAGGTTGGTACCCTTGAATTTTCATTTGAGAGATACAGAGGAAGAGATACGGATGCAAATTGGAAATGGAATGTAACAGGATATTTATACTGGTTTAAAATATTTCAACATTCATCCTGTGTCATTTTTAGCCAACCGATGAAAAGTAAAGATGTCGGAGTATTTCATTTCACAAAGCAGCATGCAGTGTTTGCTGTAGTAGAAACTGTTAGTTCCTCTGAGTCCTAAATATTCTGCTTCATCCCATTTCCAATTTATGTCTGTGTTCTTCATGGCATTTCATAGGGTACAAATCGTCACGCAGAATTTTTTTTTTATTAATAATAATTTCAATGCTAAGTAGGATGTGGCAAGGATTCGCCATCTACTAAAAAATTTCAATTCATTCTGTCTCCTGCATGTCACACTCATGAATAAGACAATAAGAATTAGTTGGAATTGTGGGTTAGAGATGACAGACAATGAATAAAAAGAAAATGTGTTTGATCGTCAAACAAACATTAATTCAAAAATAAGTTAAATGTTTATTTTGCGGGAAAAAGAACTCAGATTCTTCATCATTTGCCAATGTCTCCTGTGCCCCTCTAACCCAAGAGAATTACTATAGGTTCCTCATAATAACATGTGTATATGTAGTACTTTAATATATTTTTATAATTTAAATACTTAGTATGTTTATATATTAGATATTTGTAAAAAGAACTCTGGCTCATACTATTCCATCAGCTGCAAATACACTGGTAGATTGAATCATTTACTCCCAATTCTCCATTTCCTCCCTAAATTATAATTACACATTCTATTTTTCATGGACTTTTCAATGTCATCCAACAGAATGGGATGAATTTACCACCCTGTTGATAATAGAGACTGCCCATATGCCTGCCATATTATTTTATCTTATAAGTAGTATTTATAGCTATCATGTATATATTTTTTATTACATGTTATTTTTCTTTTGCTCTTTAAATGTTTAATTTATCTGGTATCTAGGAAGCTTTGTCATTTTGTATTAGCGGATACCATTTTACTTATACCTACTTAAATGTCCTTTACCCCAAGTTTTCACATTTACATGATTTCTATTTGGTTTGTCATTCATTAATGATATTCTTTTTTTTTATATAAAAATATATTGATTTTTTACAGAGAGGAAGGGAGAGGGGAATAGAAAGTCAGAAACATTGATGAGAGAGAGACATCGATCAGCCGCCTCCTGCACGCTCCACACTGGAGATGTGCCCGCAAGCAAGGTACATGCCCTTGACCAGGATCGAACCTGGGACCTTTCAGTCCCCAGGCCGACGCTCTATCCACTGAGCCAAACCGGTCTTGGCCATTAATGATATTCTTTCACTCACACTTACTAACTGCACATCCCCCACTGGGCACGTGCCCGAAACCAGGATACATACCCTTGACCGGAATTGAACCTGGGACCTTTCAGTCTGCAGGCTGACACTCTATCCACTGGACTATGCACAGTCTCCTCAGGTGAAGGGTTCTCTCTCACCTGAATGCCTCACATCAGACATCGGCTAAACCTCCAGGATTTACCACCTGTCCATCTGATCAACCAGCTATCAATCAAAATTTCCTAAAAGCTTCTCCTCAGGTTTGACCACTTCAAAAAGGCCTCCAAAAAGCCCTGGACTTTCTCTTGCTGGTTAATTATGAAGGAAGTAACTCAGGAATAGCCACATGGAAGATATGCATAGACAAGGTATGGAGGAGGGGCGCAGAGCTCTCTGAACCCTGTGTTTTTTTGGGTATGTAGGGGTGTCAGTAAAGTAGGCATGGTTGATTTATCTGTTTTGTGTAGTTTCAGAATGATGTATATTGAAGACCTGAATCAGTTAGTCCATTACAGTGGACATGGAAAATTTGGGCTGTATTAATAACAGCCTGAAGTTTTATAGGTGATACTAATGTGCAACTAGCTTTTAGAACCACTGCTTTTGTTTTATGAAATAAGATAAAAAAACTTAATGATTATCTTGATAATTAAGAATACTATGAATATGCCAAAACCGATTTGGCTCAGTGAATAGAGCGCCAGCCTGTGGACTGAAAGGTCCCGAGTTTGATTCAGGTCAAGGCATGTATCCTGGTTGTGGGCACATCTCCAGTAGGGGGCGCGCAGGAGGCGGCTGATTGATCTCTCTCTCTCTCTCATAGATGTTTCTTACTTTCTATCCCTCTCCCTTCCTCTCTGTAAAAAATCAATAAAATATCTTAAAAAAAAGGAATGCTATGAATAGCTAACAGTCATTGAGTATTTGTTATGCTGCTATCTCTGAAATATAAATATAAATGAATCAATATTCGTCTTTCAGGTCCCCTTTAGTGAAACCTAATTCAACCTAGTTCAAGTGAAAGAGAAAGCTGGGCAGTGTACTGGGGAAAATGTAAGGCTTCCTTAAGGACCAAGACTATGGAATCAAGGTATCAAAGTAGAAGCTGGGACACATATTTTCTCTTCTCCCTTTCTTCCCCTTCTCACACATGCATGTGCACGCGCGCGCGCACACACACACACACACACACACACACACACACTGCATCTGTTGGCCTGCTTTTGATTACACATAAGAGAAAAGTTGAATCATTTGTTGCATCAACTCAGTAAATGATGCACATAGCAGGAATTCCAGTGGTAGGAAAGTCTCCAGAATATTTGACTTTGGGGGTGTTTCTTTCTGTCCAGACAACGTCAATGTCTGTTTCATATATGTTTCATGAAGTACATGGAAATAAATATACAAGATGAAAAAAAGTCATCTTCCTCATGTAGAAAAGTTTCTCAGTAGATAACTTGCCTAACTCTTTGGTCAGAATGGGGACGCATGCCCACCGCAGAATCAGTTATGACTGGCTTGAGTCGAGTATGAGTCACCTCACAGGGACTTAGGTCAACCTCATCAGCCAAAGGGAAGAATCTGAAGGCAAGGCCAGGTGTGTGCCAGGAGCAATGGCACCTCAGCAGGGGCATGAGTTTGCTGCCATAGATGAGGGGGGTGGACAGAACGCCAAACACACACTACCTATTATAACTCCTCCTTAGCACATGGCTTATGGAGGTCCGGAGCATTTCATTAACCTGCTCAAAATGGTGCAGATGGGGTTAGAGGAGGTAAAACGGGAGGTCACAGCGTCTGCCAAGTTGAAGCTCTCGATCAATAAATCAATAAGATGGTTTCCAATGTAAAATGTTGGCGAATCTATAACGTTGTCAATGGTAATTCACCCCAACACAGTTCCCAGAAGCCTTTAATTACCGGAGATCAGTTGAATCTCTCTGCCGGTCCATTGTGCAGAGCCGTGCCAGGCACCCTGGGAGGCGTATCCCATGCCTTTCCTCATAGATAGAAGCCCATTGGGTAACTTGAAAGGGTCCGAGAGGGATCCGTTTGTCCAAGTGATAATCTGAGAAGACAGGCCTCCTCCTTGAAGTGCAGCGAGCTGGTTCCAGGGAGGCAGGCTGAAGTGACAGCGAAATGAAAAGGTCCCGTGCATCCCAGCGATGATTCATCATTCTGGCTCAGTCAGCTCTCTCCGTGGTCAGCTTTGATGTTGGCAAAAGTTTCCCTCGTGGGAGAGGCAAAGGGATGGCTTCCATTCCAGGCGGCAGGGAGAAGGGAGCAGTGTGCTGGACGAGTGTTTGCTGAGTGTGCATAAGCAGCTGAGAGACGGCCTTCCAAAGAGAAGGGGAGAATGTGGGAGGGGCAGCCAGCTCACAGGGAGCATTGGGGAGAGCCAGGCTGCAGCCAGAACCCAGGCAGGGCTGATGCGAGTTTCCCAGGGCTTGTCTGCAGAATTGATTTCTGGAAGCTCGAGGGCGTGACCTAGTTCCCTAGTCCCCAAGATACTCATTTCCCCGGGGCGCTGAGAATGGGATCAGGTGATGCCTCTCATGGCTGCTTCACAGTTCACCTGCCCTCTTCCCCTCCTCCTGCCCCTTCCATCCTTCACCGTCATTCTTCCAACAACTCACAATGAATTGTCTCCTGGGGACACTAACCTAAGAGACACTATCTTGAGTGGAATTCAGAGTAACCATTTGCCTGGTACAGAGGACTTTTTCCAGATTTGGCACTTTCTTTTTTTTTTTAAATATTTTATTGTTTTTTTTTACAGAGAGGAAGGGAGAGAGATAGAGAGTTAGAAACATCGATGGGAGAGAAACATTGATCAGCTGCCTCCTGCACACCCCCTACTGGGGATGTGCCCACAACCAACATACGTGCCCTTGACCGGAATCGAACCTGGGACCCTTCAGTCCGCAGGCCAACGCTCTATCCACTGAGCCAAACCGGTTTTGGCAAGATTTGGGACTTTCTATGCTTAGACAAGCAGGGTACCCGGGCGGTTGTTCATTGCCCCTTAATGATCCACTTGTTACAGTTTTTGCAAATCCTGTCCACAGGTAGGGCGTACAATAGTATCATAGGCTATATTTCTCTACCTCCAGGGACTGTATTTCTCTCTCCATACCCTATTCTCATCTACTACAACAATGTCGTAGATACAAACATTCACTGAGGGTCTACGTCAATCCCTCACCACCATGATGCAATAGACCACACCTTCCTGCTTTTCCCACATTTTTCAATTGCGTGGACATATTGCTCTTGCTCGTACTTTCTTTCCACAGTATCAAATTTCATTTCACTACAGGTACAAGTTTTAATAATGTCTCCCCTATAGGAAAGGAGGGGGGTGGTTTCCAAGACACGAACTGTGACTCTCATTGATTTACGCCAGTTCTAGAGAGACGCAACTAGAGCGATCCCTTCACAGAGGCAGGCTATGTCACATGACCAGCCTGTGTCAGCCAGGGGTCCTGGGTGGCAGGGTTGAGCAGAGCCCTGTGCTACGGGGTAAAAATGAACACAGGCACTGGCATGTGGGAAAGAGCTGAGGAGGCAATATTTTAATAAGACCAGTTTAGTTGGAAACAGTCTTTCTGACATTGACAGCAAGAGCCCTATGAGTTGAAAAACCACAGAAATGAGTCACACAGGAGGGAACTCTACAATGAAAAGGGGCTGCGAGGTAAAATGGCTTTAAATTTTAAAGGGTTCTATCTATCATCTATTTATCTATCTATCTATCTATCTATCTATCTATCTATCTATCTATCCATCCATCCATCCATCCATCCATCCCTCAAACCCAGATAGGATACTGCCAATGATGCACCTGTCCTTTATCTATGCTCAACATCTCCCTGTACCCGCTTCTTCAAAGCGTTTTCATGTGCTCTTTTATAAGATGTCGTGGCTGCAGAGGGTTAGATCCACTCCGAGAAAGCAAAGCAAGTCACGACTTGTCATGGCTTCTGAAGAATCGTCTGACAGAAAACACCTCTCAGTTCTTCCTGCCGGAGCGACACCTTTCCAAAATAAGGAGCCCACGCGGTTCGTACCAAGGAGCGGAGCTGAGTGGCAACGCGCGGACTACCCACCCCAGCCACCCAATTACTGATGTGGCGGGATTCAAGTCCGATGCTGCCGAATTAAAGTCATCAGGCCGCAGTTACATTTTGCAAGGGCTTCTGAAGTCCTTTTAACTCCTGTCACGGCTCTCGTCGTTAGCAGCGGCCTGCATCTGACTTTGAGCCTCGCATTTGGAAAATCAAGGAATTCAAAGCTAAGCTCAGCCAGAGTCCCTTCGCCTCCTGTGGTGCCTTCCTCCGACTATAAATGGATCCTGGTTTGTTTTTTTTTTTGAAAGCAAGCCCAGATTTCCTCAAAACGTGTTCCAGTCTCTTGAAATGCACCCAGGGTGTGTTTCAAAGGAAGGCTGTGCTTTTTTCCTCTGCACCCGCTTTGTGGAGTGTCCTCTTTGTAAGCGTTGCCGTTTCCTTGTGTGGGTTCGCGCCTCCCCATGCTGAGTACATGCCATGTCCATCGTGTACATGTCAACCAGCTTCCCCCGGTGAACGGCAGGCGGACTTTTCACTGGCCACTAGTCAAAAGCAAGCTAGTGAGGGTCCGCCTCCTTGAAAAGATCTGTCAACTGCTCTACTGGCCTCTTTAACATACGAGTGGAATTACAGTACAGTGGTACCTCGAGATACGAGTGTCCTAACATACGAGATTTTTGAGATACGAGCTGTCGAGCGAGCAAGCGATTTTTGCTTTGAAATACGAGCAACATTTGAGATATGAGTCATCAAGAAGATCTGCCGTCTGCACACGACCCACCAGTTTACCTCAACTCGAGCGTCTCATAGTTTCCCACGCCTCAAGGTTACGGAACGAATTAAACTCGTATCTCGAGGTACCACTGTAATAAAAAAAAAAAGCATAGCCCAACCAGGGTAGCTCAGTGATTGAGTGTTGACCTATGAACCAGGAGGTCACAGTTTGATTCCTGGTCAGGGCACATGGCCCTATTGGGGCTCCATCCCCGGTAGGGAGCGTGCAGGAGGCAGCTGATGGATGATTCTCTTGCATTGATGTTTCTATCCCTCTCTCTTTCTCTCCCTCTTCCCCTCTCTAAAATCAATAAAAACATATTTAAAATGAAATACAGCATAAAGGTCAGTATCCTGGGCTCTGTTTCCTTTCACTCCCTGTTTATCACACCTGTAGAGGATCTTTCATCTCTTCCCATCTAAATGGCCGCTAACTAGTGATGGGTTTTCAGAATTAAGACACTGTCCACTTCAGTCATTGGTTTCAAAGATGTAATCATTCAAACCATCTGTAAATACCGACTATTTTCTGGCAACCACAATGCATTTCTTTGGGTTCATTGAAGTGAGATGATTACTTCCTTATATCAGACACATATCTCCATGAATGCTTATAAAGTACTATTACAGCTGCATTTGGGGCAAATATATCGCATTTTTTACTCATATTGAGTATGCATTCCGCTCCAAAATGCCCTTGGCTGCGTTAAATGAGTGGCTGTTCACCCCCATCTGACTCATCTCAAAGAGACGCACCTCGTTTTTCTGGCTGCAGGTTTTGGGCTTTACATTAATCTGAGTTAAATTGAAGCACTTCAGTCCAGCCAGATATGTTTTTGTTACTTGGTTTACTAACTATCCATTCCGAGTTGAATAACCTCAAAAAAATCAGGTCTGTGTTCTCATTCAAGTCATTCATCAACATGGAGATCGGGAAGGTATGAGCAGAGAGTCCTGTGGCTTTTCACTGGCGTGAGTTTAGCGAGGCATCAGCCCGCTAATCAGCACCCTTTAGACAGCCAGCTGGATATCTAATATTTTTAAACCTGCTTTTTTGGTCTCTGCCAAAAAAAAGGTGATTTTGTGCTGCCACTATAAGAATACAGTGGTACCTCAAGATACGAGTGCCCTAACATACGAGATTTTTGAGATACCAGCCATTGAGCCAGCGATTTTTGCTTTGAAATCCGAGCAACATTTGAGATAGAAGTAATCCCGCGGATTGGCTGGCTGCACACGACCCACCAGTTTACCTCGACTTAGCTTTTCATAGTTTCCCACGCCTCAAGGTTACGGAACAAATTAAACTCGTATCTCGAGGTACCACTGTAATATGAAAGAAGCGGTGTTGCTCTTTTTATACACGAGAACACTGAGGCTCAAAGAAGTGAAGTTACTTTCAGCAAATCACAGACACCAAGGAAGTTAAGAGTCACTTCCGTAGGTTCTTCTTCTCCTCCTGTTTGCATCTCACACTCCAGCCACGTCTAATTGTTTAGAGTCACTCCGCCCTCCAAGGACTTTGGACAACTGTGCTTTGCGCATTTTGCTCCCCTTTTCTGGATAGCTTCCCCCCACCCCCTCATGTTGTATTCACCAACATCCTCCTTCTCTGCCTTCCATGGGATTCAAGAGGCTTTCTTTTTGCCTTTGGATTAAACTTGCAGGAAGCCAACTTCAATGAGATTTTTTTAGTTTTTTGAAACCTGGGGACTCCCCCGCCCCACTTTTGTCTTGTAAAAACCCCCAAGAAAAGTGTGCAGCCAACATTGAGGAATTTCCACCAAACTGCTGAATTTGAACATCTCCATTTATAGCAGCTTGGTAGGAGATGCTGGGTGCATTTCCTTCCTAATGATTTAATTCTCATTAGTATTTATAACTACAATCTATTCCCAATAAGCACATCGTTACATGGATAGAGAAGCGTGTTTATCGGTTCACCCATGAGCAGCGGAACATCATGCAAAAGGCGGTTGTTGAGACAGCTAGATAGATGTTTACCCACACATTTTCTACATTTTTCTCACATTCTTTGATCACGATCCTTCTTCTTTTTTTTTTCTTTTCTGTTTCATACTGTGATAACAACTCTTTCAAATTGCTTTTTGTAATACCTTTTGGGTAAGATTATTCACTTTTCGTGGTATTTTTCTTTTATTTTATGCTTGAGTGTTAGATCCTACAGAGAGCTACACATGGAGAGGAACAAACATTTGAGAGAAAACAGACCTGCGCAGCTTTGGAGGGAGTGAAGAACCGACAACCTGAAGGGCTTCAAGTATGCCAAGTGGCCATCATCCCTCACTCCGCATCGCAGAGAGGAAAACACAAATCTGGATGCGAGGACTTTACAGCGCCGTTTGTTTGCGGAGAGCGCTTTCATTGTGTGCTGACTGTAATTATGGTGAAGATGCATTTTAAAAGCAACTCATCCACCATCTCTCCTTTATAAGGAGAAAGATAATTGAAGATAAATGCCGTGACCCTTTAAGACAGCTCCTCATGTGGTGGTGAACCCCAACCATAAAATTATTTCTGTTGCTACTTCATAACTGTAATCTTGCTACTGTTATGAACTGTAATGTAAATATCTGATATGCAGGATGTATTTTCATTGTTACAAACTGAACATAATTAAAGCATAGGGGTTAATCACAAAAACAATATGTAACTATATAGTGTGAAATATTTATTTCTAATTACAAATAAATGAAATTTTTTTTGTCTTGAATCGTGGTGTAGCATGGACAACAGCCTTCATATGACAACAGTAAACTACATGGCTACACTTTGCTACACCGAGGAGCTATGTGTTGGTTCCTGAGACGCTGGGAAATAGGTGTTTTCCGCTGGTCTTAGGTGACCCCTGTGAAAGGGTCGTTCGACCCCCAAAGGGGTGGAGACCCACAGGTTGAGAACCGCTGGTCTAGATTTAATAGAAACAAAAACACTTTTCTGCCACTTGTGGCTTCTTTTTTGAATTAAAATTTAGTGCCTACAACCTTATGATGGTAGGACAGTAAGAAGCTAGGATAAATCCCAGGCAAGTGGGTAGGGAAACTGAGGCAAGAGGATTAAACTAGGCCGAAGAGTTTCAACAAATTACACCCGGCTAGTGAATCACAAGACCTTATCTTACCAATTAAGGACACCTACTAGTAAGAACAAATGCGATATACCTTTCCTCTGGAACCAGAGAATACACAGCTTAACTCACCCCGGTCAGGGAAAAGAAAGAACAGAGAGCCAATTCATGCCAAGTGTGCCAGTTAAACCAAAGACAGAGTCAGGGAACAAATAACACACACTCCATTCAAGCCAGACAACCCAACATAAAACAGTAAAGTAGACCAAGAATAACCCCATCTCCCCTGGATGCTTATTATGATGCATGAGGGCAGTGGTCGGCAAACTGTGGCTCACGAGCCATATACGGCTTTTTGGCCCCTTGAGTGTGGCTCTTCCACAAAATACCACGGCCTGGGAGAGTCTATTTTGAAGAATGGTGTTAGAAGAAGTTTAAAAAATTTGGCTCTCAAAAGAAATTTTAATCATTGTATTGTTGATATTTGGCTCTGTGGACTAATGAGTTTGCTGGCCACTGCATGAGGGTATTAAAAATGCACCTGGAAAGATGATGAATATTCTGCTGAAACCCTCCCCTAAGATTTGCCTGCACAAAAATAACTAAATAAAAAATCCCGAAGACAAAGAACTGGGGTTGTGGGGATCACGCTAGAGAATGCCCATACCCCTTCTTGGGCATGGACTTTTACCTCTTCCTAAACTCTAAGGGTGCCCACCAGACTTGCAACTGGGGGAGCAATAGGGAGTGACAGCTCGTTCCAGGCTTACCCCTAATCCTGTCTCCAAGGCCCCCCTTTTCTCTGACTTCCCAGTGAGCGAACAGCAGTCCATCTTGGCTCACTGCTTTCCTATAATGTTTCTAAGGAGCCAAAGCTGAGAGCGCCTCGGCCCTCTCCTGATGGTTCTTCTACCTAAGTTCTCTCTTTGTTTCACTGTCCTCATATCTTTGTTTATTGATTGATTGATTTTACAGAGGAGGAGAGGAGAGAGAGAAACATCCATGATGAAAGAGAATCACTGATTGACTGCCTTTTGCACACCCACTACTGAAGATTGAGCTCGCAACCCGGGCATGTGCCCTGACCAGGAATTGAACGCTGACCTCCAGGTTCAAAAGTCAACACTCAGTCACTGAGCCACACTAGCTGGACACTGTCCCCATCTTTCATAAACATCCTCTCAAAATCATCTGGACTCATAAAATTGGAGAAATACTGGAAAGCGCTTACGTTATAAAACACAAACGCTTAGAAAAACGTGTGATTTGTTCATGGCATAAAACGCTACTTTCAAAAGGCAGCCTTGCCCTGGCCGGTGTGGCTCAGTTGGTTGCACATCACCCTGAGCACCGAAAGGTTGCCAGTTGGATTCTCAGTCAGGGTACATGCAGAGGTTACAGGCTCCACCTCTAATAGAGGGCATGCAGGAGGCATGATATTGATATTTCTCTCTTGCTCTCTCTACCTCTTCCTTCTCCTTTCTCTAAACCTCAATAAAAAATGTTACAAAAAGGAGCCTAAGTAATTTGCCTCATTATGTCTTAAATGCTCCTCCCCCCCCACCCAACTTTTCTTTTCTTTCCATTGTTTGAAAGTTTACCATAACTAATAAGAAGTCATTTAGGCAGGTACCGCGACACCTAAGGATGGCTAACAGGCTAACGGGCCTCACATCCATTTGTGATATTACCCAGGTAAAATGAAGCAGCGCGTTGATGCTGGAGATGTGTGTGTAAAGGAAGTGCAGGTGGTGGATGAATAAAACATCACTGATGGAGCCGGCTGGCAGCTAGACGGTGGGCTAACCCCACTGGTTTAATTCGGTTCCGTGGTGTTTTTCTCCCGTCTTCTGATGTCGCTCGCACCGAGGTGGAAACGCGCGTATTATGCAGAGGGGAAAACACGAGCAACGGAAATTTAAATACCTGGAACAGTTTGGCAAGTGTTGTTCAGCTGCTTTCAGGTTGGAGTTCAGAGAAACAAAAAATCACTCATCCTCCCCGGCCCCAGGGACAGGTGTCACTGACTCTTTAAAACGCGGTTCCATCTCCAGAGGGGACATCCATCGATGACATGCCTTTCCTTCTGACTCCTTCTGATTAAGCTTGGGGAAAGATGCACATGAGCTGCTTTTAAATACATATGAGAGCTTGTCTGGGATTCTTTCCTGGAAAAGACTCTTGGACAATGGTTGTTGGTGCGGGAGGGGAAAGTGTCAATTTTTAGCAAGTCAGGTGGCACTAGCAGCTGAACCAACGATGGAGTTAGGCATGTAAACACGGTGTGTGTCTGTCACGGCGGAACAGTTGGGTTCCTTCCCTCGCATGATGAACCATTTGTCTCTAAATATAACCTCGCTCTTCCTTATGTTGATGTCCTGTAAGGGTGGTTGCTGGCGGCGTGGTGCAGGGAGGAATAGAGACCAAAGCAAGACGGGTAAAGAGGAAGGATTCTTTCTTTCCTTTTTAAATTTTTGTAAATTAATGTATTACATGTGTACATATAGATTCTTTCTCTTGATCGAGTTCTTTCTGTGCATCATTAAGCTTGAGTTAGTGATGATAAACAAACAAACAAACAAACAAATGTCAATACCGCTTTCTTTCATTTTGGAAAAGAGTGTTTAAGTCATTTAAAATTGGGGAACAGACAAGTCCTTTGCAATCCTTTCTGTCCCTTCCCTGTTTATGTTCTACCTAACAGAATCTTAGGCTTCTATTAACCCATGATCTAGTTTAAAAAAATTGTCTAGCCGAGATCGGTTTGGCTCAGTGGATAGAGCATCGGCCTGCTGACTGAAAGGTCCCAGGTTCGATTCCAGTCGGGGGCATGTACCTTGCTTGCGGGCACATCTCCAGTGTGGGGCGTGCAGGAGGCGGCTGATTGATGTTTCTCTCTCATTGATGTTTCTGACTTTCTATCTCTCTCCCTTCCTCTCTGTAAAAAAAAATCAATAAAATGTATTTTCAAAAAAATTAAAAAATAGTCTAAAAAGACAAATGCAAGTTGATTTAATAGACCCAGCAGCTAAAATCCATGTTGATCCTTTGACTTATAACATAGCCCAGGACACACAGAAAACATGATTGAGTTTATTTTATGGATACCTCTCATGTAGATAAGATGAAAAATAAAATAGTGAACTTACTGTCTTCTGATTAGTCTATATTTATAGCTCTTGACTTTTTTCCCTCCTCTTTATGGGCTACCCAACCACTTGCCTGTTAAATCCAAGTAAGCATGTTCTCGCCTCTCTATATGTGCAATCACTTTCCCCCTATTAGAAAGTCCTCCTTTATCTGCTCTTACCCCCTCCCTCAAACATGTCTACTCTCGCCGAAACCGGTTTGGCTCAGTGGATAGAGCGTCGATCTGCGGACTGAAGGGCCCCAGGTTTGATTCCGGTCAGGGGCATGTATCTTGGTTGTGGGTGCATCGCCAGTGGGGGGCATGCAGGAGGCAGCTGGTCGATGTCTCTCTCTCATCGATGTTTCTGACTCTGTCCCTCTCCTTTCCTCTCTGTGAAAAAAATCAATAAAATATATTTTAAAAAAATGTCTACTCTTCGACTTTTGAATAAACCCACAATGAAAGAAACTGAATTAATAATGAACTGTCTGCTCACAAAGCCAAGCCCACGCCAGATGGCTTCACTGTTGAATTCTTCTTAACATCTATTTAAAAATGTTTTCATTTACATACAAAATGAAGAAAATATTTCTTTAGGAGAAAAAGAATAAGAAATAATAAAATAATAATCCTTCTCATTTTTTTTTTTTTTTTTTTAGGAAATAACATTTCCCTACCCCTTCTGAGGCCAATGTTTCTCTAACACAAAAATCAGAAAAATCTATCACATCTAAGCTACAAATCCACGTTTCTAATGACATAAATGACAGATATAAGCAAACGATGACAAGGGCTGGTAAGGAGGTGGAGAGACTGGAGCCCTCATGCACTGCAGTTGAGAATGGTCAATGGTGCAGCCACTTTAAAAATAGTTTGGTACTTTCTCCAAAATTAAACATGAATTTACCTAGGATTCAACAATGCTTCACTCTTAGGCTATAACCAAGAGAAATAAAAACATATGTTCATGCCCAGCCGGCATGGCTCAGTGGTTGAGCATCACGCTATGAACCAGGAGGTCACGGTTTGATTTCCATCAGGGCACATGCTCAGATTGCAGGCTCAATCTCCAGTAGGGGGCTTGCAGGAGGCAGCCGATCAGTGATCCTCTCTCATCATTAATATTTCTATCTATCTCTCTCCCTCTCCCTTCTTCTTTGAAATCAATATGAATATATTTTTTAAAATGTTTAAAAAAGCACATGTTCATACAAACACATGTAAGCAAGTATTCATAGCAGTGTTATTCATGAGAGCTGAGAAGCAGAAATAACCCAAAATCTACCAATTAATAACTAGACAGACATAATATGATATGTTCGTAATATGTACTATGATTTGGCAATACAAATAAATAAACTACAAATCTATCCCATAACCTATTTTTTAGTTAAAGACAAGCTAACTAAAAAAGCTGAATAATAAAAGACTACATATTATATGATTTTATTACAAGGAAAGTCCAATAAGCACATCAATGTTTATCTGCAGGTGGAGGAGGGAGTGGTTATAAACAGCAAAGAAGCATGTGTTACTGATGGGGTGTTGGAAATATTCTAAAAGTAGATTATTGTTAGAGTTACACAGTTCTATATATGTATATTAAAATTCAATTAATTATACATTTACAATGACTTAGTTTTATGGTATTTTAATTACACTTCAGAAAGAAGCTAGAAATAGTCTTTCTTTTAATAAAAATGTACTGTGAATGAAATACACAAATACATTTTCAGCATGGCAAAAAAAAAATGTATGCTTTTTCGTGACAATTATTTGTTAGAACTTTAAAGAAAAAAAATGGATGCATTAAAAACAGAAGAGTGGCTGAGACAGGTTTGGCTCAGTGGATAGAGTGTCGGCCTGCAGACTGAAAGGTCCCAGGTTCGATTCTGGTTGGGGGCATGTACCTTGCTTGCGGGGACATCTCCACTGTGGGGTGTGCAGGAGGCGGCTGATTGATGTCTCTCTCTCATCGATGTTTCTGACTTTCTATCTCTCTCCCTTCCTCTCTGTAAAAAAACAATAAAATATATTAAAAAAACAAAACAAAACAAAAAAACAGAAGAGTGTCCTAGCTGGTATGGCTCAGTGGTTAGAGTGTCAGCCCATGTACCAAAGGTCACTGGCTCAATTCCAGGTCAAAGGCATATTCCTGGGTTTAGAGTTCCATCCTTGCCTGACCTCTCTCTCTCTCTCTCTCTTTCCCCCCCCTCTCTCTTTTCCTCCTTCCCTCCACTCTCTCTAAAAATATTCAATGGAAAGAATATCCTTAGGTAAGAATTAATAACAACAACAACAAAACAAAAAAGAATGGATATATACACTCTGCAGCTCTTTATCTATAGATATATTTTTTTGTTTTTAATCTGTTTATGGGCCATCACACCTTGTGATTTCTTGCTTACCTTCAATGATGGGGTCAGATACACTTAGAACTGTGACTTTAATAAAACGATTACCAGGAGAAGCAGGTGACAGGTAGTAATGGATGTGTACATTTTCCGATCGAGCTCTGTCCTATTAGAAAATGGTTCCACACTAATGTACTACAGTTGATGATTTGAAGAGACATGTCTCTCAGGTTGCCATTATGTATAAATCTCGTGGTTATAGGTACAGTGGAAAAGTTGTGGGTAAGCTGACAGAATAGGTTCAAGCTTCAAAGGACCACAGTTATTCGATGCATTTGGATTCAAATGCTTAACTTCCCTGCGATTCGCTTGATATACTAGTACTTGCCAGTGGCGATGATAATGATGACTCCAAAGATTGTGCTGGAAGATCATGTAAATTGCAACTAGTACCTATTATACATCAGAAACTTAATAAGTGGTTACATGCTTCCTTTCTTTTTACGTGCTCTCTCTCTCATATATATATAATCATTATCCTAATCATAAAGTGAAAAATATACATAGTGTTCTGGAAGATGGTAGGTAAGTTTTTATAAAATTCATTCTTAGATTGCAAGGTAAAATATACATAATGCAATCTAAGATCATTACAGAAATTACATATGTAAATAATCAAGGGTGACATTTAAAAATCATCTAAATGTTAATAGTGCTTATTATTTATTTATTCATTCATTTGTTTGTTTGGTTATCATATTAGACAACTTTGCTGGTGTAATGGAGGTCTTAAAAAAGTCCTGGTGACTTACAACAACAAATATTTATTTCGTATTCATGAGTGTGTGTGTGTGTGTGTGTGTGTGTGTGTGTGTGTAACTGAAATAGACATGGGCCCAAGAAGCAGTCTCTCTCTCTCTAATCTGCTCACACGTCATTGGCCAAAGCATGTGTTCCCACGGGTGGGGCAACCCTGTCCATCTAAAAGACCATGGCAATGACAGAAGAGAAATAGTGCTCTTCTAGAAATCAGAAGTGAACAGAGAGAATAGCTGGAAACAATACTGTAATCTACCACATTGACTTATTTTTTATGACATTTAAAAAACATTCTGTTGCTCTTACACTATACTTGGCACCGTTCAAAGCACAACGAATCCTTGAGCCTAATGTCCTCGCACCAAGACCGGATATGCGTACAATTACATTGCGACAGGCCAGAGGCTTACAAAGAGTTCAAATAAATTCATGAAAAGAGAGCAAGTCTCTTTAGGAGACACGGTACAGCCCAGTTCAAGAAACCGGGACTTCTCCCTGTGTTTGCTAATCTATATGTTCTTCTCCTTGCTACTGTAGAAAGTGTGTGTCATTATATGCCTTTTCTGGGAATATTACCACTTCACTCTCCTCACTCTGACTCTCTGAAGGTGGAGCACTAAGATGTTTAAATGAAAGTCATCTCACTCAGTGATCTGTTGGCTTAATTTTGTTTGTAGTGATAACTCTAAATCAAGTAAGATTATTTCCAAATACAGTGGAATTAAACTCGAGATACGAGTTTAATTCGTTCCGTAACCTTGAGGCGTGTGAAACTATGAGATGCTCGAGTCGCAGTAAACTGGTGGGTCGTGTGCAGCCGGCCGATCCGCACGATTACTCATATCTCAACTGTTGCTTGTATTTCAAAGCAAAAATCGCTCGCTCCATGGCTCGTATCTCAAAAATCTCGTATGTTAGGGCACTTACCACTGTAATTTCTCCACCAATCAGTGGTTTGATCCAGGGGCTTTCTCCCAGAATGCTCGCATTTGCCCATCTTGAGGGACATGCCTCCCCAGTTAAATAAAGTCCTTGGAGAAGCTAGATAAGTCATCACTATTCTCTACCTGTCTCCTTCTCTATGAAATGGAGATAAACATGTGTGCCTTGGTCACTTCACAGATTTTTGTAATGCTATAATGTCTCTGTAAGCATAATGTATATAATTAAGCTTAAAAAATGACTGATATACTGATGCTAATCGAAAAAATAATAACACTGTTTTTAATATTCACCTGAGGATATTTTTTGATTGCTTTTTAGAGAGAGTCAAAGGGAGGGAGGAGAGAGAGAGAGCGAGACACATTGATTGGTTGCCAGGGATGGAACCTACAACTGAGGTGCATGCCCTTGACCAGGAAGTGAAACTAAGACCCTTCAATTGGAGGGCCGGCGCTCTACCCTGAGCCAAACCATCCAGGGACATAATTATATTGTTAATATTCATCGATTCCCTTACAGGGTAATAAGGAATAACGGGTTCAGTGTCTTGACATTGCAACACACATTAACCGCATGCAACGGTCCTCTTCAAAACTCCTAGCTTCCTAAAACTAAAGTATTTTGGCAACTTCTCCGTGCAATGTTCTTAGGGAGACACGGTGATAGAAATAATTATACACGTTCATTTCGGTGGTTGACTTTGCACTCCCATCGTACCGCCAATTTCAGGTTTGCTTAGGACAATGAATTAAAATTCAACAGGATGAATAACTCAGCCTTTGCTCACTATACCAACCAATTTTCTCCGAATTTGATTATGCTTGAAATAAATGGATCGGAATAGTAGTCAAGAATCTGGTTGAGGCTGTATATAAAAGACATTTATATTATAATGAAGGTTCACTTCCTCCAGAAACCTTAGCATGCTGAAATGCAGGCTGACATTAAAATGTTGTTATTAACCATAACTCTGACTTCAATTCACCGTTACATTACAGAGAAACAATCGGAGGAGGATTAGAGGGTGAGGTCCGAGCTGAGTTTAATGACCACTAAAGAGGGTATGGGAACTTGTCATGTGACATTAATCTTTTCAAGTCATCAAACTTTTGAATTTTCCATTATTCTCATTGATGGCGATATTCTATACAGTTTTTGTTTAAAAAGGGCTTAGTAAATTGAAATCTATATAAATGATTATTTTCCTTTTATGAACCAGAGAACCATTAAACATTTTTAAAAGAGTATTTCTCTGGTTCTAATCTTCAAATTTATACCTGCATTTTTACTTTACAGTTTGTGAGCAGGCAAAAATATCCCTGATCCTTTTATAGAGGTAAGAATATCTATTAGTACTTAACTGATGAGTGAAATATAACTAATGATAACAATGCCTAATTAGCAAGCTCCTTTGTAAATATTATTTCAACCTTTAAAATCTTTTTTAAGCCCTAACCGGTTTGGCTCAGTGGATAGAGTGCTGGCCTGCAGACTCAAGGGTCCCAGATTCGATTCTGGTCAAGGGCATGTACCGTGGTTGCAGGCACATACCCAGTAGGGAGTGTGCAAGAGGTAGCTGATCAATCTCTCTCTTCATTGATGTTTCTAGCTCTCTATTCCTCTTCCTGCCTCTCTGTAAAAAAAAAAATCAATAAAATATATTTTAAAAATATTTTTAAAAAATCTTCATTTACTTGTCTATAAAATAAAATGTTAAAAGATTATTTGAACTTCCCAAGGTCATAGAGTCAGTTGAAATAAAAGAATCGGGTTGGTCTTCCAGCTTTTTCCAGAACCATACCCATTTCCCCTAAGAAAAGTAGCATTTCTCCACTTTGTTTATTTGTTCATCAGACTCTTGGATACAGAGAACAGACGGATAGCTGTCAGAGGGGAGGGTGTTGGGGGCTGGCTGAGAAGGGTGGAGGGAGTAAGCAAAGAAGAAAAGAAAGACTCATGGACACAGATGACAGAGGGAAGGGCAGAGGGGAACTAGAAGAAAGTAAAGGGAGGGTGAATGGTGATGGAAGGAGATTTGACTTGGGGTGTGAACACACAATACACCATATAGATATATTACAGAATTGGACACCTATATACTTTTATTAACCAACTAGAGGCCCGGTGCACGAAATTCTGCTTGCATGGGGTCCCACGGTCTAGCCGGTGATCAGGACCAGTTGGGGCCTTCTGGTTGCCAGCCAGGGCCTTCCTGCCGGCTGCTGGCTGCTGGCTGCTGGTGGGGCCTGCTGGACCAGGGGAGGCTAGAGGGGGGTGGAGGAAGGAAGTTGGTTGTGGGAGGGCACTGACCACCAAGGGGAAGCTCCTGCATTGAGTGTCTGCCCCCTGGTGATCAGTATGTGTCATAGCATCAGTCATTCCTGTCCTACCAGTTGCTTAGGCATATATATATATATATATATATATATATATATATATATATATATATGTCATCCCAATAAATTTAATGAAAAAGAAAAGTGGAATTTCTTAATACTCAATACCCTGTGGTACCCCACTCAGTTTACTGTAGGAATGGTACTCATTAAAAATTAGTTTCCCGCCGAAACTGGTTTGGCTCAGTGGATAGAGCGTTGCCTGTGGACTGAGGGGTTCCTGGTTCAATTACGGTCAAGGGCATCCCCAGTAGGGGGCATGCAGGAGGCGGCTGATCGATGTCTCTCTCATCGATGTTTCTAGCTTTCTATCCCTCTCCCTTCCTCTCTGTGAAAAATCAATAAAATATATTTAAAAAATTAGTTTCCCCAATGTATTTCCAATAAGCATAGGGGGTCATGTCTCCTTTTTCACTGAACATAACAATGCAAATTGTGCCGAGTGCCCTCAGAGAAGATTGGAGAGCAAATCCTCATGTTGAACTCTTGGAAATCAAAGGACAAAGAAGGTTACGTCTATAATGTGTAGGTCTGCATTGAGTAGTTCCTATTACATATCAGATTAGGTAAATAAAAACCATGGCTACCCTCTTGAGGAGGCGAGAGACAAGGCAAGGATGTTCATGAAAGAAAAAATTGTGTTGAATATCCGAGTGGAAAGATTTTGAAGGGACAAAGAGGGTTGACTGGATGTGAAGATGATTAAGACAGAAAATTCAAGTCAGCAAGATAACACGTACAATCTCTGATTTTCTTACTGTGGCTAGGAAGCCTTTGGACCCTGCTAGACACAGAGTCAAAGTCTGAAGCCAACTGAATTTCTGAGAATGGGAGAAGGTAAGTGATCTTACTTGGAAGATTAAAGAAACAACGCACTCACTCTAAGGATTGCAGATCGGAAAATGTAGTTCATGTATATTTGGCCAAACCTAGTGTCTAATGTGTATCATGAGAAGACATGACTTATATACATTTTTATGTACTAGCATAAGAATTTAGAAGACAATTTCACGCTAAACACAAGGTGTGCTTAATGTTTTCATTAAGCATCAATTGTGGGACTTGTTACACATCAAACAAGATTTTTACCTAATGCAGATTTCAAAAGGTCCATGGTCCCTATACATCAAAGTGCAATTAGAGACGCTCGGAGTACATCGCTTTCATCTTGGTTTTCACTGACTTTCACTTGTGTGCATAGTTTATAGACATGAAATCATAGACATCTTTAGGATTAATATGTGCAGGTTAAGTTATGATATTGTATAACGCTACCTGATATTCATCAAAGAGTTCTTGTTATGTTTGAGATAAAGCCTGAGAACCCCAAAGGCCTACAGGACGATACAGCATTTGTCTCAAACTGGTGCCTCTACGTCCCCTACAGGTCTTCATGCCTACATGCCACTCCCTAAGAGCACTAAGCTGTCCCTTCACAATAAGTTTAAAAAATATTTCAGAAAGGAAGGAAGACAGAGAGAGAGAGAGAGAGAGAGAGAGAGAGAGAGAGAGAGAGAGAAACACCTATGATGAGAGAGAATCACTGATCAGCTGCCTTCTACAGGCTCCACACTGGGGATCAAGTTGGGCAGGTGCCCTGACTGAGAATCGAACTGTGACCTCCTGGTTCATAGGTCAATGCTCAACCAATGAACCACACCAGCCAGGTCACATTTTTTTTAAATAACCAATTTCTTTACCATTGTCATATCTTTCCTTTCCTATACTCTCCACCATCTCACATCTGCCATAAAAATACTACCCACCCTTCAAGCCACAGATCAAGTGTCACCTTTTTTGCTGACACTTCTGCTGATGTTTCCCACCTGCAACACCCTGAATAACTTCCATATGACCCATCCTGTCCCCAAAAGGACCTTGAGTGTCTCTCTAGTGCAATCCTGATGGTCCCTCTCTTGCCTTGCTCCTTTGCTTACCTCTGTCTCCCATGTCACAGTGAGCTCATTGAAGACACAGTCTGTATTTTATCAAGTACAGTGGTACCTCCAGATACGAGTGCCCTAACATACGAGATTTTTGAGATACGAGCCGTCGAGCGAGCGATTTTTGCTTTGAAATACGAGCAACATTTGAGGTACGAGTAATGGCATGGATCAGCCAGCTGCACACGACTCACCAGTCTACCACGACTCGAGCGTCTCATAGTTTCCGGAACGAATTAAACTCGTATCTTGAGGTACCACTGTACTAAGCTCCAGGCCCTCGGGAATACATCCTAAGAGACGTGCTGTGTTTGTGGACTCATGTAATGCCCACATGTTATTCTTCCATAAGTGAGAAAATGAAGGCATCATCTTGTTAAAAAAAAAAAAGAAAGTATTGCCAGGATGACAAGGCTGGGTTAGGACACCTCACAGTTTTTAAGTAAAACAGTTCTCAAAGAGAACACCCAAGTCTGTTTAAAGA
Source organism: Lasiurus borealis (assembly GCA_004026805.1). Lineage (NCBI taxonomy): Eukaryota > Metazoa > Chordata > Mammalia > Chiroptera > Vespertilionidae > Lasiurus > Lasiurus borealis. The sequence goes on from PVJN01000081.1 coordinate 125,645, forward strand.
AACATCATCTGTACAGGTGCAAACCAACAAAGGGATTCGGAAAAGCAGCGGCTTCTAGGTGGAACAGAAGTGTCATCATCATCTGTAAAGCGAGCCCCAAAACCGTGGAGAAGCAACCGGTTCGTTCTCGCCGAAAACTCCCTGAAGTAAGGAAACAGACATACAGCCACCTGCTTCGTGGTCATTGTCTCTGGCTTGCCGTCTCCAAATGAAATCTCCCCCCAATGCGCTGCCTAGGAAATCACGAGGCAAATCTCGTTCCAAATTGCCTCGAAAGATGCTACCTCATCGAAATGCGATGATGAGCTCTGTTCTTTCTGACACGAAGCGAACACTGCGGAGAAATACAATCGGTTCGGTGAAATCCATCACAAAAATAGCTTGATGGGGCCATAAAAGCCGTCTCTTCTGGATGGCAAGACGGTGAATTATGCCGAGTTGATTCAGCTTTGCTCCTCTTTGATTCTTAGGATGGGCGTCTATTTCAGATGGATTGGATGTGTCTCTGCTACACTGGTTTTTCTCTCTAGAAACCCCCCTGGGAAAATTGTAGTGTCTGCTAAATGGTTGACATTTCCTGGGGGCTGACATCCCTGAACTTGGGGGGCGGGGCGTGTGGGAAGCACCTGAGAGACGGGAACAGAGATTCTGCCGGCTCCTTCTGACTTTCTGGTTAAGGAAATGTGGAAAGGAACGCATCTCTCTCATCACGGCAGGATAATCATGTGCAGAAAATGCAAACCAGCCATGGATGCAGTCGAAAGTTTCCTGATTGAGAAATGGATCAATAAACCGTATTGCACATCGGAAGAGAGGATCCCTCCAACTGTCCATGCAGACCGGGATGATAGTCTTCGATTGTCAAGGGCACTTATTCCAATAGGAGGGAAGGACGGGGTTTGCACAGTGAACCCCCATTCTGTCCACATATCACTTTGCTCTGCACGTAGAGTATTTCTGTGTCCCCAGCTTTGCCTTGCATCGGCCGCCTTAGTCCATCATCGAAACGTTTTTGTCACGTCAATGTCACGGTCACCATTTGACGGACAAGCCAAAGCAGGTGAGAGAAGCACTGGTTCCTGGCCAGACTCCTGGCCGCAGAGCTTTGCTCATTTTTGACCTGGTCTATACAGCGGATAATGAACTTGGGAGGCACAAAACATACAAACAGAAAACACACAGATCAAAGACAAAACTGCCTGCCACCAGCTCGAGCCACTTGCTCCTTGACCTCTAGCATATCATGTCTTCCTCTTCGAGCCTCAGTTTCTTCTCTTAGACATGAAGACAATATCCCCAAGCGGTTTTAAGGCTTAAGTGAAATAAGATCTTTTTTAAAAAAATCTTATTATCAAATAGACAACGCTCAGTCCACGTAAATTTTCAATCTCTTCCAGCTACCCAGCAGCTGGAGCTGTTTGTTCTCTTCCATGCACTCGAAAATCTAGTTCGGGGCTCACCAAGTTCGGGCAAACTTGAGAATTATTTAGCAGCGAGGCGCTTTGAAATGTGCAAGCTAGATTCCCCCGCGGTAACGAACTTGACGTTAAAAAGAGCAAAAGATTCCAAATAAACGTACGCGTGTGCACTTGGCACCGCTTTTCTCTGAAGAAAACAAACTGTGAAATGTTAACCGTCAGCATCTCTGTGAGGGTTGGGACGTCGACAGCACGCAGCACAGACGTACCTGGATCTGTGGGCTAGAATTAGCTCTCCAAAGGGGATTCGCGTTGCACATCCTTGACAGAAAGCGCGCGGATAGAAAAAAGGCGGTGCACGCATCTTCACACTGGCTAATTCAAAATGCCATCTGACTATACAGGGAAGGAAGCAGGGAAACGAATTCATTTCCAGCCCCCCAGACAACTTCCGATCTTGTTTTCTCTGGATATTTCTATGTGAGAATCCTCAGAGATTTCCGGCCCGCAGAAAGCCTATTAATTTTCCGCGGGTGCACGAGCTATCGGGATTACGGGGTGCGTGTTGCTGGTGGGGGGAGAGGAAGGGATGCAATTAATCTCGGGGAACTAAAACCTCCCCCTTTTCATGAATCTTTCATTGTCAATGAGCAAAGCGATGGAACCAGCGTCGCGCCGTCCGGAAGGAATGCGATGCCGGTGGGATATGCTTGAGAGAGTACATACTGATGGAGTATGAACTATCTAAAGGCAATCATTTATGGTTCATTAATTCTTTTGGAGCTTCTTAGTGGCGGAGGGGTTGAATTCTAAGTACATGGTCAGACTTGGAGGAGAAGACCGCTTTCCCATGCTGAAGGCAGAGTGCTCGCGACACACGTGCTTTTTCACTCAGCTGTTCCCTCCTCAGTGAGACCAACGCCAAGGACATTTGCAAACAGAGCGGATTGTTTCAATGGCAGAAAGATGCCCTTCCCCCACTGCAAAATGCCCTGCTGCATCCGCTGCCATGAGCGTTTATGAAAATGCAAGGTCAGCCGAAATCGGTTTGGCTCGGTGGATAGAGCATCGGCCTATGGACTGAAAGGTCCCGGGTTTGATTCCGGTCAAGGGCATGTTCCTTGGTTTCGGGCACATCCCCAGTAAGGGACGTGCAAGAGGCAGCTGATCGATGTCTCTCTCTCATTGATGTTTCTGGGTTTCTATCCCTCTCCCTTCCTCTCTGTAAAAAATCAATAAAATATATTATAAAAAAAAAAAAAAAAAGCAAGATCAGCCCGACCAGCGTGGCTCAGTGGTTGAACGTTGACCTATGAGCCAGGAGGTCACAGTTCGAACCCCGGTCAGGGCACAGGCCTGGGTTGTGGGCTGGATCCCCAGTGGGTGGTCGATCCATGATTCTCTCTCATCATTGATGTTTCTCTCCCTCTCCCTTCCTCTCTGAAATCAACAAAAAATATAATTAAAAGGAAAATGCAAGGTGACATGGACACAGCTGTGAATAGGAACATCCCCTAAGCGTCCATTCTGCAACTGCCTGCATCGTATGTAAACCCCCCTCCAGCTACCCGGTGGGTCAGACAGCTCAGCTTTGGGGTGCAGCGGACACTTGCTTCCTTAATCGCATTCTGCCATCCCCCGGGGCACAGCTCCCTTGCACGTGGAAAGAGAAGCTCTTTTTCCCCTGCTGCTAGCCAAGTGTGCTCACCGGAAGCAGTTATGGAAGTCTGTGTTTTGTTTTTTTTTTAAATATATTTTTTATTGATTTTCTACAGAGAGGAAGGGAGAGGGATAGAAAGTCAGAAACATCAATGAGAGAGAGACATCAATCAGCTGCCTACTGCACGCCCCACACTGGGGATGTGCCCGCAAACAAGGTACATGCCCTTGACCGGAATCGAACCTGGGACCTTTCAGTCCGCAGGCCGACGCTCTATCCACTGAGCCAAACCGGTCTCGGCGGAAGTCTGTGTTGTGGATGTGAGGATCGTGTCTGCGCAGAGCGCATGCAGGTTAGAGACAATCGCCGCCGAAGGAGAACAACAGGAGCCCATGTCCACGGCCAAGAGGTAGCGCCGCTCTTTGTTCAGTTGTTGGTGGGAGCGAAGCCCTTTATTCCGGTTTTACCTCCGGGTCCGGCGCAGCCACTCACAGCGAAGCTGAGTCCACTTCTATCTGGCAGAGCAGACGTGTGCTTCCTCTGATGTACAGCATTTGCTCAGTATGTAATGTTTCTAAATGCAATTTCAGCTCGAGTCCTATTGGCTTTCGATACGATTCGGACAGGTGTATAACGGTGTACGAAAATGTCCACAAACTTCTTTAGGCCCCGAGTTACCCTAATCATATCTTCAATCAAAGAAGGGATTTTGAAAGTGGTACCTTGAGATACGAGTGCCCTAACATATGAGATGTTTGAGATACGAGCCGTCGAGCGAGCCATTTTTGCTTTGAAATACGAGCAACAGTTGAGATAGGAGTCATCGCGCGGATCGGCCGGCTGCACACGACCCACCAGTTTACCATGACTAGAGCTTCTCGTAGTTTCCCACGCCTCAAGGTTACAGAAGGAATTAAACTCGTATCTCAAGGTACCACTGTAATCAGATACCCTCATTTCTCCTGAAACTCCTCCCCCCTATCTCTTTCTCTTTCTCTCTTTTTCTTGCTCACATTATAGTTTTTACTAGGGTCACGTATACATTGTATTGCATTGTCTTTAAAAAAAATTCTGTAACTTCTTTAAAAGTAGTCTTAAGGCAAAACACAAATGAGAGACAAGAGAAAACATGCCAGTAGAAAAGATAAATCTCGTAAATAACCATCAAAGGTCAAAGCCAGCAAAGATTAGAAAGCCTTTAAAAACAAATATCTTGGAAAATGCCTGCGAACTCCAGCTCTAGATAACATTTTATCAGGCAACAGGACATGGCAAAGCCTGCCCAAGCTTTCTCGCACGGCGGCGGCACGAATTAGCTTTGTGCTGAAGTTATAGGTGAACGTTTTGATAAAGGACAATGGCACGATATTACCTGAGAGTGAATCAGTCATATTTTTGGTGGGTAATAGCAGCCTTGATCCCCACGCGGAAGACAGAGTTAAAATGACAGAACTAGCTGAAACCAGTTTGGCTCAGTGCATAGAGTGTCAGCCTGCAGACTGAAAGATCCCGTGTTTGATTCCTGTCAAGGGCATGTATCCTGGTTGTGGGCATATCCCCAGTGGGGAGTGTGCAGGAGGTGGCTGATCGATGTCTCTCTCTCATCCATGTTTCTAGCTCTCTATCCCTCTCCCTTCCTCTCTGTAAAAAATCAATCTATTTAAAAAAAAATGATAGAGCTAAGCAATGCCCCCTATTTCCGGCAGAAAGTGGTGGCGAACAGACCCTGCCTTCCACGATCGTCTGTGAGAAAGGGGGGCAGCGAGAAAGGAAACGACCTGAAGGGTGTCATGGAGCTGATGGACGCGGAATGAAAGGAAGAGAAAGGCAAAGAAAGATGACTGTCTGTCCGCCCCACCTCCTCTAAAGCCATACAATCGTCTCGGTGGTAAAGAGGACCAAGAGTGAAAAGCAACGAAGAACTGAAAGAAATAGGAAAAGATGGGTGGTATCTTGCCATGGGGTTGAATCACAGGGCATTACACATTTGAGAAAAATGCTGGTTAACTGCCGTGTTTTCTGGTGTATAAGAGGACTGGGCGTATAAGACTACCCCCAACTTTTCCAGGTAAAATATAGAGTTTGGGATATACTCTCCCTATAAGATGACACCCAGCATATAAGACGACCCCCGACCTTCGAGCAGACTTTCCTGGGTTAAAAAGTCGTCTTATGCACCAGAAATATGGTAATAAAAAACATTTAGGTATTGATCAGGATGGTGTTGCTAACTGACACCGTAGCCAGCATTATATTCACTACACAGAGGTCACAGTCTAGCCAGAAAGACCTCTTCGAAGAAATAGGAACTGTCCAAGACACAAGATTCAACATGTGGCTCGCTAACTGAACTATGGTATATTTCTTCAATTAGAAACCTCCGCAGCTTGTCCTGGCCACTGTGGCTCCGTTGGCTGGCACGCTGTCCATGCACTGAAAAGGTGCAGGTTCGATCCCCAGTGAGGGCACATGCCTGAGTTGAAGTTTCAGTTCCTGGTTGTGGCCTTCACGGGAGACAACCAATGGATGTTTGTCTCTCACCTGGCTGTTTCTCTCTTTCTCTCTTTCCCCCTCTGTCTGAAATCAATAAGCATGTACTCAAGTGAAGATTTTTAAAAATTAAAACACACACACACATGCACACACACAACATTAGAGCTGTGAAAAAGGATAAGGAAATTATTTATGTAGTAACATGGGGAAATGTCTAAAACCCAATAGTAAGTGGGGAAAAAAGACAAAATGCAGAGCTACGTGTAGTATAGGGCACTGGTTCTCAACCTTCCTAAGGCCTTGACCCTTGCATACAGTTCCTCTTGTGGTGGTGACCCCCAACCATGAAATTCTGCTACTGTGATGCATCGTGATGTAAATATCTGCATTTTCCGATGGTCTTAGGCGACCCCTGTGAAAGGGTCATTCGACCCCCAAAGGGGTCTCGACCCACAGGTTGAGAACCACTGGTATATGGAGATGTTTCATTATGAAAATAAAACTGTGTGTGTGTTCATGAAACATGGAGATAAACGGAGTGACAGGCCCAAAGTTGTCCATCCCTCATACTCTGGCAACCTGTGCTTATGCTGCTTTCCAGAGAAAATGAACTTCTCAGCTCTGATGAAGATTAAGGACCTTGATTTGCATTTCTCTGGTGACTAGTGACAGGGAGCATCTTTTCATTGTCTATCGGCCATCTGTGTGTCCCCTTCGGAGACCTGTATGTTCAGGTCCTTTGCCCATTTTTAAATCGGACTGTCTGCGTCTTTTTACTTTGGTGTTGAGTTTTCTCAGTTGCGTATAAACTTTTGGGGTAGGAAGCCCTTATCAGATATGAAAATGTAGTTTAAATATTGCAAGTCAATACAGTGGTACCTTGAGATACGAGTGCCCTAACATATGAGATTTTTGAGATATGAGCCTTCGAATGAGCGATTTTGCTTTGAAATACGAGCAACAGTTGAGATACGAATAATCGTGCGTATTGGCCAGCTGCACATGACCCGTCAGTTTACCTCGACTGGAGTGTCTTATAGTTTCCCACGCCTCAAGGTTATGAAATGAATTTAACTCGTATCTCGAGGTACTGCTGTATATTCATCCATCACCCTACCTGTTGGCTTTCCCAAGAGAAGTGGACTCTGAATTATACAGAAAAGAATCTCTGGCTGGTTTCACTCAGTTTGCATGACTCTTTCAAGGTTTACCAGTTGATCTGATTCCATGGATGTGAAATGCCGGCAGAGGCAAATCCACAGATGCAAAGCAGACTGGTGCTGGCCAGGCCTGGAGGGAAGGGTTGAGAGCACAGCGACCGCTGGTGAGGTCTGAGGTTTCCTCTGGGGAGATGAAAATGTCCTAAAGTGAGCCCTCGCTGGTTCAGCTCAGTGGCTAGAGTGTAGGCCTGAGGACTGAAGGGTCTTGGGTTCAATTCCGGTCAAGGGCATGTGCCTGGGTTGTGGGCTCAGTCCCCAGTAGCAGGCAGCTGATCAATGATTCTCTCTCATCATTGATGTTTCTATCTCTCCCTCCCTCTCCCTTTCTCTCTGAAATCAATCAATCAATCAATCAATCAATAAAACAAAAAAAATGTTCTAAAGTTAGTGGTGATAGTTCCACAACAACTTTGGGAGATCCTCAAAAACACATTAAAGGGGTGAATTTATGGTATGTAATGATAATAAACCTATTATTTTAAAAAATATATATTTTATTGATTTTTTACAGAGAGGAAAAGAGAGGGATAGAGAGCTATAAACATCGATGAGAGAGACATCGATCAGCCGCCTTCTGCATGTCCCCTACTGGGGATATGCCCACAACCAGGATACATGGCCTTGACTGGAATTGAACCTGGGACCCTTCAGTCCGAAGGCCGATGCTCTATCCACTGAGCCAAATCGGCTTGGGCAACAAAGCTGTTATTAAAAAAAACTCCCCTCCCCCACTTCTTCTCTCTCCCTCTGTCTCTCCATTACAGGCAGCACTAGCTCCAAGGCTCCTCATTACAAATCTGTATTATAAACTCATCTTTTCTGTAGCTTTTCGGATTTCCTTCACCGGACACTCTTCCACCTGAATAAGGGATTAAGCCGAGTAACAGCGCTACACAGCCATCGACTGAAAACCTATCTCTCCTCTGCGTCCCCACCGCGTGCCGGGCCCAGGGCTGCTTCTGACGGGGCTGATAAGGCTCCAAAGTGAGTCTGGCTTCAGGTTCGGCTCTGCTTTCCGGAAAGAAGCAGTTTTCTCCCTTTGAAAATGGGGGAAAGGAGGAGGCTGGACGCCTGGTTTTCTGAGAGCAGGCCTATCACTCTGCACAGGAAAAGGTAAACACGCGGCTTTTCGTCCAGTACTTCCTATCTATAATTGGTGCTGAGGGATCTGGGATTAGAAAGGGATTAACTCCCCGCGCAAAATCAAGGGCCTGTGCCTCTTCGATACGGCTTTGTCCGCAGATGAGCGGATCCCGAATGGAGAGGGGCCTTCATGTATATGAGAGCGAGATTTAAAATGCATCCCTTCCCGCCTGGGGTCAGGGTGGCTGATGCAGGGACTTGGGGAGGATTCTGAAATGTCAGCTCCGCTCCGGGACCTGAGGGGTGGGAAGGTGCTTCTGATCGCGTTGAACACACGGAGACCTTGTCTGTGGGTTTAATGAGAAAATTATACACGCTGTACTGTGCCAGGGTACAAAGGTGTATCAAAAGGAGCATATTTCCACGAGGCATTGGGCGCAGCCCAGCCAGAGGGCAGAGAGAAAGGTCACGGCACGAGAGCAGGTGACCTCTGGCATCCCAGATGTGGCGTTATCAAGGGCATGGTGGGAAGTGGCCACAGAGGTCAGCTGCTGGGCAGCAGACACGCGTCCGGCAAACGGTGGCCTTGCTACCTCCAATCCATTTACAGCGCCTATTAATTGACACTGTTAAAAAACCCAGGGGACGTGTTTCGCATTGATGGAGCTTAGAGGAAAATGAGGGAAAGCAGGAAGAGTGGCGATCAGCGTAATCGCAGAGACTGGGTTGATCTCTGCTCCGCGTGTCCATCGGGCTGGGTGTCCGATGGACTTTGGTTGTCGCTGCTCTCCTGATAAGCCTTGTTAATTAGGGAAGAGGAACATTCTCTCACTGTCACTACACTTTCCTAACTGGCTCGCATGAAACACAGCCGATTCTGTTAAGCGTTGAGTGACCAGTTGGCCCGCAAGGTCCCCTCTGGTAGGCAGGCAGAGGATCCGGTGCTTTTGTGAGGTGTGATCGACTATTTGGAGGCTGGAAAAACAGTTTCTGGGGAAAGTCTTTGGGAAATCAAGAAACTGACAACTACCTCCTTGTTTGTATCCCGCCAAATCAGATCATTGGATATGTGCAGGCATGAGGAGGTTCATGTGTATTTGCCTGCCCATGTTACTTTGAAATAGGTGAAAAGGAGCTTAGCCTTTTCATTCATGGCTTGCTACAAAGTGTGGTCCAGCTGAAACCGGTTTGGCTCAGTGGATAGAGCGTGGGCCTGCAGATTGAAAGGTCCCAAGTTCACATCCTCAGTAGGGAGTGTGCAGAACGCAGCTGATCAATATTTCTTTCTCATCGATGTTTCTAACTCTATCACTCTCCCTTCCTCTCTGTAAAAAATCAATAAAATATATATGTAAAAAAAAGTGTGGTCCAGGTTTTGGAGCATCAGGAAGACAAAATACTCATCTTGCGTTCTTTGCTCTCCATCTCTGCAGAAGTCTATTACTCCACAAGTTGGGATATGAGAACTGGAGAGGATTTTAGGATGTCAGATAATTGAGACATTAAATCTGTATATGGAAGACTAAGAATGAAGGATAAATGACTTATACAAGATCACAAAGTGTGTTAGAGTCACAACCAGAGGTTAAACTTTTTTTCTCCCTCTGAAGAGCTACCCATCTACTCTTTATTGAGATACAGTAAATAAACTATAAAATTTACCTATTTAAAGTGCACAATTCAGTAAATGTAACTGTCCCTTCCCAGCATTATCCAAAGCCAGGACACCTGCTGACCAGCACTTTCCTCACCCACAAGCCATGTTAAAGATCTGAGGACGCAGCTCCCAGCAGAAGCTGATGATACTAGAAACCCTTCAGATATGAGCTGTCGATATGTGCCAACAACTGCTCTCAGTTCTTGTTCATGCTTACAACAGACACCTTGTGGCTCCTGTTTAGTGCAAGAGCCATTTCAGATTCTTGTTACAAACCAATGAACCAACCAACTAGACAAATACCCTCCCAATCCACCAAGGTAGCAAGAACATTTACAACATGCCAATATGCCAATTATGCAGCGAAGATGAGATGATGGCAAGTGCTATAGGAGAAAAAAAAAACCAGAGCAAGGCGGATGGATGAGTGGGTCTGTGCGGATGAGGGTGGGGAAGGGATATTAGGGTTTTGAGTAGGAAGGTTAGGGTGGGACTCATTGAGAAGGTGGCATTATTCATTTGAATCTTCAGACCAACCTTTAAGGGATGCATTTAGTGATAAAACCCTAATATGCAAATAGATTGAACAGCAGAACAACTGAACAACAGAGCAACCAGTGGCTATGATGTGCATTGACCACCAGGGGGCATGCACGAACACCACAGGTTCTAGGCGGGCATGGGCTGTGGTGGGTTAGTGGAGCAGGTGAGTGGGGGTGCCAGACCAATAAGGGGGTACCAGTCACTGTCATTGGGGCACGCCTCTGGTGGTTACTTAAGATTCTTTGCTTCCCTGTGGCACCTGCTGTGGGCACTGGCCCAGCGTACCCGCTGCTGGCACTCGAGCCACCACTTGCACCAGCTGCCTGCGCCCAGCACTGGCCTCAATCACTGGACACTGTGGGCAGGTGTGAGTGGCAGCTGCCTGCCCTGATCACCCATCAGGGATTCTCCACCTCTCCCTGCTCCTCTGGCACCGGCTGCCTGTGACAGGCCCTCTCACACCCACTGCTGGCACTGGCCCCAACTGCTCCGCACTGTCAGCGTGTGGGAGCAGCAGTGGCAGGAGCAGGGCTGCCAGCAGACAGGGGACCTGGGGTTGCAGCAGGAGGGGCAGGCAGGGGACCAGGGGCTATGGTGGGAGGGGCTGGGCAGGGGCACAGAGGATGGGCCGAGACCTGCCCCTGTGCCTATCCCAGCCTCACAGCCCACAGTTCCTTTCAAGGTGCACAAATTTGTGCACTGGGCCCCTAGTATATATGTATGTATGTATGTATATATATATATATATTCATAAAACAGGAGTGACATATGATATATATATATATATATATATATATATATATATATATATATATATATATATAGAGAGAGAGAGAGAGAGAGAGAGAGAGAGAGAATGTGTAAGCTCATTTTTACCAAATAAATATGCCTGCTAAAAATTCTTGGTTGTTATTCTTTTTTTCTGTTTGTTTTTTAGTTTATAAAACAGTTGCTAGAAAGGGTAAGTAATGGGCCTAAGACTATACCAGCCACGAATGCCAGTCTAAATGTGAATTCACATGACTTGGGGGCCTTAACACTTTGCTATTGGCTCAAAAAGGAGGACCCAATAGCCAGACTTTGGACTTGGAGAACTGGATGGAAGAGGGGTGCAGAGGAGTAACTATCGTGTAGCTGGACTATTTAACCAAATGGGAACATCTCAGCTTCCTGAAAACAGCGGAAGGGAATTCAAAGGCAACTTGCTGGGTCACCCTGGTCTCTAGAAATAGAGAGGATGCTGCTATGTCCCCAAGTGACCACACAGTGGCAGTGTTTTAGAGCTTAACTAAAGACAGTTGCATTTAAATGGTTCCAATTCAAATTCTGCTGCAACTTAGTTTTCCCTACCCAGAAAATATTTCACAGGTCATAGGCTCTTAGATAGAAAAACACTTAAGATTTGTATAAAATTAACTTTTATATATAAATAATAAACACTAACAGGTAGACAATGTAACAGTGTCTGTTACATGTGATCTCATTGATTTTATGAAATAAAATACAAATATTGCAAAAAATAGGCCTTAAAAGCTATACTATGGGTATCTTTTGTTTGGCTATTCTACTGGAATTCCTGGTGGCAGACTATCACTTTTATAAAAAAAAGAGAGAGAGAGAGTAGATTAAAAAATAAAATAGAAAAACTACTATCTCAGGGCATTGGAAACACTCAAGATTTGAGGAGTAGGGACCTAAGAGAAGGGAAATTGGCAGAGGTTATTGTTACATTTTTTTTCATTCATTGTGTTCCCGGTTTCACATGCATACATTTAATTAATTCTGCACTGGGGAAGAGAATGAGAAATCTCAACAAGGCGCTCTGAAATGCACACTGGTGTGTTTGGTGGTCTTGGAGTTTAGGATTTATTTGCCAATAAAGAGGGACTCAGATCAATACATTGGGAACGAAAGAAATCCAATGGTTGCCAGACATGCTTTTTTCCAGGTCTGAAATTCTGCCTTAAGTCAGCTATATTCCTCCTTAGACTGCCATTATTTAGCCCCTTAAATACTTGCCAGAGGGGAGTCATAGGATAGTAAAATCTCTTGTAGAAAGACAATGCCATTAAAAGTCTCTTCAACACATGAAACATAATGTCTGACATTCAAACCAAACTTAGAAACTTATCAAAATCAGGACCAAGAGTTTTTATAAAGGTGGCTAAGGCAAAGAAAACATGAAAAGCCAGGGGGGAAAGAAGGTTGGGAGTGGTAGAAGAGGGTAAAGGAGGAATAAATGGTAATGGAAGGCTTCTCTTAGGGTGGTAAATATAAAATACAAGAGACAGATGATATATTATAGTACTGTATACCTGACACCTATATAATTAACCAATGTCACCCCAATGAATTCAATTTAAAAAGGGTACTTGCTAGTTGATCCAGAAAATGAATTTGCCACATGAACTTTAAACTAAGATTAATTAATATACTCTAAAAAAGAAAATATAAGACAGAGAAGTTACCAAAAACAACAACAACAACAACAACAACATACACCTAGGTCTTTAATTAATGACACAAATTGAGTTTTTAGAACAAAAACAAGTGATAATATTAGAACCATTACCACTAAAAAATCTACAGTTAAATAACATATTAGACCCAAATGAAGATAGAAATAGTGAACTAGAAGAAAACCCATAGCATATATAGAGTATATACAGACTAAAGTTCACAGAGAGGGGGGGGGGGAAGTGAAAGGAGAGAAAGAGAGAGAGAGAGAGAGAGAGAGAGAGAGAGAGAGAGAGAGAGAAAGAAAGAAAGGAAGAACCCAGAAATGTGTAAGATAATTATGGGACACGGTAAAGCGTTCTAATATATGTTGCATTGGTGGAGGCTCATAGTGGGAAGATAAAAAAAGGAGTTCAGAAGCTTTATTGAAAGAAGTAAAGGTCAAGACATTTTGTAAAACTGATTAAAGACATCACTTCACAGATTTAAAACACTCAGAGAATCTAAGCAAGATAAAAACGAGAAGACCACCACAGTTATAACACTGAGCAGCAAAGACAAAAAGACATTGTAAACACAGTCAAGGCAAAATAGAAATCTATGGTGCAATCATAAAATTGACATCTGACTTACAAAGAGAAAAGATGAAAGCCACAAGTCAATGGGATGCCAACTTGTAAGTGCTGAAGGAAAATAACAGGCTTACTGGAATTGTATTCACAGAGAAATGGTATGTCAAATATTAAGGGAAATAAGTACATTTCTCAACATAGAAAGACATAGGCTTTGTCGCCAGAAAGCAAACTGCAATAAGCACTTCATCATACATGGCACACATATGAAAATTCAGGGAGAATAGAGAGAGACAGGAGTATATATGTAACAGAGGCTACATGAATATTGCTCATAATAATAATATCTCTCTGCCTTGCACTTGCCAAGGAGACAGATATGCCACCATTATTTCTTTTCACTATTTTTCTCAGAGTTGTAGCCAGGGAAGTAAGGCAAAAAGGAATGAATGAATGAATAAGTGAAAAAAAAGTGATAAGAATTGGAAATGCAGAAACTAAATATATCCGTCACATAGACATCATTATATATGCAGAACACTCCAAAGAATCCAAACACCAATTGTTAGAATTTACAACTTATTTAGTGCAAATTTAATATGAAAACTAATTTCACTCCTATATTAAAGTGAAAACATAAAAGAAATGCATATACACACCTGCTCACTGAGAAAGCAAAGCTGATACTTTCCACGATCTTCAGCTGTCAGTGGAGTTTGATTGGCCTTTACTATTACTCATTCCAGCAAAAGATGTCACAATTGAGGGGAAATTGAGTGTTTTCCTGTCACGTGCAATGCCAGCACCTCTATGGACTCATTCATTTAAACCAATGGCTATTGGCAAGAGCTAATCTCCAGGGTCAATCCAATGCATAGCTTATGACATAAAACTTAAGCTCACCTGCTTCTGTGTTTTTTTTTCTCCCTTGCAACCGAAAAATATGAAGAAATGTGTAACGTTCTTACAGACAATGCATGCTGCCTTTTTATTTGAAACCTAATGTTCCTTTTCAAAAGGTACACTCCAAACTGCAATTGAGAAATAGGATGATCTAATGTACACACACACAAAATCCCAAGTATACATTTTTTATTTTAAATTGCGATACATCAGTGCAAAAATATATTAAAATACTAGCATACGCAAACACTGGAGGCTCAGGGAAAACCAAGAATAACAATCCCTGTGAAGGAAGAGAACCATAAAAACAATTAAATAGTAAAACAGAGTAAACTATGTTCTCTTTAACAGTACCCTGAAGAATATTCTATGTTAATGATGAAAACCTTGGATTTTACCTGTGTGTATGCAAAAGCTCTGGTTTTTCTAAATGGGGTTGTACTAAGGTACTATGTTATACTTTATATGTATGATTGAACTTGAATACAGATTGAACTTGAATCATTGGGATGTAGCTAGCTATAGAGCACCTATTTTTATCTGCATAGGACTTATGTACAACAGTTTATCAACTCCCTTATTAATGATCATATACATTTCAGTAATATGGATGGCAGTTTATTTGGCTGTAGGAATCCCTATAGATATTTCAATGTTCAGATATAAAAATGAATACTAAATCAGTGGCAAAGATTCATATGTTTAATTTATAAGTTAGGAGACACAGAGGCGTATTTCTTTTCTTTGGACTTTAGGTTTCTTATTTACTTAATAGATATATATGTTGAATTTGGAATGCATGACTTAAGTAATCCAGTGCTTTGCAATGGTAGGATGGCTACACCTTCGCTATCAGTATGTATTTTTTCAGCTTCATTATAACCTTATGGGATTATGTGAGGTTTGTTGTTGACTGAAATGTCCTTATGCAGGGGCATGGCTATACAAAAGTTACAATAGGGATGTCGGACTTTAAGAATGTATGTCAGAGTGTATTGCACTAAGATGCAAATTCGAGTTTAATTCCTTAGAAGCTAGAACAACAAAGAAAACACAATCAGCCTAGAATGCTTCTGGAAAAAATATGATAGCTTCAGATATTTTCAGACTAACAGAAGGAAACATACATATTCACCTAGACACATACACAACCAAATAAAACATTTCTCCAAGTTTAAAAGACTTTCGAAACAAGATATGGAATTTAGATTTCTGTCAATTTTCCACCCATGTTCCTCCACAGAATCTCCCTCCTCCACTGTGGCAACTCACCTACCATCTACCATCTCATTCATGTTTGACTCACTGGTAAGAACATAAAATATATTTTTAAATGGAATGGATAATATCATATGTATATATTAGGTCAATGACAGTTCATTATTTACTATCTATAACTCTTCCTCTCTTACTCTTCTTGACATATCATTTAATGCACTAATAAAGCTGAGAACTGTTACTATACTCAATTTAAAATCTGTAAATCACCCCCTTCTTTTTCTCTTATTTTTCAATTATGGCTTAATTTCACCATTATTTTGTATTGGTTTCATGTGTACAGCTTAGTGATTAGACACTCATATAAAGTCATCCGCTTTATGAAAAAAAACTAAAGGCCCGGTGCACCAAAAATCATGCACTGGGGAAGGGGTGTCCCCCCTCAGTCTGGCCTGCACCCTCTTGAAGTCTGGGAGCCCTCTGGGGATGTCTGACTGACAGGCAGCGGACTTGAGCCATCACTCAGGCATCCTCAGCGCTGCCATGGAGGCAGGAGAGGCTGCTGGCTGAGTGGTGCACCTCCTGTGGGAGCTCACTGACCAGCAAGGGGGATCTCCTACATTGAGCCTCTGCCCCCTGGTGGTCAGTGTGCATCATCGCGACCAGTCGTTCTGCCGTTCAGTTGATTTGCATATTAGCCTTTTATGATATAGGATGGGCTGGCTGTGTTATTTGAGTTGAAATGGGTAAAGAGGTGGTCAAATGGTCCTTCATGAATTTTGATGGTTTGCCTCCACACCCTGAAGAATAGCACCGTCAGCAAGCAGAGGCCGAGGTGAGGACTTCTAGGTAAGTGTTCCAGATGCCACTCTGCGTGGCTGGTCTGGGCCAGTTCTTCTTTGTGTCTGTCTCACTGGTGTAAATAATGACTGTATGCCCTTTCCCACTCAGGGTTTCTGAACTACATGTTGGGTAGTCATCCTAGCAAGACTATCTTAACCACTTTTCAGAATACTTGATATAGCCTAAAAATATGATGTATAAACATGCATGTGATAGTTAGGTGCATATGGAAGCCACAAATAAGAGGATTAATTACATGAAGACGTATATGGAAATCTAATTCAGAAGGATTTGTCAGTGTACAGTTATTTTCCTCCTTTTGACTTGACATATCTTTGCAATAATCATTTTTTCACTTTGGGAATGACTGTAAATGACCAATTTGCAAAAGACAACACTAGTATTGCTAATAAAACAACAACAACACTATAACAATAACAACCTGTGATAAGTAACTGTATCTGAACTCCACCTGAGAAAACGAAACAGAGTTGGATACTAAGATTTTTCTGGGGGAATGTAAAACTCAATGAATATTTTCCAAAAAGAATAACATGAGAGGTGAAAAAATGAAAAGAAAGGAAAGAGAGAAGAAAGGGAATATCGTATCTAATAAAAAGCTAATATACTAATTAGACTGGATGGCAGAACGACCTTCCGGAATGACCAGTGGGTGGGGGGCAGCTGGGGCTATGAAGGCTGAGCCCCTTGCACGAATTTTGTGCACCGGGCTTCTAGTATTAAGATAAAGTAAAAACATGACATGTTTCAAACAAATTACTAAATCAATGTATCTTAATAAATGGTTAAATCTGATGTTTATGAATAGTGAAAACTATTTTAAGACAGGAATGACAAATATCTTTGTCTATGCAAAGATCCTATAAAAAAAGGCATTCATATTTTCTATGTACTTGGTGGCAAAATCATGAGCATTGCTTATTCTCTCACACATCTCTGAAGAATTTTCAAGTTTTCTGTAAGAAACCCTACCTCCCAAGTCAAAACTTTTAAATGCATTGAGAACAAGGCTATTTTTCATAATCAAACCCTATAAAAAAGGGGACATTTTCCTGTCCTCCATACTTATTGTAAACCAGCCTGCCGTTTACAACTTAAATGCAGGGGAAAGACTCCATCCCGTTGAGTTCAGTGTGGCCGAGTTCACCTGTCTTGATATAAAACGCGTTTTCCATTCGTGTATGTGGCTATAGAGTCAATAGAAGGAACAGCGGTCTTCCCCACAGAATGCTCACCCACTGTCATTTTTCAGCTTATTATATCGCCAAGAGGAACAAAATACTCAGAGTCACAATGTGTTTTTTAATAGGCTCTCAAGCTGTCCCTTTCACAAAAGCGTTTGCGGCTGAATCCAGATGGGGCTGCTGAGAGGTTTTTATATAATATAGGTGGGCAGGCTGAACAAAACCCGGGGAGGGAGACGTTTATCTGACACCAAACGCCTGGCCCTCTCAGGCAGAGAGCCCACTGGTGCCGCCACCGGGTTACCAGCTCTGTTCTCCCATGAATGCCACTCACATTTCCTGGGCATCGTGCTTTCTGGAAAGCGGTGCGAACATGGATCAAACATACGGGTTAAAAATGCGGGAGGGGATGCAGGGGAATGGACTGATTCACGGAGAAACACCAGAGAGACAAACGATGAGCATCTTCACAGACTCCGAGGGGGCAAGTGCTCACGGTTGACATTTAACCCTTAAAGGTAAAGGTCCGTTTTAAAAGGGGATGTGCAGAAGAAGGCGCAATGAACATTTGGAGAAATTTTTCCTCCTCTGAGTGGCTGGATAAACATCTTTTGTTTCATTCCAGCCCTACAATTTCAAGGTGCATTCCAGTATTTTCTTTGACTTGAGATGGTGGAGTTGCTAAATCCAATTAAAGGATGACCTTTAGGAAAAGCGAAAGGTTACCCACAAATGTAACTGTCTAGGACTGTCAGGCAATTAACAAAATTAAGGAAGGGCTTACTGTTTGCCTTGTGCAATGACTAGTTTACCTTCTGATCCCCTGCTGATTATAGTGGGGTGTGTGTGGGGGGAGAATCTCTATTGTAAGAAAATACAGCAGTCTTAGCGGGGTATTTAATGGTGACAGACGATCGCTTGTAAAACATGGAAGACAATAGGGAGTGGCAGGGAGTGCGGTCAATTAGGCCTTCTCCCTAAGGGTAGAGGGGAGGATACTCCTCTACCCCAGGGGTTTGCTGTACGAAAGTTTGTGAGCCCAGGGTAACAGCCAGAGCTTCCGATATCGCAGATTCTCCAATCTAAGTCCACATTGAGAACGAGAAACTCATAGAGATTTAAGATAAAAAATTGATTTTTTACTTTGCAAAACAAATGCAGTGAGATGTGCAGGACATCCATCTACTCTGATCTGACACCTAAATATAGTTTGGACTTTGGGATTATCACAGTGGCTATCTCATAGGGTTCATGTGAAATTTAAAGGAATTAACACAGGCAAAACCTTGAAGAGGGCGCATAGTAAATATTAGGGATGATTTAGTTATTGTCTGGGGAAAGAGGAATCTGTTATTCCTTTCTTCCCTCATGAAGGACAGGGAAAAGAATTAATTTCCTTAGCCCTAGACCATTGTACAGAATAGCTATTCATGTCTGTTTGGTTGATTGTGGGGACAATTCAGCAACTTTAGAATGGGAAAGACTGAGGTGTAAAACATGGCTGTGGTCCTTCATTCCCTCACTCTGGATGGCAAACTTTCTGAAAATGGGGGAATAGTGCAACCTAATTGAACAGAGCAGTAATGAAAATTAGAGTTAAACTGTGTGTGGTCGGTAGTAATTTGTACAGCTTCCACTCTCTGGGGCTACCCCTGCCATTATGTTATCTTCAAGGCAAAGGGATTCTGCTGATGTAATTAAGGTTCCTAAGGCGTTGTCCACCTTTTTTTTTTTTTTTTAATGTATTTGTGTTGATTTCAGAGAGGAAAGGAGAGAGAGAGACATAGAAAAGTCAATAAGGAGAGAAAATCATTCACAGGCGCCACGCTTGGATCCAGCCTGCAGCCCAGGCCTGTGCCAGACATAACGGCGAATCTAACCGTGGCCTCCTGGGTCATAGATCAACACTCCGTCACTGAGCCACACCATCCGGGCAGGAATTGCTCTTAAAACAGGAAGGTGATTTCAGGGGTCGGGGCGATGTCTAAAGCTGCACACCTGAGCTCTTCAAAAGCAGAGGTTTCTCCTTCTGCTGGCAGACGGATCAGCGAAAATTTAAAATATGGGACAGACTTGACACCCTATGGCTGGTTTGTAAGATTGGTGAGATGAGAGGACCCGGGAGGGAGGGATTCTGGAGGCTTCTAGGAGCAGAGAGCAGCCTCCCGCTCTAAGCCAGGAGGGGAGAGGGAACTCAGGCTCACAGCCACGAAGGAAGAACTGACTCTGGCCACGACCTGCTTAAACCAGAAGGAGATCTGCTCCCGAGGCTGGAGGGAAGGATCCATCCAGTCTGAAACCTTGAGTTCCACCTGTGAGAAGCACGGGCCAAGGACCCAGTGAGTCTGCCCAGACTTGTGACCTTCAGAATGTCCCTTGATAAACAGGGGCTCTTTAGACCATGACATGTACAGTCATTTTCTACACCGCAACAGAAACTAATATGACAGTAGCTACATGTTACCTGTTAGCTATTGTTATAATTAAATCAGAGGCCAGGTGCACGACATTCGTGCACACGTAGGTTCCCGAGGCCTGGAGGGCAATCAGGGCCGATCTGTGGGGCGACTGGTGGGCGATCAGGCCCCTCCCCTCCCACTGCCAGTTGCCTCCCTCTGCCGGGTGACCAGTGGGGTGATCAGAGCTGGCCTGCGGCCTGCCGGCAGCTCCTACATCAAGCATCTGCCCCCTGGTGGCCAGTGCATGTCATTACGACCAGTCATTCCACCCTCCATTCTGCCATTTGGCCGATTTGCATATTAGGCTTTTATTATATAGGACGTTTGTTCAGGGAATCAAGGTTGGGAGTTTGGTGTTAACATTCTTCCTCCAGGCAAAATGAGCCTAATAGAGTCTCAGATGCCCTTTTTCCTTCTTGCCCTTCTGCATCAGAGCTAGCTACTTTACAGAGTCAAGAACCTCCAGACAGTGGGAAGGAGTGTGGTAAAAGGAAAGGGAAGTTGGGACAAATGTCTGGGCACCTCCAAGTTCAACCAAGTTGACACAAAAACATCAATCACCAAAGTGTGCTTTTCTCTAATTAACATTTAAAACGTCTGTTGAAATATCCACATGACCCTGCCCATGTTTTCACACATGTCCTTCTCTGCACAACCATCTTCCCTCTCTTCCTTCTGTCCTCCTTCCTTTTCTTATAATCACATACAAATAATTTTAAGTGTAAATTTACTTAATCAAAAAACTAAATTAAGTAGGATTTGAAAAAATGTAGGTGTTTGGAGAGCATGTTGCAAAGAATACTTGTAGCCTTCTTTGTGTTTGGTGAGGTAAAAATAATTGGAAAAGTATATTTCAGCAAATCTTACTGTGGATAGTTAAACATAATAATATAAGTAATAGAGCTATGGATTGCTTTTTAAAAAAATCAAGTTGTTTAGATGTATCTAAAATTAAAAGAAAAACAACTTAGCAGAATTTAAAATGGTACAACATTTCTATTAAGTTCATAAACACAAGCTTATTTTTAGTGGCCTCCACATAACTTGACATTGTTAGAAACACACAATGTTAACTAAGGACACATCCATCTTAAGAAAATATCACCAAAAAAAAAGCAATGAGCTTTTGGTCTCATACATGTTTAGTTCCATATAAACCCAGGTCTTGAATTTTAAACAAACCCTGGCAACTTTCCATTAAAATATTATTATATGGTATTAAAATTATTCACTCAATGAGCTGAGCTCTCCTTTTCTATTTGAATCTAGTTGATTATCTAGAAGCATCTGCAGTACACAATTTTACCAAAAAATAATAGTACAATAAAATAAATATAGACACTTATTATTCTGTCCTCTCCTGTGTATTTAATTTACTTGGAAGGACAAGATAAAGCTTTTCCATGCTTATGTTATAACAATTCCTTATGGATCTACTTCTTGTTGTACTCAATGTGTTATGCAGAGGAGAAGAAACCAGACATGTCATGGGCATTGTTTTAAACATGTAATGGCAGTATTTCTTGGGTAAACAGCCTTGCTCCTGCATTACACTTGGCCAGACCTACCCTTGTCCCAAGCAGCACCTACACTAAGACTCACTTTTAAGTATTTATCTCAAGAAGCTAGTATTTAATTGAGTGGGTCTATTTTTAACAGTTTGGTAGCCACTGGGTAGTGTTTAGAACAGTGTTTTGCAACTGACCACACTCTGGAACAACTTGGGAAGATGAAAAGAAGCAACGCCTGGGTCCCACACCACACTGAGTGCATCAGAATTTCTCTGGGTGGGATGTGCGCATCAGAAATATTTTTTTAAATATTTTTTATTGATTTTTTACAGAGAAGAAGGGAGAGAGATAGAAAGTCAGAAACATTGATGAGAGAGAGACATCGATCACCGGCCTCCTGCACGCCCCACACTGGAGATGTGTCCACAAGCAAGGTACATGCCCCAGACTGGAATCGAATCCGGGACTTTTCAGTCTGCAGGCCAACACTCTATCCACTGAGCCAAACCGGTCTCGGCCAGAAATATTTTTTTATATGAGTGATGTAATGTGGAGGCAAGTTGAGAATCACTGCTTTATAAAAACACTTTATGATGTAGCCTTTGGAAGTCCCAAGAAGTTGGAATGTTTGACTTGTGTGGATGTTTTGCTCCTTGAAAATAGCCAAAAGCACTTCAGAGCCACTATTGATGAAGAAATAAAGTAAAGAATGAGGTAGTGAATTTGATTTTTATATCACACAAAAATGTGCTGGGGATAGCTTTCAGAGAGGAAACCAAAGGCACTTTTCTCTCTAAAATTTTATTTTGAAAATTCTCAAACATACAGAAATAAAGAATGGTAAGTAAACACCACTGTAAGCCTACCAACTGAATTCAAAAGTTAATATTTCTTTACATGTGATTTTTGTCTATCTATCTATCTATCTATCTATCTCTCTATCTATCTATCTATCTGTCTGTCCGTCCGTCCGTCCGTCTGTCCGTCCGTCCGTCCATCCGTCCGTCCGTCCATCCATCCATCCATCCATCCATCCATCCATCCATCCATCCATCCATCCATCCATCTTTTTACCTAAATAGCTGTCTCAGGATCTAGGCCATTGGGGGTAATATAATTAAAGTAGAAAAGTGCGTAGCCTTGCTTAAAGAACAAAAGTCAAACCCGGTAAATTTGAAGAGCTAATTGGTTTTGCTAAGGAATAAATGAATTGGGAAGCACCTGCTGTAGGAAGTAGACTATCCCAGGGGCTGTCCAAAGGAAAGGAATTTGCAGGCAGAAGGCTGGTGCAGGGAGACTAGCAAAAGAAAGGACTGCATCAGGGCAGGATGGCTTCTTGTAGGCGGAAGAAAATGGTAAGGATTTTAACTCACAGATGAACTTAACCTTGGTGTAGTGATTCATAATAAGAAATCTATATATGGCCTTCATCCACTTTCTGGCACAGAGCACCTAAAACTGTAATTTTCTGAATTATGAGAGCAATAAAGATGTCTTTTGTGATGTTAATGAGGTGAGTTTGGAGGCTACCATGGGATCTGAGGGCCATCGCACACCCTCCGAGGGGTAGAGATTGAGTTGCATCACCTGTGGCCAATGATTAAATCAACCGTGTCGATGTAAGGAAACTCCCATAAAAACCCAGGAGGATGGGTTTCAGATGGCCTCTGGGTTGGCGAACACCTAGAGCTTTGGGGAGAATGTCACTCTCAGAGGGCATGGAGGCTCAGTGCCCTTTCCCACACCCTGCCCTCTGCCTCGCTTCCATCTGATGGGGGGCAGTTCATGATTCTATCCTTTGATGATAAATCTGTAATCTAGTAGGTAAAATGTTTCTGTCAATTCTATGAACCACTTAAGCAAATTAATTCAACCCGAGGAGGAGGTTATGGGGACCTCTGATTGATTGGCATTTCATCAAAAGGTCAGGTTCGGGCATTAAAAACTAGGTAGAGCCAAAACCGGTTTGGCTCAGTGGATAGAGCGTCAGTCTGCAGACTAAAAGATCCCAGGTTCGATTCCGGTCAAGGGCATGTACCTTGGTTGCGAGCACATCCCCAGTAGGGGTTGTGCAGGAGGCAGCTGATCAATGTCTCTCTCTCATCAATGTTTCTAACTCTTTATCCCTCTCCCTTTCTCTCTGTAAAAAAAAAATCAATAAAATATTAAACAAACAAACAACAACAACAAAAACTAGGTAGATTTGACCATGTCTCAACATAGTGGCTGGAAGTACAGAACGTCAGTGAATATTTTATGGTGAAGAGACAAATGAGAGCCTCTAAAGACTCCTGTGGAAATGCTTCCTGCCCTTTCAAAATATCTTTGAAACAGGATATACACTTCAGGGACAGATCCTCTGAAAGTTGCGTGGGAGAAACAAAAATGATAAACCAGCTTAAGAGCAAAATAAAAAATAAAAAAGGTGGAAAACAGTCACCACACAAAGCAAGTTGTTGATATCTCAAGAGGGTCAGCATCTACTTACAACAGAGATGGTAGAGATCACTGACTACTCTGGAGTTCAAGTTCAATCTCTTATAAATTGGGACTTATAGTGCCAACAGCCTCAGAAGTTTGTGGTGATGCTAGGGATAATGAATCCAAAGCCCTTCACACAAAAATCTGAGATTTCAGGGAAGGGTCTGTAATACTTATATAAAGGACATAACATTTATCATGTCCTTAATTATGCATCCAATTTTATTGTCCTAAGGAACTCCTCCTGAAAATATCTGCCAAGTTCCAAGACTAGAGATAGCTGCCTCCTGCAGTCCCTTTAGATCTTTCCTGCTCTCCACTTTGATTTTGTGAACCAGTTGGTGTTGGTAGATGAGCCCATTTATCATCCTTGCAAATCGACACCGTTAAGTGTAAAACTGTTTCTTGGGTCTAGAGCGAGAGATGAAAGATTCGGGCTTGATATATACTTTTAAAAGACAGCCTGTGGCAGTTTCAAATGGCTGTCCCATGCTAACATTTCCGAAAGGCAAAAGATTAAAAAAGGCAAACGCCTGTGTACCAAGGAAGAGCAAGCAGGTAAGACATGGGGATAGTCAAAGAAAAGTCCAAAACAGTGGAAAGCGGATCTTAATATCTCTTCCTTACCTCTGGATATCATTTATGCATTATTTTTAAATTCCTTTGAAGGAAAAGCAAAAAATAGATGAATCATTGATATTAACATATCTAGACAACCTCCCAAGTCTTCCTGGGAAATAGAAAGAAAATCTTAGTTACCAATACTTAGGTTTTACCAGATAACACCCAAAATTTACTCCATACCTAAGAAAACATGGTTATAGCATGTCCCAGCATGCTTCCATGATGTTTCCAGGCAGTGAGTAAACCTTGTTTTGAAGGTATCTTTCATCTAATTAAGCTCAATGGCCTCAAAGAAGTCACTTAGCACCTTAGAACATCCATTTTCTTTTTCTGGAAAACAGGGATTATGATCGTGTCCTTCCTCCAAGAGCAATTTCAAGGATCAAAGCACTTTTGATGAAAGAGGCATTACGTATGTGAGAGTGATATTCTAGGTCTCAGAAATGTTACGGAGTAAAAGTATATTTCATTTATTCTGAAATATTCTTAAATCTCTGTGAATTTGGGTTACTATATTCTGAATATTTTGACACCAAGACTGTAGTTTCCTTTTATTTATTTATATATATTTTTTGTATTTTTTACTGCTTTCAGAGAAGAAGAGAGAGGGATAAAGAGATAGAAACATCAATGACGAGAGCAAATCATTGATTGGCTGCCTCCTGCAGGACCCACACTGGGGATGGAGCCTGTGTCATAGGCATGTGCCCTGACTGGCAATCGAACCATAACCTCCTGGTTCACAGGTTGGTGCTCACCCTCTGAGCCAAATTGGCTGGGATATGGTTGCCTTTTAAGAAGAGCTGTAGTGATACCCATTCCCATCCCAATCAAGGGAAAAGAAAAATTGACGTGAGTAATAGTTACAACACATAGCCTATTGTCCAGCTTCATAAATCACATTTTAAAGTCCAGTGCAAGGATAAGAATGAAAGAGCTGGGACCATATATGTTAGAGTGAAAGGAAGGCCATACTGAGATGTCTTAGGTAAGACTCAGACTTTCTCTGAACCAAGGTTCCTGATATAATCCATTAACCAAAGGCCATGCTAGTGGCCATCTATACTAATAAAAGGGTAATATGCTAATTAGACCTAACAACTTCCAGACGACCTTCCAGATGTCCTTTCAGACAAAGCCATGGTGGTGGCAGAGGCAGTTAAGGGTATCAGGCTGGCAGGGGAGAGCAGTTAGGACAATCAGGCCAGCAGGCAGATGAGCAGTTAAGAGCCAGTGTCCCAGATTGCTACAGGGATGTCCATCACGGGGTCCCTGATTGGAGAGGGTGCAGGCTGGGCTGAGGGAACTCCCCCATGCATGATTTTGTGCACCAGGCCACTAGTTACATATGAAAAGCAATAGATGTCTTGTATTGAGAAAAATAAAGCTGGCTAGATTCTACCATTTATCTATTTTTTTATATTCCATTAATTCTCTTTGGCATATGCAGCTCCATCAGCAACATGACATTGCCAAGTGTACCTGTATGTGGCCTTGGGAGTTTCTCCAGGCCATTTATTTTCCAATTTCAGATGTTATGTTCTTTGACCCTTCTCCCCACCCCAGTGTACTGTTTCAGCCACTTCCTGCTCCTTTCAAATTTCCAAATTTCCAGAAATCATCTCAGCAGCCCCCCCCCCCAAAAAAAAAAACCCAAGACATTTAAGGAGGATGATATATGTGCTTAGTTGCCTACCCAATCCTACCTTATAGACCATTGTTCTCCTTAGTACCAAGATATTGGTAATAAGAACCGATTCAGCATGCAAGTTCTACGTTCAGATTTCCTTTTTCAAATACATTTTATTGATTATTTACAGAGAGAAAAGGAGAAGGATTGAGAGTTAGAAACATTGATGAGAGAGAAACATCAATCAGCTGCCTCCTGCACACCCCCTATTGGGAATTTGCCCTCAACCAAGGTACATGCCCTTGACTGGAATCGAACCTGGGACCCTTCAGTCTGCAGGCTGATACTCTATCCACTGGGCCAAACCTGCTAGGGCCTATGTTGAGATTTCTGATTCTACCATTGACTGTGTGAACAATTTTCTTCATCTATTGAATGGGAAGGAACATTGTTCCTTGTACTATTGGAAGTTTTAACAGGAACACACACAGTGCCTTGTATAGAATAATAATAATATCAATACCAGCAAAGTTCATATTATAAATTGGTTTCTACTACATTTCTAGGATGTCATTGGGCATCTTAGGATGTCATCTTTATCAAGGAAACTTTCAAATTTCCTTATAAGGCAAATATATGCAGAGATCAATAGGAAAAACAAACTAATATTTATGAAAATTGCATATTAAAAGGACACTGGCTCTTAACCTCTCACCTGCCTGTTGGCCTAATCACCCTAACTGCTCTCCCCTGCCAGCCTGATCCCATTAACTGCCTCTGCTTCAGGCCCACCAAAAGGACATCCTCTTATAATACATCATGCTATTCTTATAGCAACTTCACGTTGTAACAATTACTGTTCCCATTTCACAGATGAGAAAACAGACATGAAGAAAGCACTCAAAATTATAAGGCAGGAAAAAGAGTAGGATAACAATGACGTCACCAACAGCAACAACTAACTAACATTTGGTGTGAGTAATAAGCCCAGATCTCTGGCCTAAATCCTTACCCGCGCCAATTGTTGAGTTGCTTCCCCACAAGAACAAAAATGACATTTTGAGTGGTGGCTCTCAACCCTGGCTGCACATTACAACCACCAGGGGACAGTCAGAGGATCCTGACACTCTGCACTGTCCCCTGAGATCCTGAGCCCATTGGTCTACAGTGGGGCCCAGATATTGCTATTCCCATAGAAAGTTATTCCAATGCACAGAACTGAAGTCCTTCCCCCAAACTGCACAGCAGGTATGGCTAGTTGGTTGAGCATTGACCCATGCACCAATAGGTCACCGGTTCGATTTCCGAACAGGACACATGCCTGGGTTTCAGGCTCAGTCCCCGGTGTGGGGCATGTAGGAGGCAGCCAATCCATGATTATCTTTCATCACTGATATTTCTCTCTCTCTCCTCCTCTCCCTTCCTCTCTCCTTAAAAAAAATCAATGAAAATATATTTTTAAAAACCCTGAAACTCTTACACATAAACTCTCTGTAATTCTAACTCCGTGTCCCTTTTCACTGTGGCAGCGGCTGTCCCTTTTCCTGGGCACATATTGTCTTGTCTTTAAGGTAGACTTTGGTTTCACACTGAATTCTTTTAACACCTGTTTCCATTCTCCCCTCTCCTCACTGGGCACCAAGAACAGGGAATAAATCTGAGTTTCAAAGGACTTATTAGCACCTCCTTGTCAGATCAAGGCTCACGCATCCTTGCTTGTAATGTGTCTCTGCTCCTCAGCTGCACTGCACTAGTCTAACACGGGGCTGGCTGAGAACATGACCACAGGCAAAACCAACATGGAGAGTGTTGATGGCCACAGCTGTTTGTAAATTGATTTCTTTGGGCCTCTGCACTTCCTAGGCCCTGGAATGGGGCAGGACAGTTATAGCTGGAGGGTTTCTCTCTCAGATCGGGCCTATGAGTCCACCCACCTCAGGATACCTGAAGGTGGAAATTGTGCAAAGTGTCGATTTTGAGGATGAATTCAAGTCTTTGACATCAAAGACCCTGATGGAATTCTGTGTGGATAAAATGTTAAGGTGATGCTGATGAACATAAAACTTTGATAATAACTTTCCTTTAAACAGGGCCTATGCCTAGGCTAGCATGACAAATTACATTCAGAAGATGACATAGATCAGAGTTTCTAACAGCGACACTATTGATTTGTTTTTCCGATGAAGGTTGATGGCTACTATGTGCATTGTAGAATAATGTACAGTATCCCTGGTCTCTGCCCATTACAGGTTAATAACATGCTCCTCATCATGATAATAAAAATTATTGAGAGATTGCCAAATGTCACCTGCAGGGGAAGGCAACATAGCTCCCATGTGAGAACCACTGACATAGATAAGAAGAGTTGTCTATGATATATCTGAAATCCAAACTAGTATTTTACTATGACTAGAGGCCCAACACACAAATATTCATGCAAGAATTGTTCTTCCTTCCCCTGACTGCCAGCACCGCTTTCACTCTGGCCGAGGCAGCTCCAGCTTGGAGCCACCTTTCTGACCTTCCCACACTGCCCAGAGGCTCTGTGCCTGTGTATGCAAATTAAGCAGCCATCTTTATTGGGTTAATTTGCATGCTCACTCCCAATTGGCTGGTGGGTGTCATGAAGGTATGGTCAATTTGAATTTTACTGTTTTATTAGTGTGGATTCTTTCTAAAATAAATATTTTCCTTCCTTACCTACCCTAATACATATTACTATCTGTACTGTTAATTATATTACACAACTGATTATATGCCCACTAAATGGCAGGAATGTTACCACATAGCCATGTCTATTATCTCACTTACTGTCCTCTGCTCAGCATGGGAACCCACTGGCCCCCAGTACAGATGTAGCTCCAGACAATTGGGCTCTGATTCTGACTCCATCACTTCACAACCACACCTTTGGGAATGGTACCCGCCTTAATTTCAACAGACACAACCATAACAACAACAATAAAGAGGTAATAAAGTAAAAGAAACAGGTAAATAAGGTAAAAAGTTAACAAAAAATGTGAAAAAGAATAGAATCCACCTCACGGGTAGATGTGTAAACTGCATATAAAGTAGTCCCTCCTTATCTGTGGTGTTTATTTCATTCACCCTACAGCCAACCATAATCCCAACATTGTACAAGGGAAATTCCAGAAATAAACATTTCATGACTTTTAAGTTGTGTGCTGTTCTGAGCAGTGTGATGAAATCTTGTGCCCTCCTACACTGTCCTAACCAGATTGTGAAGCCACCCAGACCTGTATCCATATTCCATACAGGACCCATAAGGTATAGCCACGGAATAGCCCTCTAGGTCATTAGATCAACTGTGACACGATCACAGTGCTTGTGTTCTAGCGACCCTATTTTACTTGGTAACAGCACATTCACATATTGTTTTATTACAATACGAGAGGCCCAGTGCAAGAAATCCATGCCCTTTCATAGTCCTGCAGTCTGGGATCTCTCGGGGGATGTCCGCCTGCCAGCTTAGGCCCACTCCCCATGGGGAACTGGTCTAAGCCAGCAGTCAGACATCCCTCCTGCAGTCTGGGAGCCCCGACTCCTTACCGCCCACCTGCAGCAGGTGTGGTAGAGGCATCCCACCATCACTGCTGGGCTCACCACCCATGAGCCTGGCTTCTGGTTGAGCGGCACTGTCCCTGTGGGAGCGCACTGACCACCAGGCGGCAGCTCCTGTACTGAGCGTCTGATTCACCCTAGCAGGTTTGGCTCAGTGGACAGAGTATCAGCCTGCTGTCCAAAGGGTCCCAGGTTCAATCCTGGTCAAAGGCAAGTACCTTGATTGCAGGCTCCTCCCAGACCTTGCAGGAGGCAACCAATCAATGAGTTTCTCTCACAGGGATGTTTCTCTGTCTTTCCCTCTCTCTTCTTCTCTCCCTAAAAATCAGTGGGAAAATATCCTTGGGTGAGGATGAACAAACAAATAAATAAACAAATAAACAAACAAAAGATTGTCTGATTCAAGTACCCTCTCACTTTTCATAACACCACACTGCCACGTAGCATGTGAGTGTCCGCCTCGAGACCTTTCCCATCTTCCCCTCCTTCTTCTGGGATACAATAGCCCTCTAGTCTGGTCCAGACTGGTTTGTTTGCTTGGATATGGAAATCCACTAACAAGTGCAGGTATTAACAAATAACAGTGGTACCTCGAGATACGAGTGCCCTAACATACAAGATTTTTGAGATGCAAGCCATCGAGCAAGCGATTTTTGGTTTGAAATACAAGCAACATTTGAGATAGGAGTAATCGGGCAGATCGGCCGGCTGCACACGACCCACCAGTTTACCGAGATTCGAGCGTCTCATAGTTTCCCACGCCTTAAGGTTACGGAACGAATTAAACTCTTATCTCGAGGTACCACTGTATCAGAAACACATTAAACTCTAATGGAACCTGACCTTCTTTGGAATGAAGTACTCATTCAAAGCACTTGTGGCAGCAAGGTACTCTGGGAAAAATCCTGGAGCTGCTTGGCTAAGAGTTATTTGAAAACAGCCTGCTAAAGTTTTCTTTCTTTTGACATATTCTATCCCACGTCGTTCTGATGCATTTTAACTCACTCGAATACATCCTGCATAGAGTGCAGACTCAGTAAATATCCTTAAAGAATGAACAAGTGACTTGGTTAAAATCTCCTGATACTTTCCATAGCAGATCTTCAAAAATTGACACTTTTTTTTCTCATTCCATTTTGTACATGCTCAAATATTTTGGTGTCACTGATCAAAGAAAAAAGACCCTTTGAATATTTTTGAACCATGTACACAAATTTTATTTACAAAGTCATTTTCCCTTGTGCGACACAATGAATTTGAATGCACTTTCTGTTCAGAGGGTTAATTGCAGCTCACTGCAGAGGAGAGGGAAAAAGAACTTAATCCAGGAGATAAATAAATTTGGGGGCTTTAAGGTTTGGAATTTATTGCTTTACCTCCTGGGGGAGTATAGCAAACAGGGACACACGTTATTCTGTTGGAAAATTTGTCTGCCCGACAAAATCCCCAGTCAACAATGAATATCGCGGTTTCTTTGAGAGTTAATGTATTTATAGATAATTTGTAAGTACGGAATTTTTAAGGGGTTTTAAACATCCAGGTAGGCAAGGTGAGCCCAGAATAATCTGCACATTCATTTGCTAAACGGTTTATGATAGGACATATTGCTGCTTTCTGAGCCCCTGGTTTATTTTATCCTTTAGGTGTATAAATCGCTGTTCAGCATAATAGGGGGATTTCAACCTGTTAATGTCAGTAAATCTCTGAGGATTATAAAACAATGGCTATCAATTCTGAAGTAAAATAATTTCCTGATGAACCCGGGCTCAGCGAGAAGGACCGTTAACTTTCTTAGTATGAATGGGACTCCCCATCACCATCACTTTAAGTGCCCTTGCATGCTTATTGATGAACTGACTAGAAAAAGAGGCGGTGCATACATCAACCTGTATTTACGGAGGGGAAGCATGATCGAACTGGAGTTATTGCTATCTTCACGAGACTCTGATTTGGGGGAACAGATGGGAATACCGGAATAGATGTGATTAATATTTTTAAATGTTGAGAAAGTTGTGATTCTAAAAAAAAAAAAAAATACCACCCAAAACCAAAGCTAAAGCATTAATTTATTCAGTTGTCTGTTGAAAACAAGCAGCACTCCAGGTGTCCCTGAAATTGCATTGATACAATGGGAATGGGGTTAGCGTGGTTTTAGTAAGACATGTTCTCTCTGATGATGCATAAGACACAATATTCCCTTTTGGAAGTCATCAAACAAATAGAGGCAACAGCTAGTAATAACTCATTTAGTAATAATTCCTGAGAAGGCACTACATTTTGACAGAAGGACTGTTTTAGCAGCAGAATGAACTTGGGTCAACCTGAGTGAGCTTGCTGGCTCTGCCATTTCCTCTTGGTGTGTCTTTCGGTGAGATATTTATTTATTTATTTATTGGGACTGAAATTCATATACAGTAAAATTTACTCTTTTTGATGTTCAGGCCTATGAGCTCTGAGAATTGCTAAAAAATAAAAATAAAATTCAACACCAAAAACTGAAAACAGCCTAAATGTCAACTGGTGGATAAATGGGCTCTAGTAGATCTCATGGACAAATACTCAGTGAAAAAATTACTATTATGTAAAACAATGTGGATTAATTTTAAGTGCTTTTGCAAATTTTTTAACCTTTGTGATCCTCAGACTTCTTGTTTTTAAAATACATGTTTTATTAATTTTTTACAGAGAGGAAGAGAGAGGGATAGAGAGTTAGAAACATCCATCAGCTGCCTTTTTCACATCCCCCACTGAGGATGTGCCCGCAACCAAGGTACATGCCCTTGACCGGATCGAACCTGGGACCTTTCGGTCCCCAGACCAACGCTCTATCCACTGAGCCAAACCAGTCAGGGAAATCCTCAGACTTCTTAAGTGATAAATGAAGATAATCCCCCATCGCAAGTTTCTGTCCAGAACTGGAGTATTTAATTTAAAATACCTTATTTTATGTTCAACTCATGGGAGTTGCTCACAATATTTTTGCACCATTAGCATAATTTGTCTATATGGTGAGCTGATTGAGTGAACTACACAACAGTGGTGAAAAAATGAGTACACATCCAATCGAAGTCACATCAATGGCATATTTGCGAGTGTCCTGGTTATGGACTGAAGGAATGGTATAAGAATTTAGGCTATAAATGCTATTTCCCTGCTCCTATGGAGGACAGACAATGCCCACAGCCCAAGAAAGAGTGTTTTCTTACCAGTTAGAGTTGCTGTGTTTCAAAAATAGTAATAAAATATAAAATGGCAAAATAATATCAAAACAAATTAATATAAATAATACACCACTCTTATACAGCACAGACTCTGTGCCAAGCACTTTTTTTCAAATAAAGGCTCCCATTTGCATATCTCCATATTTTAATAGCTACTCTTATCATGATTGCCATTATTGTTAATAGCTGTTACTATAAGACCTATGCTTTGTCCAAGTACTATGTTCAACTGTTTCCATGCATTACTTTATTTAATATTCACAACAATCTAATAGGCAGATTATCATATCCCAAATTTAACAGACGAGGACAGTGAGATTAGAGACGCTAAACAATTAAAGCCACTGGATTGAGAACCCAAATGGATGCATCAGAACCAAGATACAAATATACTACTGCCTCCTAAATGGAAATGCTTCTTAAACACAAACTTTTTCAGCACTTTCTTATAAGGATTTCTAGAAATTATATGGAACCAACATCCCACATGTAACATGGATTTACATCTCATCTTTAATTTGTAGAATCCATGTTATGCAGACACAGGAATTTAGACTGACCAGAGCTAGATTATCAGTGACCTGAGGGCACAAAATAGCTTTCATCCATTTCCACCTTCTTCGAAAAATATAGTTAGCAGAATAAATAATTTTAGCTTCTCTCTCTACAAATTAAGCATCAATTCAAATTTATTTGTCACGTTACCTTACATTTGCTATTGTGACTTAACTATATTGGTTTTTACTTCTTAGGATATGAGTAGAAGGAAGTTGGATTTTGAAGAAATGTAAGGTAGAATTGACTACATTTTGGCAATTTACTGGTTTAAAATTACTGGGCAATGTTCTTACCTGCCTGCTGCCATATAGCCTTCCCTTCCACACGGTGAAAGGTGACTTCCACCCAGCTGCCCCTCCCCGCATGCTTTCAAGCACGTTTTCCAAGTTCAATCGCAGGAAGACTCAAGTCGTTGATATTTACAGAGTTTACCGCCTGTCTGGAGGGACACAGCCCAGCATACAATTTTGTGCTTTACCTAGCAAGCTGTATTCCCCACTGAGGTTTAGTCACTGCCTACCAGCCAAGAATAAAGGTACAAGGGATTCTGGGAAATAAGTGGATATTCTTTTAAAACCAAACCAGACTAATTTAACAAACAAGCTATTTCCAGTCTCTCTGCTCTTGCTCAGCCATACAATACCTTCCATGCGCTCTCCATGACTGGGAGAAAGGAGACATTCTTTATACATACATAAAGCCAAAGTCATACCAGCAAAATACTCAAAGGTGTAGGATGCAATGAGACTGAAATCTTTCTGAAAGCATAAAACTACGAACGTGGCCAAGCAGGAAATGAATTGTGTACTACTGAGAGGCATTATGTTAGGGAAAAAAAGGCATTGCATTCAAAGCAGGAAGGGATGGAAAATATGTCTCGTCTTCGCACAACAAAGATCAATTCCAAAGAAAGTAATTTACAGTAGCCACTAAAATTTAACATCTGCTCACTTTGCGATATAGCAATTCCAACTCCTTCATACACACCTGGTAGAAATGTGCAGATCCATTTATTTAAAGACATGTTCTAGAATGTTCACAACAATCCTATATAATAAAAGGGTAATATGAAAATTGACTGAATGGCGGAAAGACGGGTTGCTATGATGTGCACTGACCACCAGGGGCAGACGCTCAATGCAGGAGCTGCTCCCTGGTGGTCAGTGTGCTCCCACAGGGGGAGAGCTGATCAGCCAGAAGTCGGGCTGATGGCTGGCGAGCTCAGCAGTAGTGGTAGGAGCCTCTGCTGCCTCTGCAGCAGCACTAAGGATGTGGGGAGCAGCAGTACAGAATGGGCCTAAGCCGTCAGTTGGACATCCCCCAAGGACTCCCAGATTGCCAAAGGGCACAAGGCCGGGCTGAGGGACCCCCTTCCCCCCCACCCCACCACCACAAGTGCATGAATGGCATGCACAGGGCCTCTAGTATTTCATAATATCCAAAAGTTGGAAATTACCAAAATGCCCATCATCTTCACTGGATAAATAAATGGATATCTATGCTTAGCTGAATGCAACACAACAATGAGTGTGAACTTTATATAACTATATAACAATAGGGATAATTGTTGAAATTATAATCTAAGTAAAAGGAACTAGATAGGATTCCAAGAAGATGACATATATAAGTCACACACACACACACACACACACACACACACAACTAATCAATGCTGTTACAAGTCAGGAGATACTTACTCTGAGGGGCTTGTAGAAATGATGGAGTGTGTATGAGGAAGTTTTAATGAAGACTAGTAATGCCTTTTTCCCGAATCTGGATATTGGACACACATGTGTGTTAAGTGTATGACAATTCACTAATCTGTAGCTGCCTGACATACACTTTTCTACCAAGATTTTGTACTTCAGCACACCATTAACATAGCAACCACGTCCAATGTTATTAGTGAAGAGGAGAAAATACATAGTCAGGCCTTATTACAGCAGAAACCAAAAACAGAATCTTGACCGAGAGAGACTCCATAATTCAGAGCAGGATGGCTCTGCTCTGGACACAATGCTGCTCATATGAGTGTATAGTTCTTGGGGCTCAGGGTAAAGATTTCCTTTTAATTGTTTCATTCAGGCCGTCTCAGAGCAGGGTGGCAGGAGAAACACAGGCTGGGGCGTCAGTCAGAGCTGGATTCCAATCTGGGCTCTCCGCCTCTCCAGCTAGGAAAACTTGGGGGGCGTGCTGAAAGGTAGTCAATGCTCTGAGGAGCACTGTGAGGCTGCCGCTGGCCTGATGGATTCAGTGGATGCAAATTACCTGGGACGTGGGAAGTATGTCTCCCTTTCCTCCTCATATACACAAACAGGAGAGGGAAAGATATATTACTATTCATAATCATATCTATCTATCTACCTATCTATCTGTCTGTCTGTCTGTCTGTCTGCCTGCCTGCCTGCCTGTCTGTCTGTCTGTCTGACTGTCTGTCTGTCTGTCTATCTATCTATTTAAAGGTCTATTAAGGGCTTCCAGTTAGGCTGAAATTAACTTGTTTCATTGTCCTGGAACTTAACAAAGCATAAGAGGTGTAGAACTGCATTGAACCCTTCATACAAGAGAAGAAGGCCAAGTGCAATCATCTCACTGCACAGGTCATAACAGATGCATGCCCAAGTGGATGCCCGCCATACAAGAATACAACGCAGCCATCCTTCTCTAAGAGGTTCTAAGTCTTATGAGAAGCTTTTGAGAGATGGTTGAGTGCTTTCCCAGAATCAGGTAGCAAAACGTATTCATGTTTATTCCTAGGTATCTTAATTTTTTTGGCGCGATGGTAAATGGGATTGCTTTTTTAGTCTCTCTTTCTGTAGGTTCACTATTAGTGTATAGAAATGCCACAGATTTCTTGGCATTCATTTTGTATCCTGCTACATTGCCGAATTCATTTATTTAAGTCAATTAGTTTTTGGATAGAAACCTTTGGGTTTTTTATGTACAGTATCATGTCATCTGCAAATACGTAAGGACAGCTTTACCTCTTCTTTTCCAATTTGGATGCCTTTTATTTCTTCTTCTTGTCTAATTGCAATGGCTAATACTTCCAGTACCATGTTATGCTGAGTGAAATAAGCCAGTCAATGAAGGAGAAACACCACATGATCTCACTCATTTGTGGATAATAAAGAACATTATAAACTGATGAACAAAAGGATAGATACAGAGGCAGTAAAGCATCAAACAGACTGTCAAATTACAGCAGGAAGATTAAGGAGAGGTGGGGTAAATAAGAGATCAACCAAAGGACTTGTATGCATGCAGATAAGCATAACCAATGGACACAAGACACTAGGGGTTTGGGGTATGCCTGGGAGGGGGGGGCAATGGGAAGATATGTATTCATGTAACACAATAATTTTTTTAAAATAAATGATAATAATTAAAAAAAACAAAGTTAGTAATCAGATTCATTCCTAAAGGTCATCTCGCACTACATCTGAATGGCAGAAAAAGAAGGAGACTCCGAAAAAACCTGCAATGTGCCAGGCATGTACACACAAAACATTTCACAATCCTCTCCTTTGATGTTTGGATTCATGAAGCAAAGGACTTAGGTTTGAAAGCGCCATGGAAGGAAGTTGTTTGGAGACAAAACTCGATTCTGTAAAATCTGGCCGGATCCCTCTTTCTCGTCTCTCCTGGGATGTCAGAGCAGAGTGGGATACACAAGGAAGCGCACCCAGCTCTCAAAGGTAACCATAGGGACTTGCCATTTAGAAACATTTCAGGTTCATTTCTTCAGTTGATAGTTTTTTGCATCTGCGTTAGAACACAATTACTTCCCCAGTTGGAGGTTAACATCTCTTTCACCAGTTAATTTTTTTAAATCATCATCTGCATTTTGTCTCTCTTATTTTTGCCCACGGAAACTGCCCGCAGCTCCCCTCTCTTTCACGAATTAATTCCCTTCTTTCCAAATGAGCCAGAGAATCCGTGTTAATATTCTGTCCGAGGGCAGAGAAATTGTTCGTCAATGCCGTCAGTCTTTGCCAAAATGCGGAGACAGCATCAGATTTTCTCTTTTCTGTGGTCACTTCTGCTGTCGCTCACCGTCTGTGAAGAGCAGGCCTGGTGAGTGTCAGACACCTATGTGAGCACGGTGTGTGGATAGTTTTCAATCAAGTAGAATATTGGGGTACTGGCATAGTAATAAACTTTTGAGTCCAATTCAACAGATATTGATACTGCTGTCAATAACCTGGTTATAAACAATAGGAGAGGAGCAAAGGGAAGGCCAAGTACACGCAGCCCAGTCAAGTTTGGGTGACACTGGGAAGGTGTTCCTGTCAGTCACACCTGGGAATGGGTCAGTGGCCGGAGGAGGCGTGGCCACTGCTGGCACAGGAAGCTTTAAGATACAGAAGCTCCTAAACATAGGAGTTCCCTCTCTTGTTTCTTGGGATTCTTGTGGCTCCCCTGCCCCCTCTCCCCTTTTTCTTGGTACGAACTGCTTAAACATCAGGGCTGGGATGAAAGAGATGGCAAAGATGGTTTCTGAAACTTAGTAAGCACTAAATAGATCTCACTTTATTTTTAATAAGAATTAATGAGTACTCTGAAAGATACTAACCAATGGTCCTTGATTATGAATACTAGCATTCTATAGTGATCGGAGTTAGGATCAGTGCTACATTTCTGGTTTTTTGTTCATCAGAAAAATACTCCTGCACAAGTAATGGGATTACCTTGTTTCCCCGAAAGTAAGACATCCCCCGAAAATAAGATCTGCTTCCAGTTTTACCTCTCGCTGTCATATAAGGCATCCCCCCCGAAAATAAGACCTCCCCGAACATAAGGCCTCCCCAGAATATATGGCCCCCAAAGCTACCTTAAGGTGTCTGACTCCTGATTTAAAGAGACCTCGCACTGCCTGAACAGTTCCGGCTGCGCTGCGGCCAATCAGTGAGCTGGTTTGTGATGACAATGACTACCATACCATAGAGAGGTAATACATTTCCTTTTTTTTGTTCAACAATAAATGTGTACTGTCTTCTTCTTCCTGGAAAAGTAAGACATCCCCTGAAAATAAGATCTAAGATCTAGTGCATCTTTGGGAGCAAAAATTAATATAAGGCACTGTCTTATTTTTGGGAAGACAGGGTAGTTTAGGCAGGTGACTTAGAGGAATGAGTATTGTTCCTACTATAAAAACATACGATAAAAGCAAGATATAAGCTAATACATATTTTTTTCTTGCAAATGAGCCAGTATTTAGACTGTTGTTTTTCCAGAACAGGATTGCTCAACCTCAGCAATACGGACATTGGGGGCTCGATGATTCTTCCCTGTGAGGGGTTGTTGACTCCTTCTAGGATGTGTAGCAGCATCTCTTGCTCCTAATTATAAGATGTCAGGAGTTCCACCCCACAGACCCCAGCGCTGACAGCCAAAAATCCTTCCAGAAACTTCCAAATGTCCCTGGTGGGGCAGTATCTCTCTCAGTTGACAACCACGATGCCAGGTTAAAGAATTTTGTTGGAATAAAACCAAGTCAGGTATGTGGAAACTCTTTGATGGCTTTCAAACTTGGAGAATTAGTTGTTATTTAAGTTTCATCCAGAAATAAAGAACAAATCTCATTTAGCAAAAAAAGAGAGTTTTCTTTCTAATTGGAGCCTTTTTTTTTTTCTTTCAAAAACTTCAATAGGAGAGGCATGTTCTAATCCTGTGCCCTGGGAAGAGACACCTCGAGCTTTGCAATGTCAAATAAGTTGCCCAAGGCCATGAACTTTTAAGTGCAAATGTGGGCTCTTAATCCAGGTTACAGAGACTTCAAAGGCCCTGTTTCACACAGCCGCCCTAGCTCTCTTTGTTTTACACTGTCTCTGTCTCAGGAATGCATTTAAGCTCCTTTTCTCAGCAGTTTCCTTAATTCTTGTATTTAAATCAGTTTCTACTTTTTGTCTGCATTTGTGTTTAATAAAGTCCCGGGGCTTTGCGGGCATTACGAGTTAACTGGGGAATTCCTGCTTCATAGCAAACTAGGATTTGCATCAGGATTCACGTTTGCATTCTCTCTCCGGTCTTCCTTTGTCAGAGATGGTGAGACGACCTCCAGGACTCTTTCCTCACCCTCATCTTTCAAGACATTCCAGGACCCACGGCAGGTCACTGGCATCTTAAACATGGCGACGCATATATTGAATGCTCTTATCCTAACTGGAAAACTACCTCCTGGGGCAGTGTTTTTAGTATCCCCAACGTATTACTGCACAGTCTGCCATGCTGAGAGGTAAGTACAAGTCATGCAGTTCACCGATAGGAGCCAGGATTCAAATCTACATGTATTTTTTGGCGGAAAAAAACAACAACAACCATATGCTAAACGACCTGTACTAATATTTATACAAAGTCAAGAAATATATTGATAAAGGCCACTGAGGAAATTTCAGATTCTCTTTCCCTTCCTCTCTGACATCAATACAGATATATTCAAATTATTTTTATTTACCGTTTAACTTGTTCAGCTCACGTGGTTGAGCATCTACTATATGCCAGAATCGGTTTTGTCTGGCTTTCGCTGGCGCCCCGCCCCGGAGGTGGAAAAGTAACCCCCATCTTGGGAAATTGACCTTTCAATATTGACATTCCAAAACCGTCACACCCAGTGGAGAATCCCTGCCTGACAAACTGTTCCAGGAAATAGCCAGACCGCAGAACAGACCCCAGGCGTCCCCTGACCCCAGAAACCCCTAACTGCCACCGGTTTCTGCCGATGACGGCGGCCTCTGAAACGTATAAAAACGTACCCCTGCCCCAGGTTTGGCGCGGCTTCTCCTGCTCCCTTCTCCGAGCAGGTGAACCCGCCCGTGTGCTCCCAATAAAGCCTGTTTAATTCGCTCTCTGTTTGGACTCACGGTTTTTCCTTGAGGCGGCATAAAAAACCTAACCCTGGTTCCCCATGATGGTAATTTAAAATAAGGCACAAGAGCAGAGAAGAGAAAAGGTTAACTTTTATTCCCCTAATAGGAAACAAAACAAGTCAACACCGGAGATGACTACCTGTTAGATGATGGTGTTACCACAGGTATGGCATTGACCTCTAAGGCTCTATTTTGCTCTAGCTTTGGATATTAATTTTCCTATATCATAGGGCTCTCCCTTGGGTTGAAGCTCCAGTAAGTATTCTCTGATTTGAGCACGTAAATATATATCTCGGCTCGAAACAAAAAAATAAAAAAGCGAGGGAAAGGAGGAAGCTCCATAGGTTTGCCAACAAACACAATTACAATCACGACCTCAAAGAACAGTGGTTCAGAGGAGCACTTTTGAGAAGAAGCTGAACCACGGAGAGCTGAATATTTTTCACTTTTAGCTCAGTAAGTGTTTAGATAGTATATTGCTGGGAAATGGCAAAATGCAGTTTATAAGGTGCGTGTAAAATTGAAAGAAAAATAGCACTTGTCTTGAAAAACTCAGTCATTAAATAAATTAATGATTAAACATAATTTTGCCCGGCCAGTGTGGCTAAATGGTTGAATATAAACCTGTGGAACAGGAGGTCAGGGTTGGATTCCTGGTCAGGGCACAGGCCCAGGTTACAAGCTCGATCCCCAGTAGGGGTTGTACAGGAGGCAGCCTATCAATGATTCTCTCTCATCATCCTCTCTCTCTCTCTCTCTCTCTCTCTCTCTCTCTCTCTCTCTCTCTCTCTCTTCCTCTCTGAAATCAATAAAAATATTTTCAAAATATTTTATTTACCTTTTAATTTGTTCAGCAGATCTGGTTGAGCACCTACTATATGCCAGAATCAGTTCCCCATCACAGTAATTTAAAATAAGGCACAAGAGTAAAGAATAGAAAGCGTTAACGTTTATTCTACTCTTTTACTTGTGTTTTGACTTGAATAAGATATGTATTAATATCAGATCATTTCAGGGTCAGTCGAAGAGTGAATTCCACCCTTTATTTATGAATGCGAGGGCTACTAATGACCTGTGAGTATACATTGTGGGCATATCAACACATGACGTGGGTAAGTGGAGCAATTTAGGAAATTATTGGAACCAGCAATTTAGGGGGTAGACGGCAGGCAGGAATGGAGAGAGGTAAGCCCTTTCACCCAGTGGAATTGCTGAGATACGAAAACAAAATAATTTTTCTTCTTCCTACTTTCCAAACACTCCACGAGGGGAAAAAAATCACCATCGTGAACCCTCTCTCACATGGTCAACATTGTATATTATTTTTATTGTCCCCGAGGCTGGGTCTCTTCCTTAACATATATCATGAGTGGGTCTGCGCAGTTGACAAAGACATTCTAATAAGGAGGAATTTCAGCTTTTCTCTCTCTAAAAAAAAAAAAAAAAGACTTTTTCTGATACCATTCCGCTTCCACAGATGAAAACATTTGCCAGGCGCGTGTCACAAATTAGACATCTGAGAAGCAGGCAGCCAGGGTGTTAATTATTGGGATGAATTTAATGAACTTATTCTCGTTAGGCTTTATGAGCCATGTGGTACACGGTGGCGTGTGCAAGTCCACAACCACAAGCCGGTGGTGTCGGGAGGTAATTAAGGGCGCTGAGGAGCATTTTTGCAGGAAAACAAGGTGTGTAACCGCGTCGTTTGATGGAATTAAGGATCACTAATTACCCAGAATTAAGCAGCCATCCTTCTCGTTGCCACAAATCAAGGGAGAAGTCAGTCTGGCTCCTCAAAACAAATGTTGAATATACACATAAATCATCACGTTTCGCCGCCGACACTCCATCCCGGGTGTGATGAGCTATGTAATAGTGTTTTACTGCCACCCGATCTAGGAGTAGGCACAGTTTGTCATCAGAGGGATGTTTAAAGTGTTGATCTTTTAGGAAAGGAATCTCACACTTCAAATGTCCTCATGATGGAAAACAGAGGAAACAGATGTTCTTTTTTTAGTTCTATTGGCACTTTGCTGTTATCGCTCCTGGTAGAAAGAAAACTGAAGACAGACTTGGAGGCAAATGGAAAAGAAGAATACTTGTTTGCACATATTCCATCTCATCTCCAAGCCCCCAAAAAGAGTGAGCTGTGGGTCAGAGGTTAGCAAGAAATCAAAAGTACAGTGGTACCTCGAGATATGAGTGCCCTACCATACGAGATTTTTGAGATACGAGCCATGGAGCAAGCGATTTCTGTTTTGAAATACGAGCAACAGTTGAGATAGGAGTAATCTAGCAGATCGGCTGGCTGCACACGACCCCCCAGTTTACGGCGACTGGAGCATCTCATAGTTTCCCACGCCTCAAGGTTATGGAACGAATTAAACTCGTATCTCGAGGTACCACTGTATAGACTGTTCAGAAAATCGGACATAGACTGATGAGGCCCCAGAAAAAACCCACTGTGTCAACTCTAAGATCAGACCTGTAATCATCTGGTAGGTAGCCTATTCAACCCATTTAAGTAAAACTCATTATCTTTCCCATTTGGAATAATTAAGTTACACGAGAGCTGGGAAAACAGGAATTACAAACAACTTTTAAAAGATACACAAATACATTAGTCGATGTACTGAATGTAGCTTACAAATTCAAACTGTGTAGCTATCATTTTCCTCGTCTCACCCTTCAAAATACATAAGCGGCGTGGCATAGTGGATGAACACTGACCTATGAACCAGAAGATCATGGTTCGATTCTCAGTCAGGGCACATGCCGGGATTGCGGGCTCCATCCCCAGTGGGGAGGAGGGAGGGGGTGCAGGAGGCAGCCAATCAGTGCTTTTCTCTCATCATTGATGCTTCTATCTCTCTTTCCCTCTCCCTTTCTCTCCAAATCAATAAAAATATATTTTCAGTATTGATTTATTAAATTAAAATAAATTATTAAAATAAATTTATTATTAAATTGATTTATTAATTCTTAAAATAAATTTTTATTATTGCCCAGTGAGATCAGATCCTCAAGTTTTTAAAGCAATACTACGTGATATAAATCAAGGGAGTCCGTGATGATCATGTTAATGGAGATGCTGCTGAGAAGGTGATGATGATAATGATTTCCAACAAACGCCCACACTGGAAATGCATTAGGAAATGGGCCATGCATGACCACCCTCCATGACCTTGACCGTGACTTAATATTATTCCTTTAATTTTGTTTTTGGCCTACTCAAAAGAAGAGTCATCCATTCTTCTCTGATTCTTAGACGGGGGGATTAGGCCTAAGGCCAGAGCTGATTCCTATGTAAGGACCCATGTCCTTGAGGGGTGAGAAGAACGCATGTGTTTGC
Organism: Lasiurus borealis; assembly: GCA_004026805.1. Taxonomy (NCBI): domain Eukaryota; kingdom Metazoa; phylum Chordata; class Mammalia; order Chiroptera; family Vespertilionidae; genus Lasiurus; species Lasiurus borealis. The sequence goes on from PVJN01000081.1 coordinate 169,204, forward strand.
TGCTCTAAGAATCCCCACCAGGCCTGCAGAAGAAGCTGTGTGCAATGAATGAATCACGTCATACAGTGGAGTGTATCTTCAATGTGGTTCTACCTCCCACTGTAAAACGAATTTAAATAGTAAAAGCTTTGTACTCTAATAAGATGTCTCCCATCATGTGTCTTTCTCTAATTCCTGTGGGCTTGCTAACTTGGATCTGGCGCGTCCTGAGGGTGGACATCTTTGTGAGTGTGTGTATTTTCTGCTTTGATGTTCTTTCATCTCTGTTTGGTTAGGAGTGATAAGACTCAGAATGTCAGAATGAGCTTCATAATTAAACTCAAAGATTCTCATACCTGAAGGCCACAGAGACACAGCCAGCCAATAAATTCGTATAAATAATAATAAAGAGGCATGGCATTTGAATAGCAGGCTTATGGATTTCATGCGCAATAGCTGCAACTTGCAGCTAAAAGCTTCGGTAGGATTAAGGAAATTTAATTAGTGCTATTTTGAAATGGAAATTCTAGACCCATGTGACTTCAGTTAATGAAATCCTCTCCTCAAAGATCTGGTTTATTCAGAGGTGGAAGGATGAGAAAGAGAGTCAAGAGTTCTTCAAGACAATCTTAAAGATCACAAATCGCTGGAAACACATTCTAATAAACACAACTTCATTTCAAAGTGTTTCTGAATGTTGGATGCATAATAGGATGTCTTTGACATTACAGTCGGGCATAGAGGTGAAGGTGGACGTTAATCTAACTATCTGAAATAGCAAGTTTGAAATGAGATTATATTCTCAGATTTCTCTTCTGTTTGAGCCAACCTTTATTTCTCCGATGGTAAAACTCAAAAAATGCCCTTATGATCTGTACTTAAATCTTATAAATTAATCTACAGCTTCAATGCATCAGTATTTTCATTATAGGGCTGTTGGGGAAAATTATTAATTTAAAAACAAGAAAAAAATGGCAATGTGTTTTGATACCCACCTCAAAAGAACAACGGAGAAAATGATATTGAGTTTATGGCTTCACTTGTGAGTTTGTAATTTGGGGGACAGTGCAATTTCTCTGACAAAAAGTGTTCAGCAAAGACCGGTTTGGCTCAGTGGATAGAGCGTCGGCTTGAGGACTGAAAGGTCCCAGGTTCGATTCCGGTTGAGGGCATGTACCTTGCTTGCGGGCACATCTCCACTGTGGGGCGTGCAGGAGGCGGCTGGTTGATGTCTCTCTGTCATTGATGCTTTTAACTCTCTATCTCTCTCCCTTCCTCTCTGTAAAAAATTAATAAAATATATATTTTTTAAAAAAGTGTTCATTGTTAGTAACAGACTTTATCTTCTTCCCACTCCCCCCATTTCTCTTTCAAGCATATGGTTCGGAATGGTGTTGAATAAATCTTTTAAAAAGTCTGCCTCTTGGGAAAGGGAAGCAAAAGAGGTAAAAACCAAATTGTACAATTTGGCCAACATGTGCCACAGACTCATAGGTAAACTGCTAGGGGGAGGCTTTAGGGAACCGATGTCTTCCTAGTTTGAGGTTTTAACCAGGGCAAGTGACTCTAACACTTTTTTTCTTTTAAAACTCTAACACTTTTGAGAAAAATGAGAGGATAGGAATCAATTCTACAATTTTGTCTCTTTGACTATTTCAGAAACGCAAGAGGATAACTAAAATTAGAATCAGCAGGGGTCACCTAAATCAATCCTGTGCCGTAGCGAAGGAAATGGAAAAGCCATCTTTTGGAAGAGTTTAGCACCGAGACAAGTTCATGTTTTCTCCCATCGAATCTTAGGACAGGAATGTGAGGTGGGTTTTACTATTTTCCTTTTGTAGGTGAGCAAATAGGATAAATAACCTGGTTCCGTCTACATCTATCCTATATAATAAAAGCCTAGGATGTGACATCATCACAAGATGGCCACCACAAGATGGCTACCAAAAGATGGCCAGCAGGGGAGGGCAGTTGGCGGGGACCAGGCTTGCAGGGGATGGCAGTTGGGGGCAACCAGGCCTGTAGGGGAAGGTAGTTGGGTGTGACCAGACTGGCAGGGTAGGGTAATTGGGGGAGATCAGGCCGGAGGGGAGCAGTTAGGCATCAATCAGGCTGGCAGGGTAGAGTTAGGGGGCAATCAGACTGGCAGGCAGAAGCAGTTAGGGGTAATTACACAGGCAGGCCAGCAAGTAGTTGGGATGTCAGACATTCCCCAAGGGTCCCAGATTGGAGAGGGTTCAGGGTGCAGGCTGAGCTGAGGGACTCCTCCTCCCCCCACCCCCTACCCCTGTGCACCAATTTCGTTCTCCAGGCTTCTAGTGTGTGTGTGTGTGTGTGCGCGTGACCATTTTGACCTGACAACCAGATGACCGGCTAGTAGCTATGACATGCACAGACCACCAGGGGGCAGACACTCACCCCTGGTGGTCAGTGCACTCCCATAGCTAAGCTCCCATGGCTGGCCAACCTCCCATAGTCTCCCCCCACAGCCAGCCTCCCCTGATAGGCCCCAATCAGCCCCATTCACTGGCCAGGCCAAGGAACCCTACCTGTGCACAAATTCATGCACTGGGCCTCTAGTAGCTAATATTCTAAGTAAGGCTTTTCTTATTTCCAGACATGGATGAACTCAAACTCAAGTGACACAGGGATCCCACTCCTCCTGGACAAGGGAGCGTGTCCAGCGACACAAACCACCCTGCACTGTTTCAGGGAGAGTTTGCACCCACTGAAGGCCTGCAACTGGGGCCCTGGCATGACTTGAAATGGGGGTCTCCTTGAAACCCAGACCATGATATTTTTGGAAAATAGATGCACGTTCATCTGTGCTGTTCTCTGCCATTGTTACTGGGATAGTTAGCACGGCCCAGGCTGTGCTGCCATAGCTGGTGCTGTCAGCCTCAGTTTGGAATTTCCATTATTCAGGTCCCATGGACAACAGGAGTTTTCGCAGGCAAGTTCTACAGCTGTCAGCTTCTTCCCCTGTCTCTTAACTCAGGTTTATTTCTTTTTTGTTTATTTTTGTTTGTTTTCTTTTGTTTTGTTTTTCCATTGAGTTTTAGAGAGAGTGGAAGAGAGGGGAAGAGACACACACAGAGAGAAACATTGATGTGAGAGAGACACATAGATTGGTTGCCTGCAACCAAAGCAAAAGCCTTTGACCAGAATCAAACCCAGGACCCTTCAGTCCACAGACCAACAATCTATCCACTTAGTGAAACCAGCCAGGGCTTATTTCTATTTTCTGAGAGAAATAATCTTATCAGCCGAGACCGGTTTGGCTCAGTGGATAGAGCATCGACCTTAGGACTGAAGGGTCCCAGGTTCGATTCCGGTCTGGGGCATGTACCTTGCTTGCGGGCACATCTCCAGTGTGGAGCGTGCAGGAGGCAGCTGATCCATGTCTCTCTCTCATTGATGTTTCTGACTTTCTATCCCTCTCCCTCTCTGTAAAAAATCAATAAAATATATTTAAAAAAAAAAAGAAAAGAAATAATCTTATCAGACCAGTTTATCCCTAGTTCATGTGTTTTATACAAGCCTGTGCCTTATTCCTTTTGTGGCCCAAATGAGGAGGGAGCTGGAGAGGCTGAGAGCCATCAGGCAGCCATGGAATTCTGTGTCTGAGGGAGGAGGGGAGCTGGGGGATTTGGCAGGAAGCATCCTGGATTGTCATACATCCTAAACAAGATCTGGCAAGATCTTCGGGGTATCCTTTAATCCAAATGAGCTGTTTGATGAGTTCTATTTTTCCTGAAAATAAACTTTTGTTTTTTAAGGAAAGACTTTTGTAAAAAAAAAAAAAAAAAAAAAAAAAAAAAAAAAAAAATATATATATATATATATATATATATATATATATATGCCAAATGGTGTCCTTAGTGGCCTGGAGTCCATGCTTCTAATACAGTGGTACCTCGAGATACGAGTTTAATTCGTTCCGTAACCTTGAGGCGTGGGAAACTATGAGATGCTCAATTTGAGTTAAACTGGTGGGTTGTATGTAGCTGGCCGATCTGCGCGATTACTCATATCTCAAATGTTGCTCGTATTTCAAAGCAAAAATAGCTCGTATCTCAAAAATCTCGTATGTTAGGGCACTCGTATCTCGAGGTACCACTGTACTTAGCTCCAAACAAAGTCTCACTAACAACAGCTAGCAGTGTTATTTATTTATTTTTTTCACTCCCGGCAGCTGGAAGCAAAAAGACCATCACGTGACTTCATTTCCATATTGCTGTTAGGGCAAACTCACTCCCCAACAACCCTTTTTTCTTTCCCTTTCCCCCCTGTCACGGGCAGATAAAAAAAAATCAAACAATCTATTAATGAGCATTTGGTGAAGTGTAATGAATACAGTCTAATTTACTAATTGAGGCTCATTCCACAACTCTCCGCTAATAAGCTTCTTAATGTGCTTAACTGCAAGTGTCCAAAATAGTTATTGAGATGTGTGGAAATTTCCCACTCTGTCTGTGAAAATTCTGATAATGTTGCAGTTTGATTAATTGCGAGAAAGTGTTTCATGTTTCACTGACAAAGAGGAACACATAAAAGCAGGACTATCACACCATTACATCTTGTAGAAGGAACTGAATGGCAAGTAACATTAGCCACATAAAGAAAGCATTTTTAAAAAAAATAACTTTCTGTCCAATAGGGCACTGACTGGAAGAGATTTTTACAGAGAGAAAGGGAGAGGGATAGAGGGTTAGAAACATCAGCTGCCTCCTGCAAGCCCCCAAACCAGGGATGTGCCTTCAATCAAAGTACATGCCCTTGACTGGAATTGAACCTGGAACCTTTCAGTCCGCAGGGCAGTGCTCTATCCACTGAGCCAAACCGGTTTTGGCTAGCAGGAAGAGATTATCCAGAACTTATATGCACATGCATATAACCCACAGGCACAGACAATAGTGTGGAGAAAGTCTGATGTGGGGTGGAAGGGGTAATGGGAGAAAAATGGGGGACATCTGTAATACTCTGAACAATAAAGATCAGTTTTTCAAAACTCACATTAAGGCATTTTCTAATTATCATGTTTAAGCAATATAACAAATATATTATCAGTTATCGAAAGATGGAAAGATAAATTCACCCTTTCTAATTTCAATCAAATTCATTTTCTTCACTTTAAGTATTTGTTTACCCTTTGTCTTTTTAAAAAAATATATTTTATTGATTTTTTCACAGAGAGGAAGGGAGAGGGATAGAAAGTTAGAAACATAGATGAGAGAGAGACATTGATCAGCCGCCTCCTGCACGCCCCCTACTGGGGATATGCCTGCAACCAATGTACCTGCCCTTGACCAGAATCGAACCTGGGATCTTTTAGACCGCAGACTGACGCTCTATCCACTGAGCCAATCCAGTTTCGGCTGTTTACCCTTTGTTTTTGTGTGTGTCTCTCTCTTTTACCCAACCATTGTGCTTCCTCCTTAGCAGGTTTCATGCCTGTGAAATTAAGAAAAATTTCTCAAAATATGGCCCATCCCCATCCCCTTGAAAGACATGCATAGATCCTTCTAGCTTCCTTGGGTTAATGCTGATGAATTCCGGTTAGCTGTGAATGGGTGATTCTGTAAGTAATCATTGTGAAAGGGAAGGCTACACTCTGATTGTGCTAGGTCACATGCCCCCCTCTGCAGGTGGGTGTGGATTCATCACTCAAACTACAACACTAGGGGCGGGTCCCTCTCAAAAGTGGGCATTCCTATTGGTCAGGCATAAATAAGAGACATCTACTATAGCCAATGCACAGAAAATCTGAGCTTAAAAAATTCCACTGAAGCAAATTCCACTTAGATAATCATCACATTCTCCTTTCAGAGCAAAGGTAAAATTTTGGGGAGGCTAGAGATTGAGTCATGTGGAAGATGGGTATGGCGGAAATTTATTTTGGGAGCAATCCTAACTCTCTTGTTTTCACCTTGCTGTGTCATTTTAAGAAATGAAGTATACAGGTTTCTCTAAATGATGTGGCACAACTTTCCTCAAGCAAAAACATGCAAGTAATGTTCTCTTCAATATCTCTATAATATATGGTGAAGCTCCAAGAAAAAATAGTTAAGTTAATATGAATTAACCGAAACCGGTTTAGCTCAGTGGATAGAGCATCAGCCTGTGGACTGAAAGGTCCCCGGTTCAATTCCGGTCAAGAGCATGTATCCTGGTTGCGGGCACATCCCCAGTAGGGGGCGTGCAGGAGACGGTGGTTTTATGTCTCTCTCTTATGGATATTTCTAACTATCTCTCTCCCTTCCTCTCTGTAAAAATATAAATAAAATATATTTAAAAATATGAATTACTAATGTTTCCACACAGTGATGAGATTCTCAGAATTCTGAAGGCAAATGATTTCCTTTTTGCATTCCTTTTCTCCCCATGTTCATCTATATTTCTAACACAACTCAGGCCTGGCAAGAAGTAAAGAAAGTTGTCTCTAGTTTATTTACTGTTCTATCTGCCCCAGAATTTCATTTGAGTCCAAACGTTCCACTCACCAGCTACAGGAGAGAAGTCAGTATATTTCACAAAGTTTAAAAATCCTGTAAATCAGTGTGCAAATCAGTAAGCAACTTGTAATTGCCAAGAAAACCCAACAGGCACAATCAGACCTATTTATAGACACATTTATTGGCAGAATGTATTCTCGTTTCTGGATATTGATGGATATTCAACACCACTTACCACAAAGGGGAGTGGCATGGATGTGGGAGGGCAATTGGGGAACGAAAGAGACTCATTAAATATTATAAAGAAACACAGGGTTCATGCAAGACTATGGGCTGAGGGCCAAGAAACTAAATCTGCTCCTATGTAATGATGCTGCTAAAGACAATTCACTTAGCATGTCAGGCCTCATTTTCTCTGACCTGCAACATAGGGGTTTTTATACCAGAGTTCTTTCTCATCTCTACTGGCTTTATCATGTTCCTTCCCCTGTCATAAGGGTGCCATGACATGTGTCTGCATTTAAATTTATTATTTCTTAAAATGTGGCTTTCCTCTTTTCCTCACTCCTTTCTGATATCAAATTAAAACATGTATTCCCTATTCCTTCCAGATATCAGGGCCAAAATCGGATGTTAGGAATTAATGTCGGCATGGCAACATTTATTATGGCGATGAAAAAAAAGTATTTTTAAATATTGGCAAGGTGCAAAAGACATTTTAATATAAGTAAAGCATCTTACAGATATTTAGATTCTTACATAGATGAGGGTAGTTGTGTTTTTTATTTCATGGGATAAGATAAAGTTGCACTTTTGGGGCAAAAAACATTATTTATCCTATAGACCCAGTCACAGACATGTTAACAGGAAAATCACTCTCAAACTGGCAAAGCAATGAAGAGGTATTCATACTCATTAGACATCCCCATTGTGGGCAATTTCTGAATATCCTTAAAACAATGATTGATTTTCTCAGTAAAGACTGTTTAAACTTTAATGGAGGCCAATGCCTATTTGTCTTCGGGCGTGTGTCCAGAGTGGTTTAAATAGGTAGGATATGTCAAACCCTACTGGTCCATGGGATGGACACATGTTTTTATGAGAGAGCTATTGGTTCATAGCAATATCTACCATAGACAAAGATATTCCAGAAAAAGGTTCACTTCCAGTGTTTACTTCTCAAAAATGGTAACCAGAAACAAACTCCCTGTGATGAAATAAATGAATGACTAGACACATGAGACTTGACCTACTCGAGAAATCAAAGTATATTTGTAGATAAATGGATTTCTAATAACATTTGAATGAGTTGTTTCTTAAGGCTCAAAGCATATTTATAGATAAATGGATTTCTAATACAATTTGAATGAGGTGCTTCTTGAGGCAGTCGCCAGCAATCTCTCACGCATCAAGCGAAACATTTCCAAGTGTTAATTGGAAAGGCAGTTGGAAATAATGGGACTAACATCGGGCATCAGAACTATTAGGTTCACATACTGGCACTCACGTTAACCAGCTGGTCAACCTAAACAACTTAGCCTTTCTAAGTCTGTGCTTCCTTCTCTGTAAGATGGGAATAGTAATGATTAATTCTCAGGGTCTCAATGATGATTATATTGAAATTATATAAGATAATGCATGCAAAGTACAATCAATATATTTTGTGTATTTATTTCCCTATTGTTTATAGGAAGAGAGTCCTTTCACATAATATGATTTTTAAAGTGTAAAAGAGTCTATATAAAAATAATATATATATACACACACACACAGTGGTACCTCGAGATACGAGTGCCCTAACATACGAGATTTTTGAGATACGAGCTGTGGAGCAAGCGATTTTTGCTTTGAAATGTGAGCAACATTTGAGATAGGACAATCGCAAGGATCGGCCGGCTGCACACGACCCACCAGTTTACCGCGACTCAAGTGTCTCATAGTTTCCCACGCCTCAAGGTTACGGAACGAATTAAACTCATATCTTGAGGTACCACTGTATATAAAAGCCTAAGTGACCAAATGACCTAAGGACTGAATGACAAGTTATCCGGTCTCTATGATGTGCACTGACAACCAGGGGACAGAATGCTTAATGCACAGGCTCTGACTCTCTCCAGTCTGGATCAGGTCTGTGGGGACAGGGCCAAAACCCAGCTGTCTGACATCCTCCAAAGGGTCCGTGATTGCGAGAATGTGCAGGCCAGGGTGAGGGACCCCACTGCTGCAAGAATCTGTGCACCCTGCCTCTAATCATATAATAAAATGATCTATCTATCTATCTTGGATTGAATGTTTTGTCTCCTCAAAATCCATTTTGAAGCCCTAACCAGCCCCCCCCCCCATTATTATAGTATTTGGAGATAGGGCTTTGGGAGGTAATTAGGGTTGAATTATGTCATAAGGTTAGGGCCCTCATAATGGGATTAGTGGCCTTATAAAAGGAAGGAGTGATATTTTCCTTCTCTCTCTCCTTTCTTCTCTCTCTCCACCCCCTCTCTTTTTCACCATGCACAAAGAAAAGGCCACATTAAAACATGTAAGAAGCCCTGATGTGTTTGGCTCAGTGGATAGAGTGTCGGCCTGCAGACTGACGGGTCCCAGGTTCGATTCCGGTCAAGGGCATGTACCTTGTTTCCAGGCACATCCCCAGTGGGGGGTTGTGCAGGAGGCAGCTGATCCATGTTTCTCTCTCATCGGTGTTTCTGGCTCTCTATTCCTCTCCCTTCTTCTCTGTAAATAATCAATAAAATATATTTAAAAACAATAACAAAAATATGTAAGAAGATGTTTATATGCCATAAGCCAGGGAAAGGACCATCACTAGTTTCCTCTCAGAATTCCTCAATTAAATATATGTTGTTTAAGTCACCCAGTCTATGGTATTTTGTTATAGCAGCCTAAGTTAGACTCATACAATACATAATAACTTTTCTTCAAAATGCCAGTAACATATACCTCCCCGGTCCCTGCCACCATAATGTGGGAACCTTATTACACATGAAGCACATCATGAGATCATCTCTAAAATATGCCAATGATCTATGAATTTTCTTTTATGTCAACCTTTTGCAACTCGGAACCATTAGGAATAACCACTACTTCACACATCTGTGATGAGAGCTTATCTTTTTCTGTCTTGAATCTCACTATTTGATACTAATCTAATACACAGCTGGTACACAATAAATGTCCTTTACATCTAACAAGTGAGCTAATAAATTTAGGTAACCTTTCAGATCATTCTTTAATAAGGTTGGAATTTATTATTATTTACAAAAAAAAAACCAACCCCCAAAACAAAAACAACCCAACATACTTAAAAGGAAAGACAGAAGGTTCAATTCTAGGAGGAGACTCCTGAGTGTGTACAAACACTGTTCTAAAGTAATGCCTTTCAGAGAACAGTCCTGGAAACAGCAGTGTCAGCATCATCTGGGGAATTGTTAGAAATTCAAATCCTTCGGCCCAAAAGCAAACCTGCTGAGTCAGAAATTCTTGGGTTCGGGCCTCCCAACCTGACTAAGGAGCTGTCAGGCGATTCTGGGGTCTGCACTCCTGAGAACCGCTGTCCTACACCTTGAATTCTTTTTTTTTTTTTTTGTAATATATTTTATTGATTTTTTACAGAGAGGAAGAGAGAGGGATAGAAAGTTAGAAACATCGATGAGAGAGAGACATGGATCAGCTGCCTCCTGCACGCCCCCTACTGGAGATGTGCCCACAACCAAGGTACATGCCCCTGCCCGGAATTGAACCTGGGACCCTTCAGTCTATAGGCCGACGCTCTATCCACTGAGCCAAACCGGTTTCGGCACACCTTGAACTCTTGGCTCCCGCCCATGACTCCTGCACGTGGGGACCATAGACTGAAGTGGCAGAGGTCCAGACAGGAGACTCCCCACTGTCCCTAAGGAGACCTTTTCTCCACCTCGGTGAGGACCTGTTTGGCGTGGCTTGTTGGGAAAAATCTCATTTTGCCCATAAAAAAATAATGATCTCTAGCTGATGTAATGACTCCTATCACTCATGTTAACAGCCTCGGCGAAAGGTCATCTGGGTAATTTATCTGTACCCGCTGCTTCTCGCGGTGACCCAGACATTTGGAGATGCGGTTGCAAATGGGAGAGTAGAACAATTTGGAGGAGAGTGATCACCGAGAGGGAGAACATTTGTCCTCCCAGCTGAGGGAGAGGCAGCAGGGGCATTTGTTGGGGAACAGGATCTGCGACGTTTTGCAGCAGAAGGAAGCCACCTGATATACCCTCCAGTGCCATGTGCAACCCTCCTGTCCAAGAGTAGTAGAGTGCTTATGGGCTCCAGGCATGTCATTTATTAAACAAATAGGAACACACCTGTATATGAATGCATCTCAAGGGGTGTAAGTCCCTTAAAGTGTACTTGTGATTGCTTAAGGGAACTCGATCAGAGCGAGAGTACAATCCTGATTTCACAATGGCTGCCTTGGCGACATGTTATGGTATGCGAGAAAGATAAGGGACTGTGCAAGCATCTGAACGTAAAGTTCTTAGTGACTCTCATGTGATCAAGAGTGAGTTTCTAGCAGAAACCGGTTTGGCTCAATGGATAGAGCATAGGTCTACGGACTGAAAGGTCTCAGGTTCGATTCTGATCAAGGGCATGTATCTTGGTTGCTGGCACATCCCCAGTAGGGGGCGTGCAGGAGGCAGCTGATCGATGCCTCTCTCATGGATGTTTCTACCTCTCTATCCCTCTCTCTTCATCTCCGTAAAAAAAATCAATAAAATACATATTAAAAAAAAAAGTGAATTTCTAAGTCTTTCACATTTGCTGTTTATTCATCTACAAAATGAGAGGTACAGTTTCCATTTCTTTGAGGTGCTATGATGATATAAAACATTCACAGCATATAGACCTCAAATGTGTTCCCTCTTTCTTCTCTACCTTCTTTCCTGCCTGCTAGAATCTCTATCTTTCTAGAGAGTTAAATGCTTCTATCATTTGATCATGAAGAGTTAGAGCCTCAAGCCTAGGTTGAAGGTAAAACCCAGAGATTTTCAAGTGCACATTCTGTTTATGCCTAGTGTTGCTAGGCATTACAGGGAAACACAATCCTTCCCCCTCAACTACATTTTGTTAAGGATGAAGAACAAAACACTCACAGAAATAGTTGATGTATATATGAAATTCTGCACCACCTAGAAGAGAGGTTATTGCGGCCGTTTCATGAATGAGTTGTGTATTGAGCTAGAACCCTGAAAAACAGACATTGAAGTAACTTGGAGAAAATAAAGGTTTTAAAAAATAGTTAAGGAGTGGTGAAATAGCTGATCTGTGCTTAGTATTTTCTAACTCTGTTGGGGATGGGGGAGGCATCTATTAATACATTCAATTCAGATCGCCAGTGATTGAGTACGTGCATGGAGCCAGGGAATCTACTCAGTGATGGTGAAGGATGGGTAGGAAAGTCAACATGGCTGTCCTCTCAGAGTTCAGAATCTAAGAGGGCAGATAGGAGAAATCAGGAGGGGTACATACTGTAAGCGCTTGCCCAGACAGAAGTTTATGCTGCTTAGACTAATCAGGAATGATGTTCCCCAAGTATGTGAGTGACAGTCCCAGGAGAGCATCTGAGGATCTGCAGTAGGCAACTTACCTGCTGGAGTCCTTAAGGAAGTCTTTGGATGCCCTGGTCTACGCAGAAGAGATCCGTAACCAGAAATGCTCAAGTTTGCTTCTCAGATCTCAGTAGAGACTTTGGGTTTGTTTAATCATGGAATCTCTGATCTGTTTCATCATTTGTAAAATGTTTCCTTCATGGCAGGGCTTATGAGTTTGGCAAGAGCTTTTACCGCCAAAAACGCAGATGGTGATATTGGTGTTACAAAATCACATGAGTAAGGTTGTGTCTGCCAGATCTTTCTATTCCAATATATATATATTACACACACACACACACACACACACACACACATTTTCCTTTTACAGTGAAGGGTTATACTGCAGTGTTATAGTTTGAGAAATTTGTAATTAAGGGGTTTTAGTGTGAGGTTATAGGTAGGTCAGAAGTTGGGAAGCAGTCAATATTTAAAAATTAAATTTAAGCATTTAATATCCAGTGATGATCATTGCCTGGAATAATTATTACTTTGGTGCCTACAAAACAGTTACTAAGCCCTAGCCAGTTTGGCTCAGTGGATAGAACGTCGGCCTGTAGAGTGAAGGGTCCCGGTTTCAATTCCGGTCAAGGGCATGTACCTAAGTTGCAGGATCGTGGCCATGGTCAGGGGCATTAGGGAGACAACCAATCAATGTGTATCTCTCCCACTTTGGTGTTTCTCTCTGTCTCTCCCTCTTACCTTCCATTCTCTCTAAAAACCAATGGAAAAATGTCCTCAGGTGAAGATTAAAAATAAATAAATAAATAAATAAATAGTTATTAAAAGGATATATACCATCCTTTATACATTTACCAACTGGCATTATTATTATTATTTTTTTGTAAATATACTTTATTGATTTTTACAGAGAGGAAGGGAGAGGGGTAGAGAGCTAGAAACATAAATGAGAGAGAAACATTGATTAGCTGCCTCCTGCACACCTCCCACTGGGGATGTGCCCGGAACCAAGGTACATGCCCTTGACAGGAATCGAACCTGGGACCCTTCAGTCTGCAGGCAGGCCGACACTTTATCCACTGAACCAAACCAGTCAGGGCCCTACTGGCATTCTCATCCTTAAACTGTTTTTCTTTTCTTAAAATTTTTCACTTCTTTCCTCCCTTGCTTTTATATATATATATATATATATATATATATATATATTATTTGTAAAATTAGAATCAGAATCTAAGAGGACAGAAGAGAGTGCCTGGTTCAATTCAGCTCTTCCACAGCCAGGCCTGGGGCAAGGACTGCTTCAGTGCCTCTGCCTTCGCTTTGTGATGACCAAGGTAGACAGGTACCTGCTGCATCCATCTTTGAACTTCATAATAACCTTATTTTTCTTGATCTTGACAGCGTTGCCATCTTTTTGTCTGCTGTGAGCAGAAGAAAGTCCTTGATGTCCTCAATTTCTTGGGGCATAACCACTGGCACAGCAGCAGTTGAGAAGAGAGGACAGAAAAGAAAGAGCCTCCTATGTGCCAGCAGTTAATCCATCACCTAGAGGAAACGGGGTATCTGAGGATTTATTTGGAATATTACAATCCAGTACTGTTATTAATGTGGATGCCAAGAAGTCTGATATTTGGACAGTAGGAGCCTCTTCCAGCTGATCCCTGTGCCTTTGGATCCATCCCTGGTTTTCTTTGCTCCCTGCCTGCTTTCGCACATAGTTTGTATTCTCCATCCTACTCTGTTTCATATCTTTTGGGTCACTTGCATTTCTCCATCATCTCATTATGCTAACGAGATGGATTTTGGGAAGTTGTGTTTGTTCTTTCCAATCTCCCTCCCCTGCCCTCAAATGGTTGCCCTATGTCCAAAGTTGTTGGGTGTTTGAAATGCAGCGACATAAAACAGTTCATTCCCATCCAATTATCTCCAAGGAGGTATTGCTATATGTGATGGTGAATTGTGGGAATCAACTTGACTGGGCCAAGGAATACCCAGAGAGCTGATGAAGTCACTTCCGGGGGTGTCTGTGAGGATGTTTCTGGAAGAGATTCGTGTTTGGATTGGTGGGCTGAGTAAGCCAGACGCTTCTCCCCAAGGGGGGTGAGCAGCCTTCAATCCACCGAGGGCCTGGACAGAACAGGAAGGCAGAGGAAGGCCGAATCCCTCCTCTTCCTCACTGCTGGAGCTGGGGCTTCGCTCTTTGCTCTTAAAAACCCTGGTTCATGGGTCTTCAAGACCCAGAGTGCAATGTCACAGCTCTCTAGCTGTCTGACCTTCAGCCCCGGTATCGGAGGCTCTCCTGGGTCTCTGGCTTGCAGACAACTGATGGAGGGACAGTTCAGCCTCCATAACAGCATTGATCAATACCTTGTCGTAAATCTCTTTATCTTCTGATATACAGTCGTACCTCGAGATACGAGTGCCCTAACATACAAGGTTTTTGAGATACGAGCCGTCGAGCTACCGATTTTTGCTTTGAGATACAAGCAACATTTGAGATAGGAGTCATCACAGGGATCGGCCAGCTGCACATGACCCACCAGTTTACAGCGACTAGAGCATCTCATAGTTTCCCACGCCTCAAGGTTACAGAACGAATGAAACTCGTATCTCGAGGTACAACTGTATTTCAATGAGTAATTATCCAATTTGTCATCCAACTCTTCTCTATGTGTGTGTGTGTATGTGTGTGTGTGTGTGTGTGTATATCTAGCTTTGTCTATATGTCTCTATCGATGTACCTACCTATTGATCTATAGATCTTTGTCTATCCTCTTTTGTTCTGTTTCTCTTAGAACCCCGACTACTTTGTGAACGTTAAAACCCAGGGAAAGCATCGCTCTAGAGATGTAAGTGTGAAAGCCATCAACACATAAACAGCAATCGCAGCAATGCCGGGGGAAGAAACAATTCACGGCCAGAGGAAGTGGCATTGAGTAGAAATGAGACCAGCAATGAGCGAAAGAGACAGACAATTAAACAGTTACCCACAAACATTTTACCTCCTCCAGTAGAAATATTTAAAGATATTGGAGCTGCGAGGAAGAGGCAATTGCTTATCTTGTCTGGGCAGATCACAGATGGCTGTAAAGGGAAATTATGCTCGAACGTCGTTTGAAGGTGGACTGAAAAAAATCACCACATGAAATGGCAGAGGAAGGAAGCGGCGTGTTCGGTAGGAATGGTGCAGAAAAGACGGTCAGTTCTGCAACTGAATTCGCTGTTTCTTTCAAAATCTGGAATTGTCCCTGGGAGAAGACTGCCCAGGCAAAATAACACAGTCCCCAGACACACGTCTTGCGACCTCATGCTTACCACTGGGAGGTGAGCTTAAGGGATGGCTGTCACTTCTGGATCAGAATTTGGAGAAGTACCTTGTTTGGGGTTTGTTTGCTTGTTTGTTATTATTGTTGTTTGTCCATTGTCTCTATCTTGGTTGGAAGAGAAATCTGAGAGTCTGGGAACTGGGATCACCACATGGACGTCATTCCTGTGCTAACCGGGGGCATCCTCAGTTACAGTTTCATGCAGAAAAAGTGAAATTCTATTTTGTTAAGCCCGGGACATTTTACGACTTATTTGTAGCAGGAAAGGAATTAGCCTCCTCTGCAGCTATACTACATTGTTTTGGGTGAGGGCAGAGGCTGTTCAACAAATATGCCCAAACTTGTTTGGCTCAGTGGATAGAGCGTCAGTCTGTGGACTGAAAGGTCCCGGGTTCGATTCCCGTCAAGGGCATGTACCTTGGCTGCAGGCACATCCCTAGTGGGGGGCATGCAAGAGGCAGCTGATGGATGTCTCTCATCAATGTTTGTTACTTTCTGTCCCTCTCTCTTCCTCTCTGTAAAAAATAAATAAATTTATTTATATATATAAAGAAATATGGGAAATGATATAGAGAGTTCGCAGGAAATTAGAGGCCCAGGGTTTGACTTGTTCCTGATGGAACTCAACACATTTTCTTAAAGATGAGCAGCAAATTGGCAAGATCAAATTTCTCTTAGGAGAAGTCAGCACAGAAAATCATCTCATTGCCTTTTAGCCCACTCTCCCTCCCCCGCGAACACAGCCTGTCTGCACCAACGCAGTCTTCCCGCGCTCATTTGCCACTCACACCTGTGTCATTTTTATCTCCGTCTGCCTCTATTATCCTTCTGCAGGAAGCGAGAGTCAGAGAGAAGTCTCATTTGTAAAATGCAAGAAAACCTACCTTGAACTTCTAATAACCCCCGGATGCGCAAGCTTATATGCTGCCGAAGTTTTGATTTATTAAATGGTAGAATAATAGTTCTCTTTCTTCCTCGCCCCCCTAACTCCCCCCGACACCCCAAAATGAACTTATTAGCGCACGGCTCACACTGTGAAGAAGAAAGTAACGAGTGAAATGGAACCATTTGATACCTCCATTGTGTGCGCTGGGTAAGTTAAGAGAAAGAAAGGAAGGAGACCTTGCAGCGTCTTAGCTACATTGCGTACAATGGGACGCGGTACATAAGGGCCGCTTGTTGAACTGTAATTATAACAGAGCCACCTTTCCAAACACGGATCCGGGGGAAAGTAATTAGGCGCCGACAATGGGCAAATATTATTCTCTTAATTAGATCTTCTGTCGGAAACGCTGCTTTGTTCCTGCTCCTCCAGCGTGAATGACATTTGAATCATAACAGTGTCTCGCAGAAGGGCCTTTCAGGGATGCGAGAGACAGACGCGCGCGTCGCAGGCCGTGGATGCGTTTCTCAGATCTTGGCTCATCTGAAGTCAACGGAATGCGGTCCCCCCAACAGCTGCTGGTGCTGATTTGCACCCTCGCATAATTAGAGCTGGAAGTGTTCGGTCTGCACATTTTCGGTCTTGCATGTATTTTGATAGTGCTTTTTGCCGCCCAGGATTTTGCCATGGCCGGTTATTATCTTGCGGTTGGCACGCTCAGCATCGGGGTGGGGCGGGGGATGCGGAGGGCAAGTGCAAGTTGATGGTTTATCAGTACCAGCCATTCCTCATCGTTAAGTCAGTCAATTTCTCTTCCTTCCCTCCCTCCCTCCTTCCCTTCCTACTTCTCAATTATTTCTATTTAGCATAGACAGTTTATTTTATTTATTTATTTTTTAAAATATATCTTATTGATTTTTTTTTTTTACAGAGAGGAAAAAAGAGAGAGGGACAGAGAGTTAGAAACATCGATGAGAGAGAGACATCCATCAGCTGCCTCCTGCACGCCCCCTACTGGGGATGTGCCTGCCACCAAGGTACATGCCTTTGGAATCAAACCTGGGACCATTCAGTCCGCAGGCCAATGCTCTATCCACTGAGCCAGACCGGTTTTGGCTAGCATATACATTTTAAAAGAAATGAGCAAAGAGAAGGAGGATCTGTTGAGAAAGTCTTATGTCGTGTGAGGTGCCCCCATGGGGGGAGGGAGATCAGATCTGTCGTTATGGAGATGATGATGCAGACACTTCCCTCTGCCCCTTGAACCAGCCTCGGGAACACGTGCTCAGACATTGCAGTAAGACATGTGAGGGCTGTGGCGGTATCCCGTGCATAATAAAAACACATGTTGCATGCCAAAGTGGACAAGAAAGCATAGGTGTGCTGCATATTTTGGTGAAAATTTGATTCAACAGGCATGTTTGAGGCAGCTGAGTTCTCAGTGAGTAAAATTCAGGTAAGTGATGTTACGATTAAATTTCCTATCTTAAAGTATAAGAAACAATGGCCATTGGTACCTGGTACTCAGACACTAAAAACTGAATCTTAAATGAATTTATACATGTGCCCCAGAGCTCAGCAGAGAGTTGTAAAAATACAATATTCTGAAATTCACAAAATAATTTCCACCTCACTTTACCTTAACAGTGATGTGTCCCTTACAGTAAGTATATACCTGGCAAGCTTTAACTGTATAAATGGAAGATATTTGAGAGTAAGACGGAAGTTAACAGTCTCAAAAAATCCCTAAAAATATATTTTTTAGATGTTTACTTAAATATTGTAAGCTGCAGGGCTGTTATCTATAATATTGTTACAATAAAATGTCAGGCGTTGCCCTGGCTGGTGTGGCTCAGTTGTTTGGGCATTACTCCTTGCACCAAAAGGTTGCTGGTTTGATTCCCTGTCAACAGCCTACTGGTGTTTCTCTCTCTCTCTGTCCTTCTCCTTTCCTCTCTCTCTCAAAATCAATAAACCATTTAAAAACGTGCCAGGTCGTTATAATAATTATAAATGGCATGATGTTTATGAGGTTATGCTACTGATAAATGACATGATGTTTATGATGTTTAGGAGGTGTTTTTTTTTGCAGAGTATGCATTAAATAATTTTTTATATTAGGCGTCATTCTAAGGTCTTGATGGACATAAAACTAAGTAAGATATACTAAATATGAACTACTGAATTTTTATTTTATATTTTTTAAACAAAAATAGCACGTTCATATAATTTGAGAAACACGTATAGGTAGATCATAATATCCAGATAGTAAAACACATAGAGTGAGGTGTACTATTAAAATATAGGGGTAGAATAGAATAGGTTCTCTCTGTCTGGATGGGGTTTGATTTGGGTAGTTTCATGCAAAAAGGCTTTTAGTTTTGTAAAGTATTTTTTTTTTAGCTGGAGAATTTTCTCTGTAAAACGTTAAACTAATTCTTTAAGGTGGGGAAAATACTCCAGAAACGACAATTGTCTTATTTCATATGAGATTGCATTAAGCTATTTCCATGGCCAGTAAATTATTTCCTTCAAAAACATGCAAATATATCACATATTATATAGATGAACATACTTGTGGCTTATTGCAGCCAACATCTGAATATTTGGGTAGGTTTCATCATATTAAGTAATAAAAATGGATTCAAATACTGATATGTCATATTCTATCATTTTGCATTTGGGCTAATAAATTTTTTTCTGTTACAAAGAGCTCCCCTCCCTCTCAACCTCCCTCCCTCCCTTCTTTTCTTTCTTCTTTTGTACCTTCCTTTCCTGCAACAAACGTTTACTCAGCATCTACCCTAAGCTGGGCACTTTCCAAGAATGTGTAGGTGACTAAACCAAAACACTTATTTCTCAGGCACTCGCGGTCCCTATTAGGAATGAAACATGTAAACACAGACACTAAAACGAACGTAAAAAAATGGCATATTGGGACCGGATTGGTTGATGTGGGGGTCACAGGTGATTGCTGAGCGGGGTATGGGAAGACAGTGTCACTGTTCCAAGTGACAAGGACATTCCCCGCCCAGGGAGCACCAGAACTGCGAGGAAGAAGGCAGAGCCACACTGGCCTGGGAGACATAAGGTTGGGATATAAATGCTGCCTGTCTCCTCTCTCAGCAGGCCTTCCCACGGCCTCCTGCTGCTGCCATCTATTTTCTTGCATCACTATCCCCCTGCTCTCCTCAACCTGCTCTTCCATCCCGCCCCCTGCCTCCACCTCCTCACCTCATGTCCCAAACACATGGGCCTGAGGGATAAGCAGGGGAGCACGGAGCAGTTTGGAGAGGGGCGGGGTGTGTCGTGAGGGGTGGCAGGCGAGGTGAAGGGCGCGGCAAGGACCAGCATCGGGGGGCTGCCAACCCCGATCGCCCTCCTTCACCTTGAAACCTTTCTTGCTGTTCCATGGCCACCATCCCGTTTTGCCGAGTGATTTTGACGGATAGTGGCCTGAGTGCTGACTCGAAGAAAACACACAAAGCGGACTGTCAAGTTCCATAAAGAGAGGATGGAAACAAAAGCATCGCGGCTGATTTACGAAGGAAAGAGACAATGTGGTGGGGGGGAGGGGAAGGGAATGGATCCCAAACAGGCATCCAATCAAGCTCCGAATTCACAGGCTCTCCGTGTGCAATCACCACCAGGTGATGCTAATTAGCAAGAACAGTGCACAGGTGCTACCCTCCAAGAGCAAGAGATAAAAATAAATTAACATCCAGCTCCAACAGACCTGCCCGTACCTCACCCACTTGTCCCGGCATCTGCCACTTTTCGCTGCGCCTTGTGGAGTGTCTGATGTGCTATATGCGGCAACCACGGTGGTTATCTGCAAAATGCTCCTTCCTCCCTAAATATAAATACCCAGAGAGTCCTCACCCACCCGTCCATTTGGACACCCATGCGTGCACTGATTTTCACTCGGTGACTATCTCATTCACATCTATTCGGAATCAGACACTGTGCTTGGCACTAGGAATATGATAGATAGTAAAATACAAAGAAACATTAAATCCTGGTGTTGCTTGGATGGGCTTCCAGTCTTTGAGGAGGGAAGCACATCAATTATCTCTCTATATAAAAGGCTAATATGCAAAGTGTCCCTGGGGGAGTTTGGGAGACTAGGAGTTCTATTGCTTGCTATGATGTGCACTGACCACCAGGGGGTGGCAGGGAACCAAGGAAGGCCCTGGCCAGCAGCCAGAAGACCCCAAGCAGCCCTGATTACTGGCCAGGCCTAGGAACCCTACCCATGCACGAATTTCATGCACTGGGCCTCTAATAAGTTATGTAATTAGGTGACTATAGTTTTCCTATCCTCAGTAGATGAAATGTGTAGATGGTATAAAATTATGTGAATAATGGGACCAGACCATCTATTCCAGTGGTTCTCAACCTGTGGGTTGCGACCCCTTTGGGGG
Source organism: Lasiurus borealis (assembly GCA_004026805.1). Lineage (NCBI taxonomy): Eukaryota > Metazoa > Chordata > Mammalia > Chiroptera > Vespertilionidae > Lasiurus > Lasiurus borealis. The sequence goes on from PVJN01000081.1 coordinate 189,868, forward strand.
TCGAATGACCCTTTCACAGGGGTCGCCTAAGACCATCGGAAAATGCAGATATTTACATCACGATGCATAACAGTAGCAAAATTTCATGGTTGGGGGTCACCACCACATGAGGAACTGTATGCAAGGGTTGCGGCCTTAGGAAGGTTGAGAACCACTGATCTATTCCATAAGGGATTGAGTTGGTCGATAAAACACAAAGAGGGTGGTAGCATGAATTTTTTCACGACAAGTCCAATGTGCTATCCATTGCACAACAGAGCCCACTAGGAGCATTAATTTTGGAGCGAAAAAATTAAAAAAAATGTGTAGCATTAAAAACGAAACCAAACCAAACCCTGGAAGTCTTGTGTGACTGGAACTCAGAACAAACAATCATGAGGCCTATCTAAGACTATTATATAGGTTTCAAAGCCTGTTAAAGAGTTTATATTTTGAAGTACAGTGGTACCTCGAGATACAAGTGCCCTAACATACGAGATTTTTGAGATACAGGCCATCGAGCGAGCGATTTTTGCTTTGAAATACAAGCAACATTTGAGATAGGAGTCATCGTAAGGATTGGCTGGCTGCACACGACCCACCAGTTTACCCTGACTCGAGCGTCTCATAGTTTCCCACGCCTCAAGGTTACAGAACGAATTAAACTCGTATCTCGAGGTACCACTGTATTTTAAAGCAAGAGCCCTTCTCTGATTCTGAGGAGGCTGCTGACTGGAACAGAGCATGCTCATCTTACGTGCTATATAATGAATTCAGAGTCATCTATTCACATTTGAGGATCTAAACATCGGTACATTTGGGCAATTTTCTCTGCGAAATGTTAACTTATTATTTCAAGAAATGACTGCATATTTATCAGATAATTTAACAAGTAAAATTGCAAGTTGTAATATAGGCTGCGGTGATACTCAAGAGAGTGGAACTCACTAGAGAGATAAAAGTAGGTGGAACCTAGGAGAATACAGTGGTACCTCGAGTTAGGAGTGCCCCAACATAAGAGATTTTTGAGATACAAGCTGTCGAGCAAGCGATTTTTGCTTTGAAATACGAGCAACATTTGAGATAGGAGTCATCACATGGATCGGCCGGCTGCACACGACCCACCAGTTTACCTCGACTCGGGCGTCTCATAGTTTCCCACGCCTCAAGGTTAAACTCGTATCTCGAGGTACCACTGTACCTCTGACACCGAGAAGACATAGGAGAAGAGAGTTCTGGTCCTTCTTCATTAACTGGTTGGACTCCATCAATGTTTACACACCGCCTTGCCTCTTTTATCTGCTGGTAGTTCAAGTGGAAGCTCCAGCCAGAGGTTAGCTGGGGGTGCAAAACTGTTAGCAACAGGCATGGCAGAATCAGCGATTCTTTTCCCAAATGGAGGTGTCAGAGTTCTCTTTTTCGAACCAATCCATCACTTGAACCCCATAATGAGCTTTACCTGCAAATGGGATGTAAAACTCCCTCGTTTCCCAAAGTGTGGTGCCTAAGTCGTGATTTAGATGGGAGAGCTTTTTGGCTCATAAGCATAGCCCTCACTAACGTTAAATCATGGTGAATGACTCCCATTCCAATTATATTTTACTCTTGATCAGAAGATCATGTCGATGATGATGACATGTCTCAAACACCTAATGGCTTCTAAGCTTCCTTTAAAGGAGCCTGTACTTTGATAGATGGTGTCAAGCTCAGAGCCTTCCCATTGGGATCAGTATTCCTTAGAACGTCATCAAGTTGCTTTCCTTTTAGAGCAGCGGTTCTCAGCCTGTGGGTTGAGAACTGCTAGCAGGGTCGCCTACGACCATCAGAAAACACAGACATTTACATTATGATTCATAACAGTAGCAAAATTACAGTTAGGAAGTAGCAACGAAAATAATTTTATGGTTGGGGGTCACCATTACACGAGGAACTGTATAAAAAGTCACGGCATTAGAAAGGTTGAGAACCACTGTTTTAGAGTATGAATAGTTATGGTATCTTTCTATTTCTGGCAAATAATATTGGTTTTACATATATGGTAGTAACAGATGCAAAGTAAAATATATTTAAATTAAAAAAATAACTAAATTACTTTTAAGTTAAAATACATCTTAAATAATTTCGATACATTAGATATTGTCAATAGATACACATATAGAAGGAAGAGTTAAAGAGGCGATGAAGGTTGAAAGAATTTGTTTTGCCCAGCTATTAGAGCTCACTGGTTGAGTGTTGACCCATGAACCAAGAGGTCACTGGTCCAATTCCCAGTCAGGGCACATCCCTGGGATGTTGGCTCGATCCCCAGGAGGAGGCGTGCAGGAGGCAGCTGATGGATGTTTCTCTCTCATAGATGTTTCTAGATCCCTCTCCCTTAATCTCTCTAAAATCAATGAAAACATATTTTTAAAAAGTTGTTAATAGACAAAAATTATGACCTTTGGGATTTGAAAAGTTGTTTTATCATTGACAAACTGTGGGACCCTGGGCAAAGGGTCCTGAATCTCAGTTTCTGATTCACTATCAGAGGAGTTACACTGTCTCCGACTTCATGAGTTTAAGATGAGGAGTAAACAAGTCTAACATGTAATCAAAACCTAGGAAAGGTCAATATAGTTGAAACCAAACAGATCACGAAATTACAGAGAGAACATACCCTACATGAAGAAAGATGGAAAGCAGAGATGAATCCTTTGGCCTTATTCAAGGCACACAATACAAAAGAGAAAAATATTTTAGAGAGAAAAAACAATGAACAAACAGAATCAGCACCAGATGCAACACAATTGAACTGAATAGTCCCTAGTATTTCAAGAAAATCCTCACTCACAATTACCCAAACAAATCCATTGGATTTGAAATCTGGAGAGCTTTAAACCAAAGCACATGTCTCTATAGGGCCTCTTAAACTATTTTTATTGCTTTCTAAATTTTATACACCCAGCAACAACAGTTATATATATATATATATATATATATATATATATATATATATATATATATATAAGCAAGACTGCTACCCAACTCCACCATTCAATTCAGTGTGTGGCTCCATTCATTCTAGAAATCACGGGATGGCCAGTATCTACCACATACCTCATGAGCTAGGGAATGTGGGCCAATGGAGATGGATACAGTGAATGTTCTCACCCATATTTACAGCTTCCAGCAGCATTTATTTGGTTAAGTGCTAAGCATCCTGTGATTAAGAAAAAAATCCTATTTAATATCCAAGACCATTTTATTTTCCCATTTTTTAATCGATTGGATTAGCAAACACATTATTGTATTTTCCGGCATATAAGACAACTGGGTGTATAAGATGATCCCCAACTTTTCCAGTTAAAATACAGAGTTTGGGATATACTTGTCCTATAAGAAGACACCAGGCTTATAAGAAGACCCCCGACTTTTGAGAAGATTTTCCTGGGTTAAAAAGTCGTCTTATACGCCGGAAAATATGGTATGTATTTAGCAAACAGTAGGTGCATCCTCTGTGACAGACAGATTGAGGGTCACTGGGTTGGATTCTAGAAAGAACCTGACTGGTTCCTTGCAGAACTGCAAATACAGTGCCATGGGAGCAAAGATGAGGCCAAGATCAGTTCCCAGTTTTCCAGCAAACATCACTGTCAGATGACCAGCACATGTATGACTGGATCCGGCTCCGACGCTGAGATGGGAATTCTTCTTAACTGGGTCTGAGCTAAGCTTGGGACTTACAGAGCTGAGTAAGGTTCACATGATGGCTTCAAAGAGAGCTCTTACACTTGAGAAACTTCGTCTCCTTCCCCCAAATGTCTATAATCACCCTTCGAATCATGTATACAAGGTGGAGCAAAAGTAGATTCAAAGTTGTAAGTATCTGAAAGTTCATTCTTTTATTATTACTGATTAACCCTGGCAAACAAGTGAGGCAAATGAAATAAAAGAAAAATGTGATCCGTTTCCTTATTACCAAAGTACGATGATCCTCTGCTCTCCCTGGCTCTGACTTTCCATCCGCATCGCAATTCCTGTGTGTTGTTACTTGCTGCTGAAGTCTCTCCATGATTAACAGTTGTGATCCTGCCCAGCTGGTGTGGCCTGGTGGTTATACGGCATCAACCCATGAACTAGATATATCTTCATCATCTTTAGAACAAACTGATTCTAATTTGAGGAATTTGAAAAATTCGCTCTCGTTGGCTTAAAGTGGTAGTGAGTTTTCTTAATTAGGACAAAGTCTTACAGGATCTAGCTTGGATGCTCCTAATGACTTCCTGAATGTTTTTCTCCTTTCTTTCATTCACTCCTTCTTCAACACCACCGATGCGATTTATCTTTCTAAAGCTCAACTTTTTTTTTTACCATTCCCTATCTAGAAAGCTGCGATATGATCTTGCTTATGAAAATAGATGCTTTCCAAGTGGCAATGAAAGCCATTTATAGTTCAATATCATTTTGCTTTTTAGTATTTTTTCACATATAAAAAATGTCTTAATATATTTATTTACCTCCTTTTTTCTTTCTGTGGGCTACACTTTAAAAATATATTTCTATTTATTTCAGAGAGAGGGGGAGAGAGAGAGAAACATCGAAGACCAGAGAGAATCACTGATCAGACACTTCTTGCATGCCCCCCCGCACTGGGAATAGAACCCGCAGCCTAGACATGTGCCCTGACCTCCTGGTTCATATAGGTCAACACAACCACTGCACAGCACCAGCCGGGCCTGTGGGCTACTTTGAGAAGATGATTTCCATGTAAATTATGTCACTACATTATATTACTTGAACGCAAAATGCCGAAGGAGATGAAGATTAGATAGAAAGTTGACGACCTGTAAACTTATGTGAAATATCTCAATGTAATGTTGTACTAGTAGTCCTATAGAACAGTCAACATTTTTAAATGGATGTGTTATGCAGTTTTAACCCAGTTGAGATGATCAAATCAATGCAAAAATAAAAGAATTCGGAAATATCAGAGGGAAGGGATGCTGCATTTTAGAGATGGACCTGTGTCTTCCGCGGATTCCTTTTGCAAACTGGCTTGTCCTCTCTGCCTAGACAGTCAAATACTCCCCAGTATTTATAGGACACTTGCAAAGCACTTAACACAGAGCGGTATGCAAATTCGCACTAAATAATGCATAATGCTTACAGGAATCTGTTTCCCAACCCGTGCAGCCTTCATCACATACAAGCAAAATAAGGACAGCTAGAAGTAAAGAATAGCTGCATGTTGTTGTTTCTTTAAAGCTAAGCTGGAATAATGTGCATCTTTAATGTTGTAGATGCACATGCCATGGCTAGAGGGTCTACTTATTTCAGTTAACTCATTTAATCCACATCGATATGGAGGGCAAGTGGAAGTTTCAGGAGAATAATCAGTGTAGTGGGTTCTTGCTTCATCTATTTTTTTAAAAGCTAGTTTTTTTAAAAAAATATATATTTTATTGATTTTTACAGAGAGGAAGGGAGAGGGATAGAGTCAGAAACATCAATGAGAAACATTGATCAGCTGCCTCCTGCACACCCCTCACTGGGGATGTGCCTGCAACCAAGGTACATGCCCTTGATCAGAATCGAACCCAGGACCCTTCAGTCCATAGGCCGACACTCTATCCACTGAGCAAACTGGTTTCTACATGCTTCATCTATTTGATTGGCAGGGAGAGGGATAGACAGTTAGAAACATTGGTGAGAGAGAGACATTGATCAGCTGCCTCTTGCACACACCCTACCGGGGATGTGCCCACAACCAAGTACATGCCCTTGACTGGAATTGAACCTGGGACTCTTCAGTCTGCAGGCTGAGACTCTATCCACTGAGCCAAACTGGTCTCGGTGGTTTGTTACATTTTTAGTGATGATTCTTTATTTGTCTAGGAAACTATTTGTCTATAATTCTGATAATATAGTCTGGCTTCAATAATCCTTGTCCATCTCTTTCTCATCTGATACATTTCTATTTTTTAAAAATATTTTATTGATTTTTTTACAGAGAGGAAAGGAGAAGGATAGAGAGTTAGAAACATTGATGAGAGAGAGAGACATCGATCAGCTGCTTCCTGCACGCTCCCCACTGGGGATGTGCCCACAACCCAGGTACATGCCCTTGACCGGAATCGAACCCAGGACCCTTCAGTCCGCAAACCAACACTCTATCCACCGAGCCAAACCGGTTTCGGCCTGATGCATTTCTAAATTCCAAGGTCAAAAACCCAGCAAAGAGTCTGCCACATATCACAGAAATGGGTCAACATCACTGTCCCATCAATCTACAAACGGGCCTTGCTTCCTATCTCTCACCCATACCTCTATTCCTAACACCCCGCTGAGTGCCAAGATCATAGTAGGTGTGTCACATGGGTTAGTGAGAATATCACTTGCTGGTCTTGGATCTGGGTGTAGAGAAACATCCACTGACTGTAATCCTAGAGAAAACAGCTACTGCAGCCTAAACCCTGGCCTCTGGTAGACACATTACTTTCCTAGCATGCCTGTAACAAAGTGTGCAAACTTGGGTAGCATAGTACAACAGAAATACAGTGGTACCTCGAGATACGAGTTTAATTCGTTCCGTAACCTTGAGCCGTGGGAAACTATGAGACGCTTGAGTAGAGGTAAACTGGTGGGTCGTTTGCGGCCAGCCGATCTGCGCGATTACTCCTATCTCAACTGTTGCTCATATTTCAAAGAAAAATAGCTTGTATCTCAAAAATCTCATATGTTAGGGCACTCATATCTCGAGGTACCACTGTATATTATCTAGTAGCTCGGGAAGACAGAAGTGCAGGTGCCGGCCAGGGTGGTTCCTTCCGCAGGGCTCAGAGGGAGGGTCTGCATAGGCTCTGGCCTCACTTCTTGTGCAGAATGACACTCCTTAGCATCCCTCGGCTTACACTGCATAACTATAACTCCGCTGGGATTGCGGGGTTGTATGCTAGTCCTGTTTTTAATATTTTGAGGAGGCTCCTTCGTGGCTGTACCAGTTTACAATCCCACCAACAGGGCGTTAGGGTTCCCTTTCCTTCACATCCTCCCCATCCCCCAGTCTGTTCTTCCATCAGGAAATATAAAAGGCTAATTCCATTATCTTAAACGTTAGAGAGAATGAAAGGGTATGGTTGTAGCCTCACCTTTTCTCTCTCTCCTCCCCTGTCCTTCATCTTTATTTATACTTTCTGTTTACTTTGGGGAATATTTTCCCATGTTGCTCCATGATCCACACTTCTCAATCCACTCAGCTGTCTGCACAAATATCACGTTAGTACGTTGGACTTCTTCCTCATATGTTTAGAGCAACTTGCCAGTCATTATTTTATATTTATTTTCAAAATACAAAACATCATGTGTCTGCTTCTTTATATGTTAGCTATTACTTATTCATTATTTGTCAGCCCCACAAGAATGCAAATATTCAGACATGCATGCCTACAGCCAAATATTACCTGGAAATAAATATGAGGCCTTTGTAGACCTAGCCTTGGGGGCAAATGAACACAGAGACTACACTGGGGCAAATATTGTTTTCTGAGCATGCCGATGAATTAAATATGAGCTTGAGAGTCTGCAAAATAAAAATACTGAAACCTGTTTATACATTAATTTGGATATCATAGAATTTTCAGAGTCATGGCATACAACTTCTTTTTTATATGAATATTAGAGGCCCAGTGCACGGATTCGTGCACAATGAAAGGAAATTAATTAGAGTATTTTAGAGGCTGGGGAGTGAACACAGGAGATTGGCCGGCTGGGGAGGGACACAGGAAGGTTCCAGGGTATGTCCTGCCTGTCTAGCTTAGTCCCAATGACCAGATCCCAGAAGCAGGCTAACCTACAGGTCAAAGTCTCTGCCCCCTGGTGGTCAGTGCGCATCATAGCAACTGGTTGAATGATCGAACAAATGGTCGGCACTTATATCAGGCTTTATTATGTAGGAATTTTTTTATTGACTTCAGAAAGGAAGGGAGAGGGAGAGAGAAGGAAATATCAATGATGATACAGAATCATTGATTGGTTGCCTTCTGCATGCTCCCCCCTCATCGCCCCCACTGGGGATTCAGCCTGCAATTTGGGCATGGAACCCTACCCAGACTGGAAACCCTGACCTTCCGGTTCACAGGCTGACGCTCAACCACTGGGCCATACCGTCCTGGCAATGGCATACAATTTCATGCAGCCCAAATAATTTCACAGGATACAGGCTCTTCATGCATTTATTATGAACTATTAAAATTGTTATAATTTTAATAAGGGGGCTTTGCTGGCAAAATGTATTTCATCTTTCCCAGTAATTGTTTGTCATTGTTAATTAACGGATCGATCTGACTCAATTACGGGACAAAGTCATGTGGAAACTTTTATACTTGGAGCACACATAGGAAGTACATTGGGCTGTGCAATAAGGGACATCTGCTGGATTAGAGACGGTTACATATATTTCTCTCCCCCTCCGAGCCGGAAGTTTTCAGATAACTTCATGCAGGTGTATTAGCTTAAAAAAAATAATTTTCGTCTCTCTCCACCTGCGATTACCTGCCAGGCACATGAGCAGACAGGGGTGGCCGCCTGAAGGACCCAGAGCAAGCGGAAGCAGCTGCGTTGCAGCGTTTGGACTGCCTGCAGAGGCAGGTTCTGAGAGTCATCAGGCCAGGCCTACACGCCTGAGCATGGGGATACAGTGGTACCTCGAGATACGAGTTTAATTCGTTCCGTAACCTTGAGGCGTGGGAAACTAGGAGACGCTCGAGTCGCGGTAAACTGGTGGGTCGTGTGCAGCCGGCCGATCTGTGTGATGACTCCTATCTCAAATGTTGCTCGTATTTCAAAGCAAAAATCGCTCGCTCGACGGCTCATATCTCAAAAATCTCATATGTTAGGGCACTCGTATCTCGAGGTACCACTGTATTTATAGTGGGGGATGCGCGTGGAAAGAGGTTTTGACACCTGCCTGGTTGCTAGTAGTACCATTTCTAGACGAAGAAGGCCTTTTCCCAGGGGAAGGGAGCGGGAGACGGAGTGATCGGCCTGATTTACATTTACGCATCTTCTCTGGATTTGCCTTGTCGGCCACGCTCACTTGACCTTGCCCCAGTCTTAGAACGCTACAGCAAGGCAGAGCACAGCTATTTACCAAAATCAGAGACAGGCAGATTAGATCTCAGAGGAGGGCGTGAGGACCTGTTTAAATATATTTTTAAAGAGATTTTGGAAAATCAATGTAATCTGCCTAACTAATGCACTGTGTCCTTTCCAGAAGGAATGGAAGAGAATGACAGTTGTATGGACTTTGGGTTCAGACACCCCCGTGTTTGAATACTAGCCCTGCCTGCTGCTGGTCTCTGCCATTGGCTCCTGCTCCTAAATCCCTCTATTACAGTGGTTCTCAACCTGTGAGTCTCGACCCCTTTCACAGGGGTTGCCTAAGACCATCAGAAAACACGTATTTCCCATGGTCTTAGGAACCAACACACCGCTCCTCAGTGTAGCAAAATGTAGCAATGTAGTTTACTGTTGTCATATGAAGACTGTTGCCCATGCTACACCACGATTCAAGACAAAATTTCATTTATTTATAAATAGAAATAAGTATTTCACAATATGTAATTACATTTTTTTTTATAATTAAGCACTATGCTTTAATTATGTTCAATTTGTAACAACGAAAATACATCCTGCATATCAGATATTTACGTTACAATTCATGACAGTAGCAAAATTACAGTTATGAAGTAACTACGGAAATAATTTTATGGTTGGAGGTCACCACAACATGAGGAACTATATTAAAGGGTTGCGGTATTAGGAAGGTGAGAACCACTGCTCTATTACATAATTATCACAACAACCCCAGGGGATTTGTAAAAAGATTTTTCCCTGTTGTTGTTGTGTGTTTTTTAAATGAATAAATTAAAATAAATTGCATTTAGATTACTGATCCTGTGAGTTAAAAAAAAAATAGCAAATGCTGATTAATCACATACTGGGTTATATATCGTTCAGTAGACAGGAAGGAGTGACAAAGGTACCGTATTTTCCAGCATATAAGACAACTTTTTAACCCAGGAAAATCTCAAAAATCGGGGGTCGTCTTATATGCCAGTTGTCTTATACGCTGGAAAACACGGTAAATGAAAGACCTTTCCTGACCTGGGGAAGCTAACGGTTTAGTGGGGGAAACTCCTATAGGCAGGTGCCTTGCCAGTTGGCAACTGTGCCTTGCCAGCTGGGACCCAGGGCAACCTCCTAACCTCACCTGCGACCTCCTGAGGTGATGAGAAAGCCACACCTGTTAAAATTTGTAGGATTTCACCATATTGGATGCTATCTTGGGCACTAGCTTGTTTCTGGAGGGGAAAAAATCTAAATGTGAGGTTGGTTTGTTTTGTTTGTTTTCAAAGGGCAGGAGAAAAATTGCCATACAAATTGTCATCAAGGGATGGCACTTCCTGCGATGGGTACACGGGTGGTGCAGAATGCCAGGGAGGAGAGAGCTCTTAGGAGCCCCGCACCCTTCCCAGCAAACTGTGCGCAGCTCCTCATCCTATTGATCCGCCTGAGAAGCGGCCAGGTGGGGGGCCGCACACAGGGGAGGCGCTGGGCAGCCAGGGCGCAGGGGGCGGGCCTGGCACCACACGCTTCGGGGAACTTAATCATCTCACCCCCCCATTCCTCACGGAATCCCTGGCTGTCAATACAGGCCGCCCTGACTCCTGCTCTGCAAGATCCTGTCAATCTCCTCCCAGATTGTGCCAGCCAGATGCGCCAGCGCTCTGTGCAGGCCAAGTTCTCTCTGTGGATGGCACCGCAGCCAATGTGCACACGGAAAACCGGGAGAGAAAGCTCTCTCCTGCCCTTTCCTTCTGGCATTGCGCTTGCAAAAGGCAACAGGTTGCTGAGACCGGTTTGGCTCAGTGGATAGAGCGTCGGCCTGCGGACTGAAAGGTCCCAGGTTCGATTCCGGACAAGGGCATGTACCTTGCTTGCGGGCACATCTCCACTGTGGGGCGTGCAGGAGGTGGCTGATCGATGTCTCTCTCTCATCGATGTTTCTGACTTTCTATCCCTCTCCCTTCCTCTCTGTAAAAAATCAATAATATATATATAAAAGGCAACAGGTTCCCCCTAGGGAGGAGGCAGCGCCGGGGTAGAGTCTTGTACTTTTTTGGTCCAGAATCCAAAGACCTGGCTTGTATGCTTTCAAGGAAGATTTTGGCCCGGAGCTCGAAGGAGACGCTTGGAGTTGTGACACTCGCTAAGCGGAGTTATTGGTGCTATTGACTCTCTCCCTGCGCCTCAGGCCCCGTGTCTGCTACAGGCGAACCTCACAGCAAACACTGTGCAGTCATCAGCATCCCTGTTTGCCAAGACCAGAAAGCATGTTCAGAGGAGGTCAGAGGACTGCCCCTCAGACACTCCCGCTGGAAGGGAAAGCGCAGTTAAAACCAGGAGTGCAGGATGCCGGGAACCCTACCACATTCCGCTTCTAAAAGGGGTTCTTAGTCGATTCCCCAGAAGATCATATGGGCGTGAAGATAAGATTCCTGTGAGGTTACTGACCTTTACAACTAGAGATAAACTGACCCCTCTCCTGAAATAGCAATACATTAACTTGACACGATCACAGAGCCTGGCCGGTTGCTCAATGGTTAGAGCGTCAACCCAAGGACCCGGGGTTCGATTTCGGTCAAGGGCAGGTACCTCAGTTGCACATTCAATCCCACCCCTTTGGGGCTTCAATGGGAGGCAACCAATCAATGTGTCTTTCAGGTTGATGTTTCTCTCTTTTTTCTCTCTCCTTTCCTCTCCCCTTCCTTCCAATCTTTTTTTTTTTGATATATATTTTATTGATTTTTTACAGAGGAAGGAAGAGGGATAGAGAGCTAGAAACATCGATGAGAGAGAAACATCCATCAGCTGCCTCCTTCATACCCTCTACTGGGGATGTGCCCTTGACTGGAATCTAACCCAGGACCTTTCAGTCTGCAGGCCGACGCTCTATCCACTGAGCCAAATCGGTTTCGGCCCTTCCACTCATTCTAAAAATCAATGGAAAAAATATCCTCACTCTCTCGGTGAGGATAAAACAACAACTCACTTTAAAGACTCCATATACACAGTGGAATATTACTGAGTCTTTCTTTCATAATTAAGTTAAGGTGTTTCTCTCCTACGTCTTCAAAACAACATTCATTTATCCAGCCATTTATTCCTTCAACAACTATGTCTAGCAAGCACATTATATTCAGACACTGTTCCATATAGTGCTGTGTTAGCCGATAAGAGACAGTCCCTACTCTCACATGGACAAACAGATGCATAAGCGTAATCGTTTTTTTCAATCAATTGCTTTCAAGACAATAAAACAAGGTAACAATGCGTAACCAAGGGAAGAGGCAAAGTTTGCCTCATGGGCGTGGCCAGGCACCTGGCCTCGGAGGATTCGCACTGGGATCTGAGTGTGAGAAACGAGCCGCCACGCGAAGATCTGAGGCGCGGTGCTCCGGACAGAGGGGGAGCAGGAGCTAGAGCTGTAGGCTGGCAATGTGTGGCACGCTCACGGATCGGACACAAAGCCAGCCTGGGCTCCTGCTGATGTGCACGCACTGAGATCCCTTCGTAATCAGGTAAGGCTCATAAGCTCCATGCATCTCTGTGCCATTTAGAGCTTCAGACCTTCAGCAGCCATAAACATATTTATTGGGAAAAAATGGAATAAGTGTTAATTGTTTAATTCGCTTCCATGGTACCAGCTCCTGTGGGTCAGGGACCTTAGTTCTATGGCATCCTTTAAAAAAGTTGTTGTTGTTGATTTCAGAAAGGAAGGGAGGGGTATAGAGAGATAGAAACAACACTGAAGAGAGAGAGAATCATTGATCAGCTGCCTTCTGCCTGCCCCACACTGGGGATCGGACCCACAACCCATTTATGTGCCCTGACTGGGAGTCGAACTGTTACTTCCTGGTTCGTAGACTCAACCACTGAGCCACACTGGCTGGGCTATATTGCATCTTTGATGGCTATGACCAAACTTGACACAAAGAAGATACACAAATATTTTTTAATTTTTTAAAAAATATATTTTATTGATTTTTTACAGAGAGGGAGGGAGAGGGACAGAGAGCTAGAAACATCTATCAGCTGTCTCCTGCACACACACACCCCCCCCAACACTGGGGATGTGCCTGTAACCAAGGTACATGCCCTTGACCAGAATCAAACCTGGGACCTTTCAGTCTGCAGGCTGAAGCTCCATCCACTGAGCCAAACCGGTCTTGGCTAGATATTTTTTAGAAAGCGAATGGCTAGATAAAGAAATGACTTATATGGATGGGCATCATTGAAACATTAAATCATACCGGTGGCGATATTATATTTTTAACTGTAAATGAATCCCTAAAAAGTGTCCCAGGTCCTTCACCAGGCCCCACTTTCCAACAGGAGAGAAATAAAACAAGAAAGAAACTGGACTGTGCTCATTACCCTTGGTCGCATTCTCACCTCATTGACCAAGGACATGGTCTCCCACTCTGGGGAGCCCGTGGTTTGTGATTATTTGTACTTGCAGGTGGCACTGCCAAGAACCTTGGGGGCTGTGCTGTTTCCCGGCTAATAGCTAATCCCAAGTTTCTTCTGTTGTCGCTGAAATAAATGCTGCAGGCCGCGGACAAGATCGGGAATGAAGCAAATTGGCAGCAAGGGGCGAGAGAAAACTCGTGTTGTGTGGTCTACACTAAATTCCCAGTTTTGCGTGTGGATTTACTTGAAGCAAAAATGGGAGTAGGATAATTCCAAGGATAGAGTCGTTAGTGTATAAGACATTTACAGTTAGAATCAGTTAAGGGGGAGATGCAATTATTGCTTTGAATTATCATCTACTTCTCTGTCTCCCTTTTCTACATGTTCTTCATCCTCTACCTGTATTTAGTCTAAGGTAGTGATAGATGAAGACGCTTGCTTTTTTTTTACATGTATTTTATTGAATTTTTACAGAGAAGAGGGATAGAAAGTTAGAAACATCGATGAGAGACATCGATCAGCTGCCTCCTGCACGCCCTCTACTGGAGATGTGCCTACAACCAAGATACATGCCCTCCACCAGAATCAAACCTGGGACCTTTCAGTCCGCAGGCTGATGCTCTATCCACTGAGCCAAACTATGCGGTTCTGGCTGAAGATGCTTTTGCAAGAAGTGATTTTTATGTTTCTTCCATTTACAGAGGAATTAGCATAACCAAGATTACATAATGACCGGATGAAATGATATCATTCTTACTCCACTATGTTGCCTCTGATTTGTAATTCGGTTTCTTTAGCTCCAGAGTGGGGATCCTAACAGAGTTTATGGTGAGGACTTGGAATTCAGAGGAATTAAGAGAGAACACCCTTTGAGTCATGACAGCTTAGCTGTCTGTTACTGGAAATTCTTCTATAGGGAAATTCTCCCACCTGGCCGCTTCTACGGTGACTGCTCTTGATTACTTCTAGGAAACATAACCATCGGGCAGTCAGTTTGGCAATTAGGCAGGTAAAAGCTACTGCCGATCTTGCTGTTCTAAGCAAATTCTCCAGTGCCACGGACCATAAATTCGAGACACGCTCACATTGTTCCCACCTTCACGCCAGAGCCACAGGGGATATGCTTTCCGTCAAATGCGAAGGCCAGCCACGATTCCTGTGTACACAGTTCTGGAGGCAATCTTCTTCAGAGTGAGAGGTCTGGTTTTTCACAACATACCTGATCGCATGCCAATACAGTGGTACCTCGAGATACGAGTGCCCTAGCATACGAGATTTTAGAGATACGAGCCGTCGAGCGAGCGATTTTTGCTTTGAAATATGAGCAACAGTTGAGATAGGAGTAATCACGCGGATTGGCCGGCTGCACACGACCCATCAGTTTACCACAACTCCAGCGTCTCATAGTTTCCCATGCCTCAAGGTTACGGAACGAATTAAACTCGTATCTCGAGGTGCCACTGTATTAAAATCTCCGCTCACTTTCCTGGGTATCATCCCTATTCTTAATATCAAAACAGATGGAGAGGGCAGAGAAGACAACTCGAGAAAAATGTAACCGGGCTTCTACTGTATTCCAGCCATCGGACAAGACAATTTATTGAAGGTATTGTGTGTATTCAAGAAATTTATTATATATATCCCCCGTTGTGACAGTTATATAAGTCCTAACTTTCAGAAAAGCTAACTATCATGCGCCAGGTAAGACACCTTTCATGTATCAAAGTAACTGCAGCAAGGCACCCTCTTACAGCTGTTCAATGTAGTTGGTCTTTGAACCTTTGACAATAGCTGGCAGTATTTTTTTTCTTTCATTTTTAAGAAAACAGACCAAATAAAGAAGATAGACGAGAAGGGCCTTTTCATGTGTTCTATTTCCTCAGTGCTTTGGCATCTTTGCAATAGCTGACATTCAGCAATGAGTCATAAGTCACAAGCCTGAGATACTTTGATAATATAATGCCTTACTTTTTAATAAACATTTGCTACCGCTCATCTTTTGTAATTTCCCATTCCTTTTATTGAGTTCGTCTTAAAATATTCCTTGGACCACCTGTTAATCTTCCTGAGGATGCCCCATGCCTAACCTATGCTAATTTTCTTCATCATTCTTTGAATAAATATCGCTCTCTTTTATCCCATCAAAGTTTAAAGATGAAAATAATTTGCACAGAAAGGAAATGCTATCCATGATGGCAAGGCGAAGACTTGACAGACAGCATGAGAAGGAAATAGGGGAGTCTAAAGGTTACTTAGAGGTGGGATTCTACCTTTCATTTAGTTCCTGGGTGGATTTCTCAAGCAGGCACGGAGCATTTACTACATCCCAGGTCATAAGGAACAGAAATATGAAATAGATTAGACATAGCTCTTGCCCTCAGTGTGCTTACCATCTAGTAGGCGCAAAATGAAAGAATACAAACTCAATAAATATTATATTATGGAGCTAACAAAAGTGTTTTCTTTTGCTTCCCATGTTGGCTTATGTTACTCTATTGTCTTTGGCCATCTACCGAATATTTTCTGTGTCTGGCTGGGTTTCTTCCCCTCACCTACTGCTTGAACTACTCAGAAGCATCTGTCCCACTTACAAATAGTTGTGTGAGTTGTATTCTTTCTTCCTTCCTCCCTCCCTCCCTCCCTCCCTCCCTCCCTCCCTCTCTCTCTCTCTCTCTTTCTTTCTTTCAATGCACATATTAAAAACTAGGAGTATTTTATTTAGTTAAAATATCTACAACCTATGTCCACACTCTTTTGATTCTCAAAGTTGTTCAGATTTTAGTTTAAATCTAACTCTACTATGTACTCGCTATAGTAGAATTTAGCAAAATAATTCAACTTGCTAAACTACAGTTTCCTCATTTGTCAAATGAAGTGAACATTATTTATCACGACAGGCCTGGTGCATGAAAATTCGTGCACTCAGCCTGTGCCCTCTCACAGTCCGAAGCCTTTGGGGGATGGCCAACTGACAGCTTAGGCCCACGCCCTACGTGGGAAGCGGGCCAAAGCTGCAGTCTGGTCTCTACCCCCTCCCTCTGCAGGAGGTGACAGGCAGGTTGATGGGGGTACAGTGCCAGCTGGTGAGTGGCCGGCCTCACCCCCCATTGCCCTGCCGCCATCCCAGTGGCCTCCCTCTGTGGGAGGCAACCAGGGGGCTGATCAGAGGATGGCACCAGCCGGTGAGCAGTTGGTGCTGCCCCCTGATTTCCCCTCCACCACCATCACCAGTCACTGTCACCCCCCCCATCACTATCCCCTCCTTCTGCCCACTGGCACCTGCCCTGGCTGACCTGACACTGCCTGCTCACCAGCCTTGCCCCCCACTGATCAGTCATTCTGCTGTTTGGTCGATTTGCATATTAGGCTTTTATTATATAGGATGATTTACTCAAGGATTTTGCAAGGATTTTGCATAGGATATAATGAATGAGAAATATTTTTTTGCCCTATAAAGCCCCATATAAATGAAGCAACACAATTATTATTTATAGTTAGATTTTCAATTTCTATGTCTACTTCTATCTCTCTTTCATGCACACCGTTTCATAGCAGGCTACATAAGCAATACATCCAAACATTTGCTTAATCCTCTGATGATCATCTGAGAGTCATTAAAACCAGGATGCTTACTTTTGGTTATTTGCCCAAGGTTAATCTGGAATTTCAACCCATGTCTTCCAACATAAAGCCTACCATGTCTTTTCCAGGAATCCAGGTCGACTTGTATGTTTTGTGGTAACAGATCTCAAAGATTGAGAGTTGCTTGCCATAGGAATTATACAACAATAATGTCTCCATAAACATTGTAAATCTTGGAGAAAACTTTTCTTGCCAGGACAGGTTTGGCTCAGTGGATAGAGCGTCGGCCTGCGGACTGAAAGGTCCCAGGTTAGATTCTGGTTGGGGGCATGTACCTTGCTTGCGGGCACATCTCCACTGTGGGGCGTGCAGGAGGCAGCTGATCGATGTCTCTCTCTCATTGATGTTTCTGACTTTCTATCTCTCTCCCCTCCTCTCTGTAAAAAAATCAATAAAATATATTTAAAAAAAAACACACACACCCCCCAAAAAAAACAAAAAAAAAACTTTTCTGACCCAGCTGAGTGATACCTAGGAGTCCAGCCCCGGTTCTAAGACAGAACGACAAGGAAAGTGTTCACTGCCGAGTAGACCAGGGACAGAGATTCTTAGGCATCGTTTTCTTGGTTGCGATACGGAATGCAGTGAGCCCAACAGTGTTTCAGTGTTTTCTGCTTTTCAGAGCCAGTGTTTATACACAAGAATCTTGGAATACGCTTGTTTTCATCTCATCTGTTCCAGCTTTTTTCAGGAGCAGCACCACTGCCTTCCAAAACGCCTAAGATTATATTAACTCGCATTACATTGCACAACCTGTTGAGTGAACAAATGGCTTTTGGGACTAGACGGTTGCTTCGTTCTAACATCAGAAATTATGTTTTATTATGAGTGTAAGTCTGCTCATCAAATCTGAATGATTTTCCAGGAATTGAATTTTAACACAAAAAAAAACCTTCCAATTTTGGTAGTTAGGTAGAGTCATCCTCTCATGCAATTCTCAAACCTGTTTTCTGGGATGGAATCCACCCGATAGCCATGTGAGTGAAGCATGTGACTCAGTCATAGCCAATCAGAGCATTACAATCTCTGAACTTCAGTGATTGGTTCAGGTAGGGCATGTGGTCCAGTGACACCCAATGAAATTCACTAAAATGTTTTCCTTCAATTTCATAGATTATTTACTGATAGCCTTTAGGCTAGTGCTGCTATAACTTTTTGACACAGTAAGGGGAGTCAAGGTAGAGAAACTAAACCCTGATAACATTTCCCACAACATTTGTCATAGAACATTTTCATATATTCAGAAAGGGTAGAGCTATTTCACAGTAATCGCATGGTTGCCAACCACTTAGAGTCTAAAATTAACCTTACCCCACAGCTGGTTTTTCAGGCATTCATCCATCTGTTCATCCTTCCCTCCATTCATCAGTCCATTTAAAATCCTGACGTATATCAAAATAAGTCACACATACAACTCTGATTACATTTACCTTCTCAGTCTATAACGGAAGGCAGAGCTTCTACTTGGATTTCAGTTACATGAATCAATAAGTCCTCCTCTTTCCCTTTACCAGTTCAATGTAAGTGGTATCATTATGAGGTTGTGTGAGAGTGAGTGTGTGTGTGTGTGTATGTGTGTATGTGTGTGTGTGTGTGTGTGTGTTTTAGCCTATTGAGTTTTTAAAATAGCATGGTGAGTTTTTAAATTAATAGTTGTACACAATTGGATCATTTTCTCCTATCCTTCCATGCTTATCAAAAGTGAGAATGATGGCCAGAATCGGTTTGGCTCAGTGGATAGAGCATCGGCCTGCAGACTGAAAGGTCAAGGGCATGTATCTTGGTTGTGGGCACAACCCCAGTAGGGGGCGTGCAGGAGGTGGCTAATCGATGTCTTTCTCTCATCAATGTTTCTAACTCTATCATTCTCCCTTCCTCTCTGTCAAAAATCAATAAAAATATGTTTTAAAAAAAGTGAAAATATGTTTAAAAAATTATTCCAACAGGTTCCCTGTAGTCACCCTGACAACATATCTCCATGAGCCATTCCTAGAATACATCCATTTATTTTTTTTAAAAAAATTTCTCCATGTGGTTAAATTTGTTTTCACGAGCCAAAACTTGCTCTTATTGTAATAAACTATATTTATTGTGAATGCTTGTAGTGAGTGTTACTGCAGACAATTTTCCAAATTACTGGGAAGGCCAAATTACTAAGTCTGCAAATGAGGATGGCGTCTACACCGTCAAATTTCCAAAGCCGCCACATCACAATGGGAGCGTGAAGAGATTGTGAGAGATCAAATATTGGTTTAAGAGACTTCTCACCATAAAATGACTCCCTGGGCGATTTTTCCAGTGTGAAACTTTGAAATATCTTTTGTTTGGCCAGAGAGCTCCTATAAATATATCTGAATGTCTGCAGCCGATATTTGAATGTTTTGAAAACTTCAACATTTCTTCGTAAATATTTTATGGGCTTTTCACCACAGATGCTATGTAAGCACGTGATAAATCTGCATGATACTTAGTAGAACACTCTCCGTGAAAAGATGAAAGGGTTATTTTTTTTCTTAAGGCTGGTCCTGCAGAGGCTGGCTAAGTTAAATCGTTACAAATGCATGGGGTCTTCAGTCATGTTCATTAGGGTGACTGCACAGAGATTGCTAGAAGTCAGAGGTCATCCCCTTTCTTTCTTTCTTTCTTTCTTTCTTTCTTTCTTTCTTTCTTTCTTTCTTTCTTTCTTTCTTTCTTTCTTCCTTCCTTCCTTCCTTCCTTCCTTCCTTCCTTCCTTCCTTCCTTCCTTCCTTCCTTCCTTTATTTCTTTTTAAAAATATATTTTATTGCTTTTTTACAGAGAGGAAGGGAGAAGATAGTTAGAAACATTGATGAGAGAGACATCGATCAGCTGCCTTCCACATGCCCCCCACTGGGGATGTGCCCGCAACCAAGGTACAAGCCCTTGACCAGAATCGAACCTGGGACCCTTCAGTCCGCAGGCCGATGCTCTATCCACTGAGCCAAACCGGTCTCGGCTCCCCTTTCTTTCTTTATCTCTAACTTCATGTCAGCAGATGAAGATTCCGAGGGTTTTCTTTACATGCTACTAATTTCATACCTTAAAGTACTTGTCAGTAGCACTTGGGATTTTCTATCCATAAACTACTTTTTTTTTTTTTACCCCATGTAGCATAGAGGATCATTCTACTGTACCGATATAAATACTGCTTTTTCAAATACTTATTATTTAGTGATGGCTAACTCTGTAGCAAGCAGTATTCTAAGTACATGTTGTCTTTTTAAAAAATATATATATTTTATTGATTTTTCACAGAGAGGAAGGGAGAGAGATAGAGAGTTAGAAACATCGATGAGAGAGAAACATCCATCAGCTGCCCTTGCACACCCCCCACTGGGGATGTGCCCACAATGAAGGCACATTCCCTTGACCGGAATCCAACCTGGAACCCTTGAGTCCGCAGGTCGACGCTCTATCCACTGAGCCAAACCGGTCAGGGCTACATGTTGTCTTATTATATTTATTTCAAAATTGTTTTTATTGTGGTAAGAACATTTAATATGAGATCTATCCTCTCAATAAAATTTTGAGAATAAAATATAATATTATTGACTAGAGGTTCAATGTTGCCCAAAACATCTCTAGGGCTTTTTCATCTTTAATTGGAAGTTTACGCTTCTTGATTACCTCCCCATTCACTCACCCCTCTATTACACTCTTTGATTCTACAAATTTGACTGTTTAGATGTCATGTTAAGTGGAATCATAAGCAATATTTGTCTTTCTGTGATTGCTTATTGTACTTAGCATGATGTCTTCAAGGTTCCCCATGTTGTCACATCTGTCATTTTTAAGGCTGTGTAGTATTCCATTGTATTGCAAACCACTTTTTCTTTTTCCATTCACTTGTCAATGAACATCTCAACATTTGGGCTCTTGTCAATAGGACTGCAATAAACACGGGATCTCTCCCTGAGGTCTTACTTTAAAATCTTTTGCATACATAGTCAGAAGTTTGATTTCTGGATCATATAATAGATTTATTTTTACTTTTTTGGAAGAATCTCCATGCTGGTTTCCATAGCAGCTGCACCATGGCTTCTGCACACCAAAGAACATCCCCGACAGAGTGAAAAGGCCACTATCAAATGGAGAACGTATTTGTAGACCTGTATTTGAGAAGAGGTCAATATCTAAAATATATAAAGAACTCCTACAGCTCCATGGCAAAAACAAAACAAGACAAAAACACCCCACTTATAACCCAATTTCAAAATGAACTAAGCACTTGAATAGCAATTTTTCCAAAGAAGATATATCAATGGCCAAGAGATATATGAAAAAATGCTCAACATCACAGATCACCAGGGAAATGCGAATCAAAACTGCAGTGAGATATCACCCCCTACCTGTCCAAATTCTTTCACTAAATCTACAATAGTTTTATTCAAGAGTAAGGAAAAGTGAGTCAGAGTCACTTAGAATATAGTTAGTTACTCCTGATGATGGTGAAATCCTGGGAGGGCAAACATCTCTCAGACATAATGATGCTATAAAAACAAAACAAAACAAAAGAAAACAAAACAAAAGACAAGTGTGGGTGTGGATGTTAAGAATACAGAACTCTTGTGCGCGATTAGTGAATATTATCCTATTTAATATATTACTCTCATATTTTAAGATAATGATTATGCCCCTATTTTACAGATGAGGAAACAACCATAAAACACATTTAAATTATTTATTACCACACCAACCAAAATTGTGACTTGATTGACATTAAATATAAGGATCTGGACAAGCATGTTTTCCAGAGAGGAGAACATGGGGACCAGCAAGAAAATCCATGCCAACTCTGCAGATGCCACCGCCACTGGGTGTGAAAGCCAGATCCTCTCTGCCTAGGATCACAGCAGTCTCCTGCCGTGCTGATGTGAACAGCAGAAGCTGCTCGGAACGTGGTCATAGGTTACTAATCGTCCTTAATGTAAAAATAATGCCCTGTAATGGAAGTCCAAGCATTAGGCAGAGTACCGGAGGACTTCATGGAAAACAGACACAGCCATTCAGAACCTATAAACGGAGTTTGAAAATATTCTCGAGGAAAGGATTGTGAAGGTTAGAGTAAAAATGCAAGTGCCTCTGTACATCATGTATTAAAAAGCATGAGCAATGCTTGTAAAAATACACAGACACACACACACACACGTACACACACATATACACACATACACACACATACACAAACACACACACACATACACACAAACTCCTTACTTCCATGGCAGTTACAGTACAATGCATAAAAAGACTATATACAAATGTTGCCCTTTTTTGGCCAAATTCTCTCACTAAATCTACAATAGTTTTATTCAAGAATAAGGAAAAGTGAGTCAGAGCCACTTAGAATATAGTTAGTTACTCCTGATGATGGTGAAATCCTGGGATGACAAACATCTCTCAGACATATTGCTGCTTCTCAGCCTGTGCCCATGGCAGGCATCACTAATGGATCCCTGCAACCTTCCTCAACGATTCACTGTGTGACTCTGTTACAAACATCTCTCAGACAAGATGATGCTTCTCAGCCTGTGCCCATGGCAGGCATCACTAATGGATCCCTGCAACCTTCCTCACTGATTCACTGTGTGACTCTGTTACAACATGGTTTTCAAGACAGGCTCAATCAATTGCTAGAAAAAGACGTACAAGATTTGCCCTTTTCTTCTGGTCTTGATATACTTCACTTGATCTTATGAGCCCCATGTTATCATGGACAACTACAAAGGTCAAGTGCTACACACCCGGTGACTCAGCTTGGGAGGTGCAAAGCTGACAACTGAATTTGAGTCGCCCAAGTCTCAATACAAAGCTCTTGTCTATAGCAACGTTCATTCTCAGCTCTCTGTCAAGGAAAACCACAAAAATAAAGTATCTCCTGCAGAAGGTGCATGTTTTGGAAAAGAGGAGATGTTACCTATCATGATTGGACACTGAAGTCAGAGTATGGCTCCATATGCCTTTATTTTTTTCTTTTTCAAATTCTGCTTCCTTTAATTGCTTTCTGCCTGGTGCTGTAAGAAAAGCAGCCCCATCTTCAGGCCCAGAGTGAAATTTCTAGATCTCTTCTGCAATTTCATGATTAATGAGATCTAATTCTCAGTACCAGCCTGAGGTGTGACAGTTAAGCCCGGGGAGGTACCCGCCTCTTCTCTGACACAGGATGCTTCTCACATCGGATGCGTTCCCATCTTCCCTTAGATTTCCCACTTGAATTTTCCATTCCAGGTGAAATGAAATAAACCCCATCTCCCATTGTATAATTGGAGAAAATAAAATGAGTAGTTTTATATCGTGCTTGTACTTTTCAAAACTCCTTCCAAAACACACTCCCAAGTCATCACAAATTTCTTAGCAGCTGCAGCTGGCAGGCTCCTGAGAGACCTGCGGCGATTCCCTTCCAGAACCCGAGAAACCATTGACAAAAGGCCTGGGAAAACGTAAGTCCATGCGTTTCATCTCTACTTTCCCTCATCGGTCTCAGGGACATCAGGAAATGAGAATCTTACAATCGGGTTTTCTAACGACAGTGGGTGGAAGTTATTGGCTGTGGTCATGGGATCAGAGGGGATATTGAAACACATGAGGACCTGTGTAGTCCTTCATGCTCTGGACTTGGGTATTCTTTGGTTCTACAATTCACTAGTTGCCGCCATTAAGTAGGTAAAGTCTTCTGCACCTGCACACTTGCTGGGCTGGTGGGGACTAACATTAACTCAGAGCGTTACATAAAAAGATGAAGTGTAGCCGAGACCGGTTTGGCTCAGTGGATAGAGCATTGGCCTGTGGACTGAAAGGTCCCAGGTTCGATTCCCGTCGGGGGCATGTACCTTGCTTTTGCGGGCACATCTCCAGTGTGGAGCGTGCAGGAGGCAGCGGATCGATGTCTCTCTCTCATCGATGTTTCTGACTTTCTATCCCTCTCCCTTTCTCTCTGTAAAAAATCAATAAAATATATTAAAAAAAAAGATGAAGTGTAAATTTACTAAACATCTATCCTGACACATACAGGGATGGGCAAAAGTAGGTTTACAGTTGCCATGCCAATAAACGAGACAAAAATGAGTAAATGTAATACAAGAAGAAAGTCGTGGACTCACAACTGTAAACCTACTTTTGACAACCCCTATAGTGCATAGTCACTGAATACAAATATTGCTTGGTTAACTTTCTAAAAGTTTTTGAAGAGGTAGTTCTTCCCTTGAAGGAAGTAAAAAAAGGAAACCGTGTCTCATGTGATTTTCAAAATTGGGAATTTGTTGTACGTACAAAGCATTTCATAACCCTGCATAGAATACTTGCCTCTCTGGGATATTCATCTGTGTCTGGCGTGACAGCTCCTCAGAGCCGCATCTGCAAAGGTCAAAGTGGACAGAAGAGGAATAGGAGAGTGTGTGAGGTTGTTAAGAGTAATGATAAGTTAAGGAGAAGGTGTTGGACCAGTGTGTGAAGGAATGCTAATGAGCCTTTTCCTGATCTTCTTCCCCATGTTAGCATCCACACTCAGCCAGGAGTGTCTTCTCCTTTCACTGCCGGAATCACAAATTGCCATGAAGACCCGGATGGTGTGGGTCAGAGGTCGAGCGCTGACCTATCAATAGGTTAGTTCCCTGACAGGGTACATGCCCATGTTTCATGTTTACTCCCCAGTGGGAGACATGCAGGAGGCAGCCGATCAATGATTCTCCCTCATCGTTGTTGATTCTCTCTTTCTTTGCCCTCACTCTCTGAAACCAATAAAAATATATTTAAAAAAATAACCCACAACTCCCACCAACGAATACCATTATTTTAGGGGGAGAAGGTAGGATTTCAACATTAAAAAAAAGAAAAGCAATATTAAGCCATTTTGCAAATCTTTGCTAGCTCCTGAGAGGAACAGTCCCACATGGCAAGCTATTTTTACAAGCAGGTTTTACAGGGCTTTCAAGTTCATTATCATTTAATTTATTATTTAAGAATAAGGAGCGGGGCTACCTCTCCTCCCCGGTTATTTTCCATCCATGCGTTTCAGAGCCATTCCCAGCTCTTGAGTATTTAACTCTAATTTCTCACTCAGTGACAAAACTCCAGATTTGTTGGAACAATTTCGGCATTCAAAACGGAGCGGGCTCCCTCCATGACTGCGAGGCAAGGTACCCAGTGGCCCTGATGAATTTCCTCCTTCCATATGCGCCAGATTTTTCACATTCTGAAATATTTCTTACGGGAACGCGAGGAAACAGTTATAATTAAACTTAAGTAGGGAAACTATATTTAACTCACTCTCTGGGATGTGTTCTGGAGAAGTAGCCTCGGAGGCGAGTCGCTCCATTAGTAGGCACCTGGGGGTCCCGGAAGTCAGGGAGGTCCCTCGCCCCTCCCCCATCGGTTAGGGCTGATATCATGAATAAGGGGAACAGAGACAGGCTTACCCTGGCAAAAGCACAGAAAAAAAGGACCTTTGTTTTGCCCATGTCCACAGTCGACTGTCAAGCGATACATACATTTCCCAGCCAAGACAGAAGTAGATTTGCATGCATTTACAAAAATACCGTCTTACTTAGTAATTAAAGACCAGAATTTGCTAAAGAATCATCTGCTACTTGGACTTGCTTTGTGGAAGGAGACAAAATAATCATCCCATTCTGAGAAAGAAAACAAAAGTTATCCACTGCCCTCCTGTTGTTTTTTTTTATCCAGTAAAAGGATAAAAGGATTTTTATTAGTCAATTACTCACACCAGTGGTATAATGTTTCTATTCTATTGTGACAAATTGGCACCAATTGAGAAGCACGGTTTATTATATGATAGTTATGGGAGTTAGAAATCCAAAATGATTCTCACTGAACTAAAATCAAGCAGGGATAAGTTCCTTCTAGTGGTTCTGGAACAGTGGTTCTCAACCTTTCGAATGCCATGACCCTTTAATACAGTTCCTCATGTTGTGGTGACCCCCAACCATACTTCATAACTGTAATTTTGCTATTTCATGAATTATAATGTAAATACTTGTGTTTTCCGATGGTCTTAGGTGACCCCTGTGAAAGTGTCATTCAACCCCCAAAGGGGTCGCAACCCACAGGTTGAGAAACACTGCTCTGGAAGAATGTCCTTTTTCGTCCCTCTCTCCATCTTCACAGCCGGAAGTAGAGCATCTTCAAATCTTTCTCCAAATCTCACCTCCTCCTCCGCCTCCCTCTTCTAATGAGAAGGGTTGTTGTGATTGCATTGGGTCTATGTGAGCGATTCTGTAACATCTCCCCATTTCAAGGGAGCTGATTAGCAACCCTAAGTCCAACTGCACCCTTACCTCCATATCATATGACATAACAGTCATACTCTGGGACACAAACATCTATTGGTGGTAATTATTCAACCTACCATTCCTATCACCAAACATTACTAGATTTTCATTTAGTTGTTTAAAACAAGTGCAGACAAAGGTGTGCCTAGCACCGAGCTAGAATGAAAGAGTGATGACATAGGGAAGGGAATGTGTTGACCTTCAGTGAATTTAAATGAAAGTTAAATCCATTTAATCTATTCTATCCTGTACTTTCCATAAATGAGGCTGAACGTTACCGGGAAGAAGAGACTTGGGTTTTTGCCTTATTTTCACCAAATGATACCCTTGCATAAACATATATTTTTTTGTTACTTCCTTCACTTATACGAAAATGGAGTAAAACATGTTTTGATGGTAATGGTATTTTATGACCCCAAATGTGTTTTGCTTCGTCTAAGAATTCTGCAAGGTAGATAGTGAAAGCAACATCCAAATATAGAACTGTACTTCAGCAGGAGGTGGTTTCCCTAAAAGGTAGGAAGCCTGACCCTGGGTTAATTGCATTTCTGAAATTTCAATATGTTAACTATTTAAGAGGACAATGGCCATAAAAGTAAATTGAGTCTCTAATGTGCAGGCTATTACTTAGAGGAAATGAATGAATTTGCCACATATTTTCTTTTGAATAAGGTTTTAAAATAATTGGCTGATGGCTGTATCAACTGTCATGACAAAAAATACGGCGATGAGCATCAAAACAATAAGCCAGACAAAGAAAGAGAGATGAAACCACCAGTGTAATGTTTGCTGAAGTCAGACACAGGCAATTATGTACTAAAAGTTAGATGATATATTGTGTATATTTTTGTTAAATGCAAAAGAAGTCAGGGTGGCAGTAGGATTTAGAGGGTGCAGAAACAAAACATAAGCACAAGGAGGGGAACATTCTGGGGTGTGGGTTTATTGTGTATGTGAATGGTGCCGAGGCAGGTCAGTAAGAAACCAGGAAGATCCCCGGCAATGGAATGAGGAAAATAACTGAACAAACAGCTGGAATGGCTGAGCAATCAACAGCCAGCTTATAAATTGTGAAGACCCTCTCCTCCCTAACTGAAGAGGCCTATAAGCAGATGGTTTAAATCACCACAGTCAGGAAGCAGATAAGAAAAACCAGTGAGACCCAGACTAATCCATGATGGAGGAAACACTGACCAGAGAAGACCCAAAGCTCATGATACCATCATTATAATGAAAACTGACACCACAAGTAGGAATGTCCCCTCCTTCCCACCAAGGGGGATAGAGGCCATGACACTTTGGAGGGACCATATTCAGAACAAGATCCCCTCCCAATCAGAAGGTAGAGTCAGAATTTTGCTTCACAAAGTTCATAAACAACCTCCCTTGGAAACACATTAAAATCCCAAGAACTGACTGACCACGTGCACAGCTCTCTGGTGAACTGCCATGTCCACTCAGATGCATCCTTTTGCCTCACTCACAGCAGTGCCTGCACCCTGGCTGCTTTTTACTAGCTGAATTCAGCTTGCATTGTTCTCACTGCAACTCATCCATGACATTTTTCCTGGGTGAGTCAAGAGCTGGGAGGTCTCATTACATGTGAAATGTTCTGGACTGTGTGGGCAGGGCCAGCCACTTGCAGGAAGTAGTCCCCTAAAAGTGCCTTCATGAGTGTATTTAGCTGATGAAATGTATGGTGTTACATGGTTATAAGATGTGTAGTTTTGCCTTAACCAGTTTGGCTCAGTGGAGAGAGCATTGGCTTGCAGACTGAAAGGTCCCAGGTTCTATTCTGGTCAAAGGCATATACCTTGGTTATAGTCACATCCCCAGTGGGAGGTGTGCAAGAGGCAGCTGATCGATATTTCTCTCTCATCGATGTTTCTAACTCTCTATCACTTTTCCTTCCTCCCTGTAAAAAATATATAAAATACATTAAAAAATGTGTAGTTTTCAGTATGCAATATTTTCATAAAATTTCAAAAAATGTGTTTACCTGAAGATAAAATAATCTATACATTTACTACTGCATAGATTATAAATATTAAACACCACATATATACACTTTAATCATCATTGTTACACTAGTTATGTATCCTTCACTAACATTTCCCCCAAGTTATAAAAAATGCATCATGTAATACTGTTAACAGAATTATATATGTGTATATATGTATTGAGAAATTCCTGTAAATCTGAGAGAGGCTTATGAGAATCTCACCTAAAAGTTTTGAGAAAAAAATCCAAGAAACTGAAGGGCAGAATTGTGATTCAGTTATTTGAATATGTTCGGTTAATGCCATTTATTTTTCTTCTTCTATCCTTCCTTTCCCAAATTGTTCTCTCAACTGGGGTATCACCAAAGCAAGTTAACTCTACCTCTTTAAGCTAATTATATGTTCATAATAAGCACTGATTTCTGAAAGGGCCTGTCTGTCTCCAGGAAAATCTGTACCATCCTGCTCTTACACGACATCAGGCCACTGTGCCAACATCAGTTAGCCACTCAACAATCTAGCATATCACACAGTGGGGGTATGTTAGCATGGGAGATTAAACATCCTCCCTTTTAAAACAATCTAGGTACAGGCAGGCTGAGGTGGCTATCAGTGTAAAAGATCTTTTAGTCTATGATGAATGTAATATAACCAATATATTTCACCAGGGTCTGTGCCTATTTTGTGGGCTAACCCAGGCAAGTGATTCATTATAGGACTAGTAGACTGGTGTCAAGGTCACAAGTAGGCTCTGTGAAGTGACTTTTTTATATGTTGGGTGATGGGGAAAAATGTAATCTGAGATTTAGAGGATGTTAGTTCTTTGTTGTTGTTGTTGTTAATCCTCACCTGACAATATTTTTCTTCCATTATTATTATTATTTTGAGAAAATGAAGGGTGGGGAGAGATAAAGAAACATCAACATGTCTCAATTGATTGCCTCCTGACCAGGTTGGGGATTGAGCCTGCAGCCAAGTGACATGCCCTTGACCAGAATAGAACTCGGGACCCTTCAGGCTTCTGGCCAATGTTCTATCCACTGGGCCAAACTGGCTAGGGTGAGGCTGTTAACTTAGCTAGAAGGTGAGAAGACTAGATAAGATGATTTTGAGATTCATATACAAAATTGTGTGCATCAATGAAACCACAGTATCATCCTGCAATAAAGATTGTGGGGGGGAAATCACACATTCTGTGCTGCCTATGGTATTCAAGATATTACATAATTTTCGGCAACCTTGGCTGTTCCTTTCTTATTAGACTTTGCCTTTCATCAATGACCAGTGATGAATAACCAACATATTGTAGATGCCCACCTTTATGTGTTAAAATAATAAATGAACGAGTGAGTGGATCAAACCAAATAGAAGGGAATATATCTAAGTGGGTGAGTCTTATGCTGTCTGTTATGGAAATCCCTGGGCTGCAGGCACCTGCCTCAAAATCAGTGTTTGGGTTCAAAGACTTCGAACACTTCGAAAGTAAACAAAACCAATCCAATCCATGGCAAAGGGCTCCCAGGAGGACTCTATGGCCTTAGTTCCGCATTTGGGAGGTCTGATCATGCCTGGCAAGAACTGGGAATCCGAATTATTATACTTTTGTAGCATATCCATACACATGCGTATTTCAGGGGGATCAGGGTGATTGACCAACATAGGTAACTATTTCCTGGACCACAAAACCAGAGTCACTATGGTTACTAACTAACTCAAGAGAATCCCATATTCTTGTCAAATCACAAATGTCACAAAACTCAGGGGATCACCCAAGGACAGTTAGGGCAATTCTTCTTTTTAAAGCAACCATTTACCTCTATTTACAAAGCATTGGCTGTGACTCACCGTGTTCAAAAAGGATAGCAGCAAAAGGTCGAAGATAACCAGAGTCTTGCTTCTTGACACTCATTGTGCAGTATCTCCTGTATTAGTTTTACTTTTTTATTTTTCATATTATTATTTTTTTAAATAATCACCCAAAGATACGTTTTTTACTGATTTTAGAGAGAGAGGAAGAGAGGAAGAGAAACATCTATCAGCTGCCTTGTGCCCCCACTTAGGGATCAAAACTGCAACCTCAATAGGTGCCCTTCCTGGGAATCAAACCTACAAACTTTCTGGGCACAGGATGACACCCCCTATGCGCCACAGTGGCCAGAGCTATGCAGTATCCCCTTTAAAGTATCTAGTGTAGAGTTCAAAGACATCATCTATGGAGGACCCACGGTAAGCCAGCCATTTTCACAGATATGGGCACTTAAACACAAATATGTCATCATCTTTGTACTGGAAACATTTCCTGTCCACCACCTGCCTAAGAATCACGCGGTGTGGACCACACACTTCTGTCAAACCCGGATAATGCGTGGCATTATCCTTCCCAGACAATGAACAAGTAGATAAATAAATAAATCTCAAGTTGGCCTTGAAAATCAGCCATAATTACTCTCAAATTAAACCTGCCCTCCACCTTCTGGTGGCCTGGCAACGTATTTAGCAAATGCGGCACAATCTAAGAGAACTGTCTCTTTGGAGACGCTCCAGTGGCTTACCAGAAAGAAGACTTCGCTGAAATGGACAGTCGTTGGCTGGCAGGCATGGCTGTGACAGCTCTTCAAGCTTTGGTTTTCTGTCTGGCCCTTGGCTGAAAGGGAAGAGGGGAAAGAGGCCTTGTTAATCCAGCCTTCAGACCGGGCACGTGCCAGGCAGAGCAACTGGCAGGCTGAAATTCAGTTCTCAGCTGCCAGCGAAAGCCGAGAAAATCTGAGCAGTGGTGGTGGTTTTGCTTCTAGACCAGAAACTAGAAGGACGGAACCTGAAAATAATTGAATGAGCAGGAAGGTTCAGCTGATCCCGAGGAAACAAAGTCAAATCTCTCACTGGGTTGGCTTAACAAATACTTCTATAGAGGTGGGTTTGGAGTCCGTTCTGAGGCTAGACCTGAATCAGAGGTAAAGTCACTTCTAGCTCAAGAAGGGAGCGCTGTGATGAATTTGTGTATTAATTCTGTAGACAGCCATGTTGGAGCTGCAGAGAAGTTGTTGGCGTGGGCTATGCCAGCAGGCAGAGTGGATTTCTGTCCGATGGCCATTTTCTGACTCTGGGTATCTGAACAGCTCAGCTAAACTGTTTCTAGGTTTCCTCATCTACAGGATTAGGATAAGGAGTCTTTGGACCCCGTTAAACTATTGTGATGCGCAAGTGTAGACAATTAAACATCTCATATATGAGAGAACTTAAAATGCAAGTATATTTATTCTTATATTATTATCTATCTGCTCTCCTCTCTACCTCTAAGTATATATCATTATCCTAATAGATAAAACTAAGATTTGCTGAGTGCATGCTATATTCCAGGCACACAACTATCTGATGTTTCCTCATTTCCTCACTTAATACTCAAATATTTCTACGAATTCATTTTCTAATCTACCAGGTAACAAAATATATTATTTTCTATGACCTTAAGAAAAAAAATTAGGTTCACATACTTAGTGAAATGCTAGGATATAATTTGAATTCAGATGAAGTGACAATAGAGAATGTCATTCTAAGATACTACTATAGCCTTAAATGACATTTCAGAGACAACCTCATGAAAGGCACTGAGAACCACCCAGCTAACCACACCGAGAAGATGCCAGAGCTTCAGAAACTAAACGAAATAAGACATACTTGTTGGTGTAGGCTAGTGGTCGGCAAACTCATTATTCAACAGAGCCAAATATTAACAGTACAATGATTGAAATTTCTTTTGAGAGCCAAATTTTTTAAACTTAAACTTCTTCTAATGTCACTTCTTTAAAATAGACTCGCTTAGGTATAGTATTTTGTGGAAGAGCCACACTCAAGGGTCCAAAGAGCCACATGTGGCTCGCGAACCGCAGATTGTCAACCACAGGGTTAGGCTACTGAGTTTGGGAATAATTTAATACATAAGAATATGTAACATACAATTCCAAACCCAAGTTTTGGCCTTTGATCATATGTAAAAGAATCAAGATTAATTTGTTGTCGGCTTTCCAATTTTTCTTTCCCACTTTCTTAATTAATTTCATTCATTTGTTCCTTCCTTTTATGTAGAAAAAAATGGCCCTCTATTATGGTCATTGTTTTGCAATATATGTAAGTCAAGTCACCATTCTGTGAGCCTTAAAGTGATATAGTTCTGCATATCAATTCAATTATCTTTCAATAAAGGAATAAAAAATGGATCTCAAACTCTTCAAAATACCAGAATTTACTTTTTTTTCTTGAACTATGTGGAATCTTAAAATAATATGGAACCTGAATATGCTAATGTAATAATTTGCTGATTAAGACAGAGCTGGTGTTAACTTGTGAAAAAAATAAATAAATAAAAGACCTCATCTTCTATATATACAAAAGTCTAATATGCAAAGTGTCCCCTCAGGAGTTGGAACTGGGAGACTGGGAATTCAATGACTTGCTATGATATGTGCTGACCATCAGGGGGCGGCATGGAATGATGGAAGGCCCCTATCAGCAGCCAGAAGGCCCTGAGCGGCCCTGATCGCCAGCCAGGCCTATGTAGCCTACCAGTGCGTGAATTTCGTGCAACAGGCCTCTCCTTAAGAATAAAACATAAGCTGCTCTCTTGATCTTATATGGTTTCCAGTTCAAGGAAGAGGACATAGCAAAAGACTGATGTTGATTTGTTCAAATCTACAAAATTGTAGGAAAATAGGTTATTATTATAGGAGGCATCCATTATATATAAAAAAATTGGTAATTCTTGCTAAAAAAAAAAAAGTGTTGGTTACATTACACTTTTCCATCATCTATCAGTTGCCTCCAGGATTGCTGGCTCCCAACTGCTCAAATGCCTGCCTTCTTGATTGCCCCTGCTTCTGCCTGCCAGCCTGATCACCCCTTAACCACTCCCCTGCCAGTCTAATTGATGCCTAACTACTCCCCTGCCAGCCTAATTGCCCCAAAGTGCCCTCCCCTGCAGGCCTGATCAACCCAAACTGCTCTCCCCTGCAGGCCTGGGTCCCCCCTAACTGCCCTCTCTTGCAGGCCTGGTCCTCCCCAACTGCTCTCCCCTGCAGGCCTGGGTCCCCATAACTGCTCTTCCCTTCAGGCTTAATTCCCCAATTGCCCTCCTTTGCAGGTCTGGTCCCTTCCAACTTCTCTCCACTGCTGGCTTGATTGTCCTCAACTGCCCTCCCTTGCAGGTCTGGTCCCTCCCAAGTGCCCTCCCCTGCTGGCCATCTTGTGGCAACCATCTTGAGTCCACATGGGGGCAGCCATCTTGTATGTTGGAGTGATGGTAATTTTGCACATTACTCTTTTATCAGATAGGATTTCTTTGAGAATAAAGAGAGGAAGGGAGAAGGATACAGAGATAGAAACATCAATGACAGAGAAACATCATCTATCAGTTGTCTCTTGCCCACCTCCCACAGGGAATCCTGTTTGCAACCTGGGCATGTGCCCTAACAGAGGATTGAACAGGTGACCTCTTGGTTCCTGGGTCGATGTTCACTCCACCACTGGCCACACTGGCCAGACATTACTGCATTTTTTAATTCTTTCATTCATTCCCACTGCCTCTTTGTTACCTGTGATACAATTAATCATCAGTCTCCCCTGCGAGATGAGCTCATGGAGAGCATGGTCGTTTTCTTAATCACCTTTGGATCCAGAGCAGCTTGTATAATACTCAGGGCCCAAGCGCAATGATAAATGATCTGACAGGTGTTTGGGAAGATTACCATGAGCACTCAAATAGAACACATTGATTCTATCTGGTGGCTGGGCTTCAGTGGGAGAAAGTATTCAAAAAAAATGATGACAAGCTGAATGCAAGGTAGACAGGGTTTGAGGTTCCACAATACAAAGATTCTCAAACATGAATTAGTGTTTTTTGGTTTTTTTTTTTTTTGCTCTCTGGGTAATATATATTTTTAGGAATTGACAATATGGCACAGTGGGAAAGGGGCTGAAGGTAATCCCTTAAAATAAACTTATTTCTCTGGTCAAGGATGTATTATTTATTTGAAGAAGAGAATAATAGAACTGTTAAAAATTTTTAATTTAGCCTGGCCTGCCTGGCTCAGTGGTTGAGCACTGATCTCTGAACCAGATCACAATTTGGTTCGAGATCAGGACGCATGCCTGGGTTGTGGGCTCAATCCCCAGTGTGGGGCCTGCAAGAGGTAGCCAATCAATAATTTCTTCTCATCAGTGATGTTTTTATCTCTCTCTCCTTCTCCTTCTCTTTCCTTCTCTGAAATAAACACACACACACAGACACACAAACACATATATTAAAAAAATTTTAACTTATCTTATACATCTAGAATATCATTAAATACAGATCAGTTAATTAACCTCATTGATACAGAAGAGGCAGACAAATTGAACAGTATGAACATTCACCCTTAAAGAAAATTTCACGTTATTTTCGGCCACCCAATTAAGTTGAAAAGCAAAGTACAGGCCTAATTACCACATGACCTATGTCCTGTAGTTGGAAATATATCCTGCAATGACTGTTCAACACATGAGGTGAGACTACCATTTGAAAATCAAACCAGTAAAGTCATTAGCACATGAAAAATATCGCTAACCACAGTGCATGATGCAATGTTAATGTTAATTCCTGAATGTGAAAGTACTCTACAGTCATTCTGGTGAACACCAAATGCTTGGACCTATTTCAAATATTTATTCCCTGGAAGACCCTTGACCAATAGCTATATCTTGAGTCAGTTTTGATGGCAGCAGTATTTAGTGTCAGGGAGATGAAGGTACTTGCTCAAGGCAGTTGAGATTGGGATTTGATATCATATCCACCTGATTTTTTCCATGGAGAATGATGTTTATAAGAAGACATGCTCTTCTAGTCATTTGCTTTTTAAATTTTTTCTATTAATGTATTACATGTATACATATCTTCGCATTGCCCCCCCCCCCACGGACTCCCATGCATACCCTAACCCACCAGTGTCTTGTGTTTATTGGTTATGCTTATATGCATGCATATAAGTCCTTCAGTTGATCTCTTATCTACCCAACCTTTCCCTAACCTTCCCGCTGTAATTTGACAGTCTGTTTGATGCTTTACTGCCTCTGTGGTCTATCTTTTGGTTTATCAGTTTATAATGTTCTTTATTATCCATAAATGAGTGAGATCATGTGGTATTTTTCTTTCATTGACTGGCTTATTTCACTTAGCATAATGCTCTCCAGTTCCATCCAGGTTGCGGCAAACGGTAAGTAGTCATATGCTTTTAATCTCTCTCCTGATTCCCCTCTCCCCTCTTTGCTCTAACACGTTCTGGGCCCTGCTTGTTAAGAAGAGGACAAAGCAAGGAGAAAATACAACCTCACAGCAGAGGTGTTATGTCTCCCTCTTTACTCCATTGATGTTGATGAGAAAAGACAACCAATTATTCCCGAGGCCCTTAGATTGCATGAAACACAAAATCCTGGCTTTCCAGTCTGTCAGTCAGCAGCTTAACACGTGCGTGTCTGGGTTATCTTTACGGTGACAGCCATAAATCAAAGAATTCTCCTCCATCAAAACCCAAGCACACAAGAAAATCTATTTTATTTAATGGTTAAAGTATTTAAAAAGATAAAAAATATATAAGGCCAAGAAGAGATGGAGCAACTGGACAGCTAACACATCACTGGAAAAATAAAAGTCTTCAAACCTGTGTAGATTATGAAGTTGTTGGAATATGTACTCATAAGAAATCATAAAGTAGCATTGTTTTTCCAATTAGTGTTATAAATATAATCCAAAATATCTAGTATTTCTCAAATGTAGTTCCAGGACAATCTATTTCAAAAACATCTCATAATACCCTATAAAACTTACAGATTCCACAAAATATCTACTTCAGAAGGTCTAAAGTATCTTGTGGGAATATATATTTTTCAAGTTTTTAGGAAGATTATTAACCATCCAAAAGTAATAAAACGATAGCCATAGATAGAAAATCATATCTGGTGAGTGTGGTTCCGTGGTTGAGTGTCCAGGAGGTCAAGGTTCATGGTTAAATTCCCAGTCAAGGCTTGATCCCCAGTAGGGGGCGTGCAGGAGGCAATTGATACATAATTCTCTCTCCCTTTCTGAAACCAATAAAAAATATATATAATTTAAAAAAAACCCTATCTGGAAGTCAACATTAGAAGGCTCTCTCACAAGGTAGGAACTTACGCAAATAGTCTACTTTATCCTCCATTAATACTGAGTTAAATCTGAGTTGAAAAAAACGTATAATTCTAGGGTGGCTGTGAAAATATATTCCCTTTTGTACTTGCCCATAAAAACCGGGTGCCTAGTTGGAATGTGATGGCTCCGCAGGCCACAGCTGGGGTCTGCAGTCGCATGGATGCTCCAGGAAAATGACACGCAGAATATTTGATAAAATTTTAATAGCGGGGAGCTGAGATCAGTGCCTCGTATGCACACAGAAATGCGGAAGGCAGGGGATCTAAGCGCTTGGCTAAATTCTAAAGGTCAAAACCCGCTTCCCCATTGAAGTGAGTTTCATTCAGAAATTCCCCCTCATCTTTCAGAGAAAGTGTTTAAATATATATATATATATATATATATATATATATATATATATATATACACACACACACACAAACATACATATATAGCATATATATGTATATATATACACACATATATACATATACATATACATATACATACATATTTACTTTTTAATTGATTTCACAGGGGAAGAGAAAGGGAGAGAGAGAGTGAAACATCCATGATGAGAATCATTAACAGCCTACCTCCTGCAGTCCCCACACTGGGGGATCTAGCCCCCAAATCAGGCCTGTGCCCTGACCAGGATTTGAACCTTGACCTCCTGGTTCCTAGGTCTCCACTCAACCACTGAGCCACACCGGCCAGGCCAGACTAGCTTTTGTTCTGCACATCATCATTTCACTCACAAACCATCCCTCCTTCTTCAGGATCGGGAAGCAGCCGACAGTGCCCCTGTGAGCATGCCTGCGCTGTAGCTTTTACGCCCCTCCTATGATTCATTCTGCGGTGTCTTTTATGGTCCTTGCCACCACAGTCCTGGCGTCTGGAATACAGTCTTTGCTTTTTAATGTGTGAGAAGACCCCAAGCTCTCTTTTCAGCCCTAGATCAGGCCCAGCCCGGGACGATCCATTCATTGTCTCACAGAGAAGTACTGGATGGGGTCTGAGTGGAGCAGAGCGCTAGAATGAAAACGAGCCTGCACAGAACACGGGGTGAAAAATAGGTTTGTTTCGGGGACCCAGAAGCCAAACCGATCACACGTTGAGGCGAACGCACCTGAAACCTGGCAGCTGCTTCCTCTCCAATCCCGCCACCGAAATCAACTCGGAGCTGCGGGGAATAAGACAAAGAAGGGGCCTGGAAATGGAGCTGCCACCGGGAACAGGACTGATGGTGTGAAGGTCAGTGCAATACAGGATTAGTCCGGACTCAGCCTGCGCTCCGGTGTCATGTGCAATACAGTTCGACACTGCAGAACGAGTATTTCTCGCTCCTTCTGAGGCCCGCTCTGAGCCACGACTATCTAAACAGACAGTGGGCAGTAAGGTTCACGGGGCTGGCGATTGCCTATAAAAACGAAGGCCGGTAGAA
Source organism: Lasiurus borealis (assembly GCA_004026805.1). Lineage (NCBI taxonomy): Eukaryota > Metazoa > Chordata > Mammalia > Chiroptera > Vespertilionidae > Lasiurus > Lasiurus borealis. The sequence continues at coordinate 227,939 of PVJN01000081.1, forward strand.
TTTGCTTTTATGACGCCTTTGTATTAGGCCCCGAGCCAATGGCGATTGCAGGGTTGTTGTGCCTTATCTGTCAGGGTGCGTGGATCCATGGGGATTATTGGTAACGGAATTTAAGTGCAGGAGCCGAGTTCCTCAGCCCTCGTCTAGGATACTAATTCCTTCATTCTCATCCCCTCTGTTGCACCTGTAGCACTAGAGCATCATGGGAAGAGCCAGGGTATGCGTTCTCACTTTTTCATCTAAAACAACAAAACAACAGGGCTTATGAATGATTAAGGGGTCCAGCCTGCAGAGGCCGTGCCAGGGGATTGCGTGGACCCTGGGTGTATTGTGGACTCTTCAGAATTCATCTTATTCTCCCTGCCCCAGACTCCCTTTGAGTCAACTCTGGTGAAAAGGGTTTTCAGTCTTCTACTTCAGCATCTCTGGCTGCCATGCTTTTCCTGAAACTAGATATGTGCATCCTGAGCAGAGGCACATGGCCAAGCCCAGCACATCGGATGATATCTCTTATTTATTTATTTTATTTTTTGCTGCCATAATGTGTAAAATTTATTTCTCAATTACAGTTTACATTCGATGTTGTTCTGTACTAGTTTCAGATGGATAGCCACAGTGTTAGAAGATCATGTACTTTTCAGAGTGTTCATCTCGCTACTTCAAGGATCCACCTGGCCCCATGCGTAATTATCATATTGGAGGATGTCTCTTATTAAATATATTTTATTGATTTTTTACAGAGAGGAAGGGGAAGGCATAGAGAGTTAGAAACATTGGTGAGAGGGAAACATAGACCAGCTGCCTCCTGCACATCTCCTACTGGGGATGTGCTTGCAACCAAGGTACATGCCCTTGACCAGAATCGAACCTGGGACCCTTGAGTCCACAGGCTGAGGCTCTATCCACTAAGTCAAACTGGTTAGGGACGGAGGATGTCTTTTAGAACCTTGAATCTTGAGCAAGAGACACAGGGGAGTTTGAAACTTGAAGGTCTCACTCATTTCAGTGACTGCAGAGGGGACATGGCAGCAGAATGTCCTCCTCTCTGAGCTCTGATGAGGAAATGGCTGCCAGCATCCTCAAGCTACTTCATTCCTCGGCTGGGGGTGATGGGCTTGCTCCTTCAGACCTGTTTTGTTTCTTCACTGATTTCTAATCTCGCAGCTGATATTTGTCCTCCTGAATCATGGTTCTCATACTTGCCCCTGTTCACGACTCTACTTTCTCTAGACAAATTGAGTATCTTCCCATCACTAGCACTTCTGCTCCCACTGATTGGAATCTACGTCAGTTGGGATTTCATTTGGCATCAAACAAGAAAATAAAAGCCTGCTGCGAGGATTTCAGTGCTGGATTTATTTATTGCATAACTGTAGATCCCAGGATACAAAATCCAGAGCTCGTCAGGGGACTCACTGCCAACCATGGCTAAGTGCCTTCTGTTTTGTTCTGAGCATCCTAAGCATGTATCTCTCCCTCCAGTGCTTACTGGTCGATGGATATGCCTCCCATTCATTTTAATGGTGGAAGAGAAAAACATTGGATGCTACTTATATTGCAGGAAGACTGTATTTTAACCAGGGAACATTGCTGTCTTGGAAAACAAAGATTTAAGAAAGTTAGACAAGGTAATAATGGATATGTCCCTATAGATTCCGACTGGTAGTTCTGCCCCATCCCATTTTACTTACTTATGAAGGAGTGCCAGTTTGGGAAGTAAACCTTTAAAGCCTGGCACAGTTCTGACACCCCAACATACTCCTCATAAACACACACACATGCACACACACACACACTCACACTTCTTTCCAGGACCTCTTCTGATTTTCATTTTTTGCATTGACTAGTCAGTGGGCATAAACAATGGACCAACCATTGTGCTGACTAGACACTGAACAGCCACCATCTTGTGCCACATCCAGACTACTCAGCTGCCATAACAAAATACCATATTCTGGGGCTCACGAACACCAGAAATGTACTTTTACAGCTCTTGAGACTGGTCAATACAAGATCAGCGTCCGAGAAAATCTAGTGTCCACTGAAGGCCCATCTTTGGTGGACAGATAGCCATCTTCTCCCTGTGCCCTCGCATGGTGGAAGGTAAAGGGCGCTCCTGGGTTCTCTTTTTTGAGGTACCAACCCATTCATGAGGGCTCCACCCTCACGACCCAGTCATCTCCCAAAGCCCCCACTTGCAAGTACTATCCCTGGAGACTAGGTTTTAACATCAGAATTTGGGGGGTGGGAAGAAACATTCAGTCCACACCAGGTAGCAACCGTATAGTTGCCAAACGCTCTCTGTGGTTCAGGCAGCTTCCTGCAATGTTAAGCGCACTAATATGTGTCTGAACTTAAGGCAGAGCTAAGTGAAATCGGGTAAATGAGTGGATGTCGGTGAGGTGCCATTTCTGTACCCAGGGAATGGGACAAATAGTTCCCCCTTTCAGGGCTGTTGTGTGTTATCAGTGTGCATGGCGTGCGAAGCACCTCGCCCGATGCTCAACCCAGACTGAGTTTGAAAGACACTCTGTTTAGACAAAAGTGGCAAACTTTCTCAGAGGTCATACCGTGAGCCACACGGGCAAGGACTTCCACCCACTCAAGCCGGTTTCATCTGGCTGAATTGTACTAATGTGCGGAGATTTAAGTTTTCCATCATATTCCACAGAAAGCTTTTCTTGGCTTCCTGCGGAGTCATTTGTGTCTGCACTTAAAAATAACTCTTTGTGTTTCTGTCTCCAGAACAAGGCGTGGAGCCTGGGGCAGACTCATTATGTACCCACAGTATTTAACATAATGTCTGCTGTGTGGTGGCTCTCCCATGAATGTCTGCTTGACTAAACATAAATATCCTATTCACAAATAATCTGCTGGCAATAATACACGAAGCCTCCCTATATTCACGCTTAAACAACTTGGAAGGAGAAATCTCCACAGTATTGTTGTGAGAAACTAAGTAAAATGAAATGAAACCAGAATGGAAAATTGAAAACCTGCTTTCTGGAACTCAATTAATTGTTGTTTTCTTTTAGCTTTAATTTTTAAGCCAATACACCCAGTTGATTATATAGTGGTACCTCGAGATTTTTGAGATAAGAGCTGTCGAGCAAGCGATATTTGCTTTGAAATATGAGCAACATTTGAGATAGGAGTAATCACAAGGATAGGCTGGCTGCACATGACTCACCAGTTTACCTCAACTCGAGCATCTCATAGTTTCCCACGCCTCAAGGTTATGGAATGAATTAAACTCGTATCTTGAGGTACCACTGTACTTATAAATGTATGCTATGCATTTAGCCATATCTCTTAAATGTTAAAACCTATTGGTACACAATCAACTCACTGATCAATGTACATGTTTCTAAGGTAATCAGCATTCATGACATAGATACTTCTAGAGATCTCAGAGAGGATTGCAAATACTTAAAGTATGTCTTCCACATAAACCATAAAAGCATGCATCAAATGACCTGGCCACTGGTCCGCTCATTCATTCCTTTGGAAGTTCACAAAAGCTAAAATAAATAGTTATGGGAAGGTGAACTCTGTCAATACTAGTTGTAGTTTAACAAATTTAGATATTTGAACCATAACAACTCAAAATACATAGGGATAAATTACCCTGTTTTGGGTCTCCACTCAAATGTCAGTGGAAGGAGATTCTTAAGATTTCTTAATTCCTATGATCCCCTTCCAAATGCGATTAATTTAATTAAGTTTATTTACTCGGTTCCTTTTATCTTTCAAAGTTTCTTGAAAATTTTATCTCTTTAACTTATATAATTACAAAATCCAGTAGCTCATGCAATTGAGGCAAATTCTAATGATTATTTTCTGCTTTAAAATATTTATATCCTTTAACCTAATAATTGAAGAATTGATATGAAGACAAAATCAGAGATGCATACACTGATTTATATTTTTAAATGTTCTTTGTAAGTGCATTTTGGTTATTTAGTTGTATCCATATTTTTCACTACATACACACACGCACACACACACACACATACACACTATTTGACAAATTTTTAAGTAAGTTAGGGTGAGGTCATAAGGTGAATCTATGCAAGCATTTAAATTTATCTTTGGTTTCTTTTTTATTGTTGTTATTTTGTTTTTTGTTAATCCTCACCCAAGGACCTTTTCCCATTTACTCTTAGAGAAAGTGTAAGGGAAGGGGAGAGACAGAGAGAGAGAGAAACATTGATGTGAGAGAGACATTGATTGGTTGCCTCCGACACAGGCTCCAACCAGCGCCTCTGGGGATCTAGCCTGCAATTGAGGGACATGCCCATGACCGGAATCAAACCCGGAACTTTTCATTCCGTGGGCTGACACTCTAACCGCTGAGCCAAACTGGGTAGGGTTTGTGTTATTATTTTAAAAATTTGGTAAGACCTTTATGACATATTGAAGTAAAAGAAAGCAAGATATGAAATTTTACATAGTTTCAATTATACTATGTAGACCACTGATTATATAGAAAAAATACTAAAAGAACATATACTATATTGTTAACTGTGATGCTAATTTTATACCTGATGTGATCATGATTGATATTAATTTTATATGCCTTTTTGTATTTTCTACAATGAGCATGTATTCTTTTTACAATAAGAAAAATAAATATTTCAAATGCCACTGACAGGTTAGCTTCATAATAAAATTATAGAAATAAGTTTCATTTTTCCCAGGAAGGTCTTTTAAAGAATAGAGAATTCAAGAAGTAGAAAAAGTTTCTCTCTGAAAGATTGAGGAACATCAAAGTGATGGGAGCTTAAACTACCTCTCAATTGAAGATGATTTGACAAAACCACCATGATCATTTTTCCCATACTAGATTTCCAAATAAATCTGTGATCTCTTAGCTTTGCTATGACCATGTACACATGTACAGAATACAGCTCTGCCATAAGACGAAACACTGCCATTTGTAGGCACATGCATGGATCTTGAGACTATTGTGCTATGCAAAATAAGTCAGACACAAAACATCAAGAACCATATGATTTCATTCATATGCGAGATATAAAGCAGAAAGCAGCAAACAAACAAAACGAACAATAAACAACTTACAGACACACAATATATGGGGGTTACCAGAGGGAAAGGGGGTGAGGAGGATAGGATCAAGGGGGTCAAATATGTGGTGATGGATGGAGACTTGACCTTGATGCTGGGAACACCACACAATACACAGGTGATGTGTTTATGGAATCGTCTGCCTGAAACTTCCATAATGTGATTAGCCAATGCCACCCCCTCCAGAACTTTCATAAAAACGTTCCCAAAGATAAATAATATGCCGTCCCGGTTGTTGTTGCCATATTCCAGATGATTTACTGGACTGTGTCGATTTTTCACTTCCCAGTGCCAGAGACGGTGTCTGTTTGGGGAAATCAATTGCTATTTTTATATCGAGGCTGAAGCCGCGCCGACCCTGCAGGAATCTTTAATTGCTCTTGCGCTTTTTACAACCGTCTGGGTTTGGTGGTGCGGTCCTGGGTGGCCTTTTGCCATGGCCATTACTTACTACGCTGAGCTCTGATTTTGTTCCTTCCCGACTGGATTCCCGGCCGCTCCTGACTCCTGCTCCGGCCTGACAAACTGACAGCACCGACTGTACATCTGGCCCCGATGCTTTCCTTCCCGAAGGATGGCACAGAGCGCGTGCTGAAGGGTTACAGCCCTGGAGCAAACATCAGGAGTCCTGTCCCTTCCAGTTTGGAACCCGGTTGTTTAGAAATAGACCTGCTGCTCCTTTATCTGGCAAACCCTGGCCTCCGATGACCTCCCTCCTGGGGGGTCATCTGCATGGCACTTACCCCTCCGACCAGCTGCCTTCAGGTGCCATCTCCTCCAGGCAGGCAGCCACCTTGCCCCCTCCCCATTCATCCCCAGACCTGGCCGAATGCAGGTCACCGGTCTGCTCAGTGCTCTGAGAGCGGCCTGTGCTCCATCCAAGCCGAGAAGACCACTGCTCTCATCCCCTGCCACCATTGCACTGTCCCCTGCTATTTCTGGAGATTAACAACCAATTCCTCTTTGTAGCCACTGCATGCCCAGCAAATACTCAATCAAGCGTTTATGGAGTCAATGGTCAGTGGATAAGTGACACAGGCAAGAACACAAAGGCAACGGGTCCCGGGAGGTGTAGTCGCAGAAAAAGTCCAGGACTCCAGCTGAAGGCAGCCAGCTCTGATGCTGAATCCTAACGAAGCAGGAGAGCAAATGAGACGCCTAACAGTGTGCCTGCACCGAGACCGGTTTGGCTCAGTGGATAGAGCATCGGCCTGCGGACTGAAAGGTCCCGGGTTTGATTCCGGTCGGGGGCATGTACCTTGCTTGCGGGAACATCTCCAGTATGGGACGTGCAAGAGGTGGCTGATTGATGTCTTTCTCTCATCCATGTTTCTGACTTTCTATCCCTCCCTCCCTTCCTCTCTGTAAAAAATCAATAAAAAATATATAAAAAAATAAAAGTGTGCCTGCAAGCTCCATGCACTTCCTGCGCACGGCACCCTCTTTGGCAGAGGCACCTGTGTTGGGCCCCGATACTGCCCATGAATATTCGGATTCTACTGGGAAAATTCCGGCTTTTAGGAACCAGATGTCCTGGGCAGATTTGACTCAATTTCTGTTTTTTGATTGACTTCTTTGAGCGTTTCGGTGCTGAATTATCAGGGCTATTTCTGGCTGGGGGAAGGTAAGGTCTATCAATTTGGTTGGCGCTGAAGGACAATATTCGGTAAAGGGAATAAGTACTTGATTCCAGGTTTTAGAAGACATCGTTAGTCTTTCTTGGCGCCCTTTTTTTCCATGATCAAAACAACATATAAATGATCATCACAACGTTTTTTCCTTATTGTCAGCTTTGCTTTCAATAACAGGCATGTGGCAGACCCATCTTTGAACATGTTATCTACAGTCCACAGCCCCAGCATGACTATAACTGGGACTCGATTTCATAGGTAGTCTTGGAGATGAGATTTCTTTTTGGTATATGCACCATTTTAAAAAGAAATGTGCTTGCTTACTTAAAATATATTTTTATTGATTTCAGAGAAGAAGAGAAACACCAATGATGAGAGAGAATCATTGATCAGCTGCCTCCTGCACGCCCCCTACTGGGCATCCAGCCTGAGATCTAGGTATGGGAATCAAACCCTGACCTCCTGGTTCATAGGTTGACACTCAACCACGGAGCCACACTGGCTGGACATGTTTTGTTATTGTAATAAAATTAACACAGGCTTATTAAATACAATTGGCAATATGGACAGAACTAGGAATAAGTAAAACATACAAGCTGTTAGCCCACCAAGCAAATTCAATCATTATTAATATTTTACAGTTATTTATTCCATTTCCTTGTTCTGTGCAGATTGTGTTGTACATTACAAAAAGAATATATGTTATTTAACTCTTCCTTACTCTTCAGGTTCAAATTTCCACACAGCTGCTTGCTAACTGCATCACCTTATTAATTTTCTTTATTTATTAATTTTTTTAATGTTGATGTAATTATAGGTGTCCCCCTTTCCCTAACCTTTGCCAACTCTACCCAACCTTGCTTCCCCAACCCTTGACCAAACCATTGTCTGTGTCTATGGGGTATGCATGTAGGTTCTTTAGCTAACCCCTTCACCTTCTCTATTCATTTTCTAAAGTTGTGTAACCAGCCTGTGGCTCTGTTTCCTCATCTGTAAGGTAGAGATCACATCTAGGCTACCCCATAGATTCTAAATAGCACATGAGACAATATAAATGGAACAGTTAACATAAATACTTAATGAAAAATTATGAACCTAGTTGTAATAATAGAAAATATTTCACTATTTTGATGGGTCAGGTGCTTCAGATACATTTTTCTCCTCGGCAGATGGAAGACAGTGCAATGTTATGGGGAGAGTGCTGACTTCCAGAAAAGCGAGGCAGGCTTTGGTGTTGCTACTTCGAGCTGTCTAACGTAGATGAATGCACCAATTTTGACATTATACCTCAACCACTTTTTAATAGGAGCATAAAAAAGATGGGTGCTAATGACTCTTCTTGCTCTATGCCCAGACAAATATGTCAACTCCAAATCATGAGCCTTCCTATCAGTTACACCCTAAAGGGGATAGAGAGAGGAGAGCAGAGATAATGAGGATTCAGTGGGGTGTGAATCAAGGCTGGGTGAAAAGACATAAATCCATTTTGGAAACCCTTTTTTAACGCCTCCTACGGGTTTAGGGGTTCGACCACAGATCGTCACCCTCCTTTGACTCATTATTGAACACCAAATATTGATTGTAAATGTTTGTTTACCTTCCCCAAGCTCTCCCACTTTAGAATGGCATATTGCTCTGTTATTAGAAAAACTATAATAGCAAATATTTTATGCCTTATTAAAAGGAATCTGCTGCAATGCAAAGATGCATTTTCCGTAGAGATAAGAGGCATCATGATTAATAGAAGAAAGAATTGATTAATGAGAAAAGAACAAGAGACACTTTGAAAGTTAGAGATTCGGGGGGGGGCTATAAAATAAGAAAGGAAAGCAGGAAGAAACACCTTTGGGGTGTCTGCATTATGTTAGCTCATAGGGAAGGTGCATCACACAGTAGGTAGATTTTACTGCAGAGGGTAAGGCCACAGCTCAGCCAACTCCCAGTCAGAATGCGAGAGTCCATGCCAACGGGGACAATCAACACGCTGAAAGGCTAGTCAGCCCTCCCCATTCTCGGGGTCCACATCCAGACATGCAATCAACCACACCACCTGCAGCGGTTGAAACTGCTGACGCGGAAGCGGAACCCATGGAGTAGAGGACCTAGTAGGGGAATTGAGCATCTGGAGATTCTGGTTTATGGGGGAGTTCCGGGACCCAGCCCCCCAGAGGTACTGAGTGAGTGCTGTGGCATCGCATTGGAGCAGGGCCGGTGCATCCTACGCTTGTCCATTCTTCGGGGAGACTTCGGAAGGCTCTTGGAAGGTGCTACCAAGGCACTAAGTCCTCAAGGGAGAAGTTAGTGTCAAGTATAACAGGGTCCAACTGAGCTTTTAAGCGTTGCAAGTCCTTTGCTTCTCTGGATGACCCTTGTCAAATATTTTAAGACATTCCAGGGAATTGCCATCTGTTTATGTCCGGCAGCAAATCCCATGGAGCCTGTGGCTGGGGAAAAGGCCATCACCTATCCTAAAAGCTAAGCTATCCAGGTTCTGGAAATTTAGATTGTGTTTTGGTCCTTAGTCTGGCTACCAGGTTTAGCCTGTAAGGTTGGGTCTACTTGTTACTAGTATAAATAAATTAAAAAAAAATTTAACTGATTTGGTATCCATTATCTTTCTTTTATTCTAATACATTACTGAAATATATATATATATATATATATGTATATATATATATATATATGTATATATATATATATACACACACACACACATATATATGTGTATATATATATATATATATATATATATATATATATATATATATATATATATATACACACACACACACATATATATGTGTATATATATATATGTATATATATATATATATATATATATATATATATATATACATATATATATATACACACACATAGTATAAATAGAGAAAGACCCAAATAAAAGGTGTACCACTCCAAATATTTTCACAAAATATACGCATTCATGTAACCAACCAAATGAAGAAACATAATTTTTCTAGAACTGTAGGATTCCCACACCCAAATGTCCACCTTCATAATCCCTATCTTCTCAAGAGAAACTACTCTTAATAAATTGTTGTTAATCTCCACTCAAGGATATTTCCCATTAACTTTAGAGAGAGTGGAAGGGAGAGGGAGTGACACCCAGAGAAACATTGATGTGAGAGAGACACATTGATTGCTTGCTTTCTGCATAAGCCTTGGCTAGAGCTGGGGATCAATCTTGCAACCAAGGTATGTGCCCTAGACCAGAATTGAACTTGGGACCCTTCAATCTGTAGCTGAGGCTTTATCTACTGAGCCATACTGGCTAGGGCTATTTCAGGTTTTTGTGTTTTTTTTTTTAGCATAATATATATGAAACCAACAACTACACTGTGTCTCATTTGTGTGAGATTCATCGTTGTTGCTGTCTACTAGAGAAGTCCACGAAATTGTATTAATATACCTTAATAAAGTGTCCTATCATACTGCTGATAAATTGGTATTGCCAGTTTGGAGCTTTAATAAATATTGCATATGTACGCCTTCTTCTTGTATACAAAGTTCTTACATAAGCCTCAGGCAGTTTCTACATGGCATTGCTGAATGAAGCAAAGAAAGAATACATTTGCATAGGACTCCTATTTCAGATATTTATAACATCAACTTGTACCTGCATTGTTTTTTATTTGATTTTTCTAGGGGCTCAGAATTCTCACACACTCCTGTTGGTACAAACAGAATTCCTCAGATTGACATTGAAGGTGTTTTGCTACAATTGTATTTTATTGTATTCATTTATCTACTAGTGACGCTGTGCACAAATTCATGTGTGAGTAGCTAGCTGTTGCTTGCCTCAGCTGGCTGCCCCACCCACTGCCACTAGTAGCTCTCTGAAGCATGTAGCTCACTGACCTACCCTCCTATAGCTCTTCGCCACTTATAGCTTGCTGCCCCACCCTCCTGTAGCTCTCTGACACAGGTAGCTCACGGCCCTGCCCTCCTGCTGATCGGTCATTACCTGTGATGGTGCCCCGGCCAATTTGCATATTATCCTATTATAAGTATAGACTAGGCGCTCAATGCATGAAATTCATGCAAGGGGTTCAGCCCCTGCCACCAGTTCATCTGGAAGGTTGTCTGGAAGGATGTCTGGAAGGACATCCAGTCTAATTAGCATGGTACGCTTTTATTATTATAGATTTATTTTATACTAGAGGCCCGATGCACGGAATTCATGCAAGGGGCTCAGCCCTGGCAGTCCTAGCTGCTTCAGCCCTCATAGCTCTGGCTTATTCCAGAAGTTTGTCTGGACGGTCATTTTGCTGTTCATCCTAATTAGCATATTAGCTTTTTATTTTATAGGACAATTGAATCTTTGTTTATTTAAACGTACTCATGTGATTACATATCCCATAAGGAGAGAAAGATTATATATATAATATAATGCAGGGTAGTGAAGGGTAGGTTATTGGTACCCTGCGATACTACTACACTGTGGAGAAAGGTAAATGATTTTGCAAGACACTGTCGAAGAGAACTATAGGTCTTCTGCTGTTGTCATTATTATTTTCTCCTTTTCCATCGCATGCTGGAAATAAATTTTCAAAATTGAATCTTTGTTCATTTAAATGTACCTCGCATGATTACTTATCCCATAAGGAGAGGAAGATTATGTTAAAAAAGTTGGAGAAGACAAAAAAAAAACAAATTCGGAAAGTCATGTGAATAATATAACTACATCTGTGTTTTATCAATAAAACTTGATGAGGCAGAAATTGTATTTTCTCCCGGAGGCTCCGGAGCGCCCGCACTTGTAATGCTATGATTGCGTTCCTGGTGTCAGGAGCGAGGTTAAAACCACAGCTACGGCGCTATTCCCAGCACCCGGAGTCCTAATGAGCCGGCAGGGGGGTTATCTCTTCTGAGCTGGAAGGATTGGATTTGGGGAAATGAGAAGAGTGTGGGCAGTTCATCTAAGTCAGACCCCCTGAACACTGAAAAAAATAAAAATAAACACTACCTATGTAAGCAAACTTTCTGTTTGCTCCTAGAGAAGTTTGGTCTGCTCTGTAAGATTGACAATGCATCCTTAGCCTGATTGACAGCTACACGTGTCTCAAACTGTGGGTCAAGGACAATGCAGATTCCCTGGCCAACGATCTTGGGGAAAGGACCCGGTTACTTGTGATTTTAACTAGCTGCCCCTGGGATTCAGCTATAAGTGAAAGAATGGGTAATGCTTCACTATACCAGTGCTTCTCGAACTTTACCATGCACCAGAGTTACCTGCAGGCCTTGTTAAATCACAGATTGCTGCCTGGTTAGAGTGTAGGCCCATGCAAACAAAGGGTTCGATTCTTGGTCAAGGGTATGTACCTTGATTTCAAGCTGAATCTCCAGCCCAGTGGGGGCATGTGCAGGAAGCAACCAATCCCTCTCTCTCTCTCTCTCTCTTTCTCTCCTTCCCTTCCCACCACCACCCCGCCCCCATCCTGGTCAAGTAGTATGCAAGAGGCAACCAATCAATGTGTCTCTCTCACATCAATGTTTCTCTCTCTCTCCATCTCTCCACCTCCCTTCTACTCCCTCTAAAAATCAATGGATGGAAAAATATCCTTAGCCCCAGGCCTTCACCACCCTACTGTCTATCTGGGGTGGTAGAAGCGGGGAAGAGGCAGGCTGGAGGGGGTCAATGGGGGGAAAAAGGGAGACATGTATAATACTTTCTACACTAAAGAATTATTTTCAAAAAGAAGATGAAAAAAAAAATCCTTGGATGAGCATTAACAAAACAAAACAAAAAAACAGTAAGAGAAAATAATGTGTTTGTTTTGCTTCTCTGAGCAGCAGGGTAGTTATCCCCACCTCCTGGTTCAGAGGGCAGAGGCTGGCTACCTAGGGTGCCCACCTCCGAAGCCCCCTCCTCACTCACCCAGGAGAACCTAATCGCCTCTTTCCTCAGCAGCTAGGGATTCCAGAGCCTTGTTCTGACTCGGTGATTGGGCACTCGATTAGTTGGCACTGGGAAGAGATGTCAATGCCTATCAGTTCAGCTGTCAAGGCAGACTGGGCTCTGCCTGGGTGTGTGTGGGAGACCCACCAGCGGGATGCATGGTGTGAGCTGGGAACTTTGAAACAAAATTATTTTCAAAAAGAATTATTTTCAAAAAGAAGATGAAGAAAAATATCCTTGGGTGAGCATTAACAAAATAAAAAGGGAAGTAATATGTCCAAGTGATGAATGTTGCTAGTAAGAGATACATATCTGATTTTTTAAATAGTATAGTTCAGGGTAAATACGCTAAAAAAATCTTCCTTTTTGGATGACCATTCCTCTTGCATTTAAAATAACAGCCAATCTCAAACCACAAAATAATATGCATCTCGAGGGGAGAAAATTCACCAATTAGGTAGTTTACAGAACTAATCAAGGACAGACAATCTAATTCCGCCCCCACCCCCCAAATATGTTTTGCCCAATTGTGAAAGCTGGTGAAGGGTGCAAAACGGCAAGCGAAGAGTAGAGTACACGATGCATAGATTGTTTCTGGAAGTTTAGCAAATAAAAGAAGCCGTCATGATAAGAAAACAATGTCACTGCAGATGATGTATTATCTATTCGGAAAAGCAGTGTGCAAGCTGACCTAATTTTTTTTCACATGTTTTAGGAGATCTGCCGTGAGCCAAAATAAAGTTTCAGTTCTTTAGTGATGAGACATCTCAAAACTAAGCAAATATGATCTAGTCACTTAATAAGTAATATTCATTTTATCTTTTTCTAAAATTTTTCAACTTACAGAGAATGTCCTCCACACCACTCCCAAACCACACACACACATGTGTACACACAGCAAGTATGAAAATGATTTGGTTTCATACTAGACATCAATGAAGGAACTATATACAAGGTGTCCCAAAAAATGTATACACATTTAACAGCTGATAGTTCAATGATGTTTCCTTTTTTCTTTTCAAATCTAAACCATTGGAATTAATAATTATTCAAAATGTTTATAGGTTTTGGGGCAGTATATAAATACTTATATTTTTAATATATTTTTTATTGATTTTTTACAGAGAGGAAGAGAGAGAGATAGAAAGTCAGAAACATCGATGAGAGAGAGACATTGATCAGTTGCCTCCTGCACGCCCCACAGTGGAGATGTGCCCGCAAGCAAGGTACGTGCCCTCAACCGGAATCGAACCTAGGACCTTTCAGTCAGCAAGCCGACGCTCTATCCACTGAGCCAAACTGGTCTCGGCTATATATACTTATTAACCTAGTGTCTGTCACAAAAGAACAAAGCAAAAAAAATATTTATGTGAGATACAATTCAAAATCTCATTGACTGTCAGAAGAATACCTAAGAAATGTATTAGTGAAAATACTGTAAAGGGGACTGACTTAATAATTGGCTCATCTCATGGCTTTCAGGAATTGTGGCTGGTTCTTTAGATATGGTGGCTAATTTCCTTTTCAGGAGGATTACATGTGAAATGGATGTTTGAAGCTACCTGCTCTCTCAGTCAGAAAAGTGTTCACTTCCACGATTCTGGGGGCAATTAAAGAAACCACGGCCTGAAAAGTGATTAGCACTATCCCTGGGATAGACTAAAAGGTGCTCCGTGTGTTCTCATTATTATTATTATGTTAAGGTTATGCTGTGACTCCTTATTTATTTTTAAAAGATATTTTTATTGATTTCAGAGAAGCAGGGAAAAGGAAAGAGAGATAAACACATCAATGATAAGAGAATCATTTATCTGCTGCCTCCTGCATGTCCCCTGCTGGGGATCAAGCCTACAACCCAAGTATGTGCCCTGACCAGGAATCAAACTATGATGTCCTGGTTCATAGGTTGATGCTCAACCACTGAGCCATACTGTCTGGGCCGATTCGTTATTTTTAAACTAGATAGATAGGTAGATAGATAGATAGATAGATAGATGATAGGTAGATAGATAGATAGATAAATAGACAGATAGATAGGGTATACTATACATCCATACCACACATACACATACGCACATATACAATAGGTGTGTATAATTGGTATATGTGTATGTAGAGGTACTATTTACTCTGTATAGTAAACACATTTCTATTTTTTCCTTTTAATATGAGCAATTCAATTCAGCATAAAGTCTGGTGATGAAAGAATTCAGAATGTGCAGACAGAAATAGGAAAAGTATTTCTGCAATGATACAGGTATGAGCTTATGTCCGGTTTGCATAACATATTGTATTTATAAAAGTAATGATCCTTCATCCTTCTCTAAACTGAGGTCACAAGATATATAAATTTGTATTTCTTAGGTCCATGCGGTAAGTTTAAAAAATCTGTTTTGCAAACTTCTAGGCACATAATAGTGTGCCATCAAATATATCTATAGGGTTATAATGCCTATGTTAAAACAAACATTACTGATGGCATTGACTATCTAAATTCAGTTAACGCGGAGCTCCTTAAACTAGTTTCTAGAATGTTCCCATCTTCTTTCCAATTGTACATATTAACATGAAAAGGTGCTGGTTTTTAGGAGCTGTTCTATTGATAGAATCTTTTCCTAAAATATATCATGAAACTTCCAAGGCCTGAATAAACTTCTTTTAAAAAAAATGCAATCATGAAACCTGGTGACCAAAGGTGTTTTCAAATGCCAATAGTAAGAGATAAAATTTTCGGAGATTATGATAACATTGATCGGTTGTTTGGAGATAATGTTCTGTTGCATCAATAGCAATAAAAGGCGGCTGAAGGATGATCAGATAGTCCATGGCAGGAGGCTGCCTTGGGAAATATGTACATGGATCCATTTTTAATTTGGGAGACTTGGTAGTCCATTTTCATTTCGGTGCCGAAGACATGGAGAGGGGTTTGCAGGAAATTGCTGTTAGGATTACTAATTTATACAGCATTCGGCGGTGAATGAATTGATCTTTCCGCTTGATTTGCCATGATGGCATTTGTCATGTTTCCTTAGGACTGCGGTCCGGATTCCGAGACGCGTTTAGCGTGAGGATTGACAGGAAAAATAATGAAAGGTTGTTTCCAGTGGACTTCTTGATGGATGCTATCATTATTTCTTTAATTTGCTTAAAGGTTTTATTTAGGCATCCTTAAAAAATATCCACTTTCCACCGAGGGAAAAAAAAGTATTTGTAACTGAGGTATTAAGTAGTTGTTTATGAGGCAGATACCCTAGTAGTACTCCTGCTTTACATTTTGCCCCAACACTAAACTTCCAGAAGACACAATGTTGTTTATTCATTTCAAGAAGGTACTTTGTACTGGCATCATTCACAGGGTCAAAATAAAAAAGTGGAATTCAGACCGGTTTGGCCCAGTGGATTGAGCGTCGGCCTGCGGACTGAAAGGTCCCAGGTTCAATTCCGGTCAAGGGCATGTACATAGGTTGCAGGCACATCTCCAGTGTGGGGCATGCAGGAGGCAGCTGATCGATGTCTCTCTTTCATCGATGTTTTTCACTTTCTATCCCTCTCCCTTCCTCTCTGTAAAAAATCAATAAAATATATTTTTAAAAAATGCCTTTGGAAAAAGATATTTAACAAATATAAAGGAAAAGTGAACACTTTTAGTCTGCTACCGAAGTGATGCCTCAGAGGTGAGCACGAGCTAATTGAACCAACATAAGCCTATGTGCCTGGACAGTGTGATTATTAATGAAGGTAGGAGTCTTAGGTCATGTTTAAAACCACCAGCTCCTGGTTTGCTGACCTTGTGTAAGTGACTTAATCTATGTTTCAGATTAATGATCATTAACATAAGGGTCCTCGCCGAAACCGGTTTGGCTCAGTGGATTGGGCGTCGGCCTGCGGATTGAAAGGTCCCGGGTTTGATTCTGGTCAAGGGCATGTATCTTGGTTGCGGGCACATCCCCAGTAGGGGGCATGCAGGAGGCAGCTGATCAATGTCTCTCTCTCATCAAGGTTTCTAGCTCTCTATCCCTCTTTCTTCCTCTCTGTAAAAAATCAATAAAATGTATTTAAAAAAAATAAGAGTCCTCATTATCCTGAAATATTTTTGTTAGGATGATTTCCATGGTGATCATATGATGATGACATCAGAGGCCATGATGAATCTTTTTCTTGGCAAGTAGAATATACTAGTAAGAAAGAGAAAATAGTAACCAATGCATAGCATTCTTCTATGGCTTGTATCTTTTGGCAAATATGTTTTTTATTGTATTTTTTTTAAACCCTAAATATCTCTCTGGTCCCTCCCCATCCCTTAACTATCTAGTTGCTCAAGCGACACCTTCCTGGTTCACGTGACAGGAAGCAGTGTGCTAGTGAATCACACAAGTATTCTTTGGAGGTGTGGGAAGAAGGCTTGCTTTATAGCCCTTGCCAATTTCCATGGTGTAAATACTGCCAACAAGACCGGTGGTGAGCTACCTTTGTTTAATCATCACTTCAGAGAATGTTTATAATTTTAACAGTTAACTTTTTTAAAAATATTTTTATTGATTTTTTTACAGAGAGTAAGGGAGAGGGATAGAAAGTCAGAAACATCGATGAGAGAGAGACATCGGTCCGCCGCCTCCTGTACACCCCACACTGGAGATGTGCTCGCAAGCAAGGTACATGCCCCGGGCCAGAATAGAACCTGGGACCTTTCAGTCCACAGGCCGACACTCTATCCACTGAGACAAACTGGTCTTGGCTTCACAGTTAACTTTTATGAATCAGTTTGAGGAGCTGACTGTACACACTGTTACCGAGTCTTCAACCTTCATCCGTGTTGGCCTTTTAGACTTCCCTTTCAGCATCCCCTCCATTTGTGCAACAGTGTCTGTGTGATGGCTCTTTCTGGTGACTGGCCTTTGCCCCATGACAAACCTGTCTGCTTTTCTTCATTATCTTTTTAATAATGACACAGATAAGAGATGAGTCACCTAAAAAAAGAAAGTACCATGAAATGAAAAAAATTAATGAAAACAGTTCTCTATTCTGTTTTATTTACTTCCCTCTACTTCTGTGACTTTGGGGTGCAACAGTCAGTTAAAACAAATGTCCTTGACTTCATGGAGTTTATCATTTATTAGGGGGAAAAGCCTCCTAAAAACATACAGATAAAATATAAAAATTCAGCTGAAACCGGTTTGGCTCAGTGGATTGAGTGTCGGCCTGCAGACTGAAGGGTCTCAGGTTCCATTCTGGTCAAGGGCATGTACATTGGTTGTGGGGGCACATCCTCAGTAGGGGGCGTGCAGGAGGCAGCTGATCAATGTCTCTCTCTCATCGATGTTTCTAACTCTCTATCCTTCTCCCTTCCTCTCTGTGAAAAATCAATAAAAAATATATTTAAAAAATATATAAAAATTCAGCTACATATGTGCTTTGGAAGAGGTTTACATGGTTGAGTAGGTCAGCAAGAGCAGACACGGTTGCCCAGGAGGTGAGAAGAAAGCAAAGAAAATAATGACAGAGAGAGAGAGAGAGAGAGACAGAGAGAGAGAGAGAGAGAGAGAGGGGGAGAGGGATTTCAGGCACAGGGATGATGTGGACAGATAGCAGAGTTATGTAAGCATCGCCTCACATGTGGCAAAAAACATGGGATTTGAAAGAAGTGAAAAAATATCACTAAGTATTTTTTAAAAACATGTACTATAGCAAGACTTTCGCATTGGCTATACTATAGAACGCAATGCAATTTGCCAGCCTGAGTCATTGCCCAGGCTTAACTATTAGTGACAGAACTGGAACTGGAATTTATTTTTTTTCTGATTTCCATTTAGTATTATGTTTTTGAAGCTTAACCATAAAACTTGCAAAATGAAACATCAAGTGAGAATCAATCCACTGAAATATAAAGGTGATTCTTTGATACAAGTAACTGGTAGTAACATAATTTCTATTACAATTTTAAGTAGAAAGTATTTAATCCATGAACTGGATGAGATATCTGAATTTGGAAGCACATATCAACGTCATATGTGACTATGATCACATCTGCCTTACAATCTACATTAACTTTCTTCTCCAAGAAAGTAATGGCCGAAGGAAATCATTCTTTCCTCCCAATTACAGTTAATGTGTTATACTGTATTATTTATTAGCTAATACAGAAAAATCAATCAGATCTATTTTACTCTCTTATAGGTAATGTTATTAATTATTAAATGGAAAGGAAATCATGAAACTAAATACGGGAGGCATCCACAGGAGGCCAGGGCTTGCTATTTAGCTTTCCTTTATGCATCCCTGCTCATGCATATGCAAATCTACCTACCCAGACACATCAGGATATCCATCTCCTGCTACCCATAATGAGAGAGACTAAGAGTAAGGGAAGAGCTGACCATGTGACCAACATGGCTCTAAGCACTTCACAGGCAATGTCATGTCTATTCCTGACGATATTCCATAAGAAATACAAGATCATTGACTCCATGTCACAGATGGAAGAAACCCAGGGATAAAAGAGGACAAGAAGAAGCATGTGAGGAACTAGGAAAAGTTCGAAGAACATGCTGAATGTATGTAAAGTGGTCTGGAGCTGATCCCAATGTGCTGTAAGCAGCAGAGACAGAGCAGGAAGTTACCTAGGCCATTTGGTCAACCTTTGAGTGAAATAACAAACAAAGAAACAAACAAACCCCCCAAAACACAGAACTATGCCCATAGACTTGTTTGCAGACAGAACAGAAATAACAGAGGGATTTTCCCCAATCCCCATTTTTGTAGATGAGCAAGATAGTTCCTCTGGCCAAGGAAAATTAGTTATTCAAACAGCCAAGAAAAAGGTAACGTCTCTAAATTAAGTTTGGAAACCGAAGACTAAGCAAAAACTTGCAAATAGCACTGATGAGAAATAGATCCTCGTTTGATGATCTCGGTAGATGCCTTCTCCTAGGACACATTCTAATAAAAAATTACACGCAGTTTCCCTCGCTCGGGTTTCCTTGTTTACATTAACCACTGGGACTCTTTAGAGTTTAAATACTAGGAGGAGAGCAGGGTATTGCTGACTGTACTAACATAGTGTATGCACAGCAACTTTTTTTAAGAAGCGGAACAGTTTTAGCTAAGGTGCCTTGGGCATATTATCAGGATGCTATTAGAAGCCTGCTGTTTTCAGAGTTATTGATACTCATGTGTTCCTAGCAAGGACTAAACATGCATACATATTTGTTTATTGTTGTTATGTCATAAATATCTCTGAATTGTACACAGGGCCAGACTCAGCCTTGAAAACCAGAAAGCTAATCCCTCTCCCCACCTCCACAAATGGGACTAGCGCTGGATCTATGGAAATGCCTGCAATGTCATGAGACTAAATACGTAGCAAATACTTGATGATGTGTCATTATTTTCAGTAGTCTCTTTGGATGAACCCTAAACCTACTTCAATGAGGCTGTCGTGCAAAGTCATTTTTTTGAAAATGATATTAAGAAATCGCATTATATAATTATGCTGATCAATAAGTTAATTCATTTATTCATGCAAATGTATTCACCTTCCTTTGCATTAACCTTGGAAGTGGCGGTTATCTGAAAGCATGGTAGATTTACGCTTCTCTTAAAACCTAAGATTATATAAAGGACAGAAAGTACATCGGAATAATTAGTCAAACCAATATGTCAAGATTAGGCATTCATAATGGGGTGGGGGCGGAGGTTAAAGTCAAAGGCCAGATTTTAAATTTGAATGCTGATTATTAAAAACTAGAGGCCTGGTGCACAAAATTTGTGCACTGGGAGGGTGTCTCTCAGCCCAGCCTGCACTTTCTCCAATCTGGGACTCTTTGGGGAATGTCTGACATCCCTCTAATAATCTGGGACTGCTGGCTCTCAATGGCTTGCCTGCCTACCTGCCTGATTGCCCCTAACTGCTTCTGCCTGACACCCTGATCACCTCCGAACCACTCTGCCAGCCTGATTGCCCCCAACTGCCCTCCCCTGCTGGCCATCTTATGGTGGCTATCTTCTGACCACATGGAGGTGGCCATTTTATGACCACATGGGGGCAGCCATCTTGTGTGACGTTTGTGATGGTCAATTTGCATATTACCTCTTTATTATATAGAATACATGATGAAGAGCACGTGTCCCAGTCTCTAGTGGTTGTCGGTACCACAATAAATAATGGGGCACGTAGCTGACCTTGAGTTTCCAAACATCTTTCTTAAGAACCAAAAGCCCAAAGCCTTTTGATCACAAAAATGCCTAAGCATCTGTGACATGATCAAATTTGGTCCCATGACCTGGGCCCGGGGTTTTATTCTGAGCAACAGGCCCATTCCGTTTTCAGCTCTTCCTTTCTGCTGTTCCAGACTTGCCAGCTCGGATCCTGCAGTGTGGGCTGGCAGCACCAAGGTTTGCCAAAAGAATTGCTAAAATTATGAAAAACCTGTGTGAACATTTGCTGGGGTTTGTTCCAAGCTATCTATTCAAAGAAGAGACAAAGGGGAGGCCATATTGAGGAAAACAGAACAGAAAGTTAAACTCTGACCTTCCTGGATAATTACAGTGTTTTTTGTGAATGAACGAGAGGCAAAATATACTTTTCCACTCCCCCGATAGAAAGTCCCATTCTAGGTACAAAAAACTTTTAATCTCTATCAACTAATTTTATCCCAATGTTATCAGATGAAAAGAGGCGACCCACATGTTGTTTTTAATAGTTATTTTATAACAAAGGAGAAATCGGAGTCTTTAAGAAGTAACTTGATTAAATGAATATAGTAAGTGCTTTAATTTCTTCCTCAAATTTATTACTACCAAAGAATTCATTTTCAAGTACATTTATTTATCAGTAAGGTATAAGCCAAATAAAGTCAGGTTTCTGCTACTCGATTTACCTCTGTACTAGCTGTGACTAAAACAGTGATTGTCTCTTGGTGGGTCATAAAAATATAACAAATATCTGTTTGTGCGTATGTGTACGTACACACACACACGGCGACCTAAGAGAGACTTGACCATGAGTTATTTTTGCTATCCTGCTGTTATCATTGCAAGAATCAGAATGCCCGCATCCTGTTGTAAAATTCAGTTCCTGTCCCCATGTAAAGGCAGGCAGGCAGGCGACACACAAGAGCGGAAGGGGAATCAAAGATTCCGTTTGTCCATAGATGTCTAAGCGGCTATTATCATATTCAGATCACAATGAACAAGGCTGAGGAGCAACTCTGATTAGAAACAAAGCCTCATTAGAGCTGCCTTCCCCTCCCCCCAGCCCAGTAATTGAGAGCAATATGCTTAGATAGAAGTGGGAGAGTGAGAAAGCGGAGGAACAGGAGGAGGAGAGACCAGCTCCCCCTAGAATAAGCCTGATCTCAAATACACAGTCATTTACACTCCGGGAAAGAGAATTCTGTCCTTGTGCTCTGTTGATCGAGGACTTAGTATGATTGCTTTTTAACAAAATGAATTTTGCTGAAACTAGTTTGACTCAGTGGATAGACCATCAGCCTGTGGACTGAAGGGTCCCAGGTTTGATTCCGGTCAAGGTCATGTATCTTGGTTGCAGGCACATCCCCTGTAGGGGTTGTGCAGGAGGTGGCTGATGGATGTGTCTCTCTCGTCGATGTTTCTAACTCTCTATCCCACTCTCTTTCTCTCTGTAAAAATTAAATAAAATATATTTTTTTAAAAATTGAATTTATTGGAGAGGTATTGGTTAATAAAATTATACATGCTTCAAGGAAACAATTCTACACTATATCCTCTGTTTGGTGATTGCTAGAGGGAAGGATGTGGAGGGAGGTGGATGAAGGTAAAGGGGGTAAATGGTGATGGCAGGAGACTTGCCTTGGGATCCTAGGATGATTGCTTCCAAGGGATGAAAAAAGAAGGAAGTATATGAAAGGGGAGTCTGAATTTCTGTCCCTTTGAAACCAGAATTCCCCTGATTGTCAGCTCTGGCCCAATCCCAATTCTTTTTTTTTAAAATATATTTTATTGATTTTTTACAGAGAGGAAGGCGAGGGATAGAAAGTCAGAAACATCAATGAGAGAGAGACATCGATCAGCTGCCTCCTGCACGCCCCGCACTGGAGATGTGCCTGCAAGCAAGGTGCATGCCCCCGACCGGAATTGAACCTGGGACCTTTCAGTCTGCAGGCCGATGCTCTATCCACTGAGCCAAACCGGTCTCGGCCAATCCCAATTCTTTCTGACCAATCTCATTACCAAAATGTTTCCTAGAAGACAGGGGTAGAAGGAGAGGCTCATGAAAGATCTGAAGGCGCGACAGAGGCAAAGGAGGAGATATTTTGTTCATCTCTCCCTGCATTTTCCCTCGTTAATCCTACAACCAAAAACCAGTAGGTAAGGAATTTTCTGTGGTGCCTGTTCTCAGGTGCAGGCATAGATGCTGGCACTCAAAATAAGAGAGATCACGTGCAGGAAACTATTTTTTCAGAGTTCCCATGTACAACGTTGGGTTTCTGGGTGCTACATACACTAACTTTACGGTGTTTCTATCTCTTGGAAGCTCAAAATCAAACAGTGAGCAGCATTAAAAGAAATCAATAGCAATATAGGGGGAAATCGTAGAATTGAAGAAGTAATTATACATTTCATTGAATCTGATAGTTTAGACAGAAAACATTCTTTTTTTTTTCTTTTCCTCCAATAAAAGTGATGTATGCCTACCTCTAGTCTTCGTTTTGGTGTATAGAATGAGAAGACTTGTAAAAGGTGTTGGCAAGGACTTTGGAGGTTCTGATGAAATACGTATAGATTTGATAAAGCTTCACTAAGCACAGTTTTACCAACCCATCATTTCTATAAAATATGAGAATGAAGGACATAGAATGAGTTACCCATCGTTACACACATTGGTTAAAGACGAAGATAGTCTAAAATATGAATAAACTGAATTGTGGGGTTTTCCTTTTTTATCTCCTAGGTTCCCACAATTAAACCCTACCCAGTTCAGTATTTATGATTTATCATGTCTCATCCCTGTGTTACACTGGTTTACTTCCATCACCTTCTCCAAATGGCTGAACCCCAAACTGTGCACCCTTCAAAGGTGGTGGAAGAGACCAATAATTATAATTTACTCTTTTAAGAACTGTCGCTGAATGTCTCTCTCAAACACGACAAGACACTTCTACGGGTAAATATGCCCTTGTTCTCTGCTCCTGGCATAAGAATTTCATCTCTCTACCTTCCTTCAAGCACTTTTTTCCTAGCTACTCACTGTCTTAAGATAGAAAAAACAACAACAACAAATAAAGCAACAGAGAGTGGGGAAAACCAGTTTCTAGATTTTGGATTTCAAAGCCAAAATTCTTAGGCATTCCATGAGCATCAGGACATAGCCAAAATGACTGGGAGAAAAGAAAATAACAGGAAACAAATAGATAATGAACAAGTCTCCTCTCCCAGCCCCGCCCTCCTTCCTCTGGCTGGATTGTGGCAGACAATATTGTTCTGGAAGGCGGTATGGAGAGACACAGAAGAGCGGGGGCATCCATTAGCCCTGCAGAGAGACACCCCCAAAGCTCCCTTTTCCTGTGCATAGTCTTGTCAGACCCTGAGGCAGAGGTGGAGGAGAATGAGGGACTGTGCAGGCGCCTGAGATGACAGGAAGACGTTAGAAGAAAAGCAGGCCAGGCAAACTGGAAGTCACCCAGATGGAAATGCTCCTGTCCCAGCTGGGCACAGCACCAGTGCAGTATTCTAGCGCCTCCCAGTGGGAAACTGATGTAGTGAAGGGAGCATTGAAAGCTGACAGAGAGGGACTTTCAGATCCTGGCGTATCTGAATGGAAACCCATGTGCGCACACTGGGGAGTCAGAGCCTTGTGGGTCTTCCCAACCCTGGATTTCAGCTATGTTGTCCCTCCAGAAATGAGATTTAGACCTCCATCTAGTATCCCATAAAAAAGAAAAAGCAGCAGCAAGTAAACGGAGATTAAGTGTCTGCCACCATGGTGGGGGAACAGAGATTTACAATGGAAATAAACTTGATAGAACTCATAAAAAAACCCAAAGAAAAATATAACTTTGTGAAGCGGGATCCATCCTTCTCACAGAAACAACAATCTTCTCTCAAGACCCAGCTCTCTGACAAAATTGACATTGCCCCAGATGGATTCTGCAGTAAAAACGCTATCTATCCATCAAGAACCTAACAGTAGTTGGGGTATGTCCTAAAAGCATCTTGTTTGATGCTAAGATGTATTGGCATGGATGATGCTGATGGTCTCTGAATATTCATGTGTATAAGTATGGTTGTTATAGAAGAACGTACAGAACTTATAGTCTGAGGATCCCAGGAAGAAAAAGCATATAAACCCACATGTTATGTAATTTCCATGTCACTTGTCTGTTACATGTCCACATCAATGTTATTCCTCACATTTGGATGAACCGAGTGGACCTACTTTTATTGAGCACATAAAGTTTCTAACCCTGGTGCCCTCGGTTTGTCAATATTGCTTCTTATTAAAGAAGGAAGGAAACACAGGAGAGAGGGAGGAAGGGAAAGGGGTCTGAAAAATGAATAATAGTCTTTATTGTGCTACTTTATAATTTATCATATACAGTGGTACCTCGAGATACCAGTGCCCTAACATATGAGATTTTTGAGATACGAGCAGACAGAAAGGAGATTTCTGTGAATCAGAACATTCCATAGCTCAGAAAACATATGTGTTCATTCATGTTTATCATGGAGGTTGACAGGTATGAACTCCAAATAGAAAATGCAAAGAAACAGAGAAGGGTAAGGAGTCATCATTGGATTTCTCGGTAGATTTAACTTCTTTGGGTCTTCATTTCCTTGTGAAGACTCCTATGTTAGGTAAAACTGATCTATAATAACAAAAATGGAATATGCTAATTAGACTTGATGAACTTCCGGATGAGGCAGAGACAGCCACTGCCCTGGTGGGGGCTGAGTCCCTTCCACGAATTTCATGCATCAGGCCTCTAGTATTAAATAAATGTGTATGATCTTGTTTTCTCTAGTTACAATGTCCCATGTTACAGGGGCCAAGAACTTAGAAGGGCAAAAGGAAAAGATTCAACCTTTCTATACAAGTGAACGTAAATAATTGGACAATAAATACCCCCCCAAAAAAATCAACAATATTAGGCCTCAAGGACATACAAATTAAAACCACAATGGCATTCTACTACATACCTATGGGAAGGGCTAAAATGAAAAGGGTTGATGGTACCAGGTGTTGGCAAGAATATTGACAAGTGCCTTCATAAATGTTAGCAAAAATATGACAATGACACTTTCAAAAACTCTAGAAGTTTCTTTAAGAAGTTAAGTGTACAGTCACAATATGATCCATACTGATAGAAAAGAAACAAAAATGTGTGTCCATACAAAGTCTTGTATGTGATGATTGCAGCAGCTCTAGTTTTAATAACCAAACATGCTGAACACCACAAATGTCATTCAGGTGTAATGGACAAGCAACATGTGGTCTGTGCTCTCAGGGGAAAATCAAAGAAGGAAGGAAACACAGAAGAGAGGGAGGAAGGGACAGGGGTCTGAAAAATGAATAGTAGTTTTTATTTGTGCTACTTTATAATTTATCATATATAATAAAAGCCTAATATGCTAAGTGTCTGGTTGTCTGATCAGTCATTCAACCAATCAAAGCATAATATGTTAATGATAGCTAGGGCCACTCAACCACTCCCTGACCAACAGGGGGCAGATGCTTGCTGCTGGAGTCCAGCCTATCGGGACTGAGTGAGATGGGCTAGGCCAGGCTGAGGGACATTCCCCAATGCCACCCCATCCCCTGGAGTGCATGAATTTTGTGCACTGGGCCAGTAGTGTTTTCATAAGGACAGAACACAAAAGCTGTCATTTGTCTAACATTACTCTCCTCTTCTTCGCTCGGTAATTATGACTTATTTTGCTTTTGAAAAAATCTTTCACCCTATAAATAATATTGAAACACACGTGCATGTATTCATGTAGTTGTATATACACACACATACATACACACACTCATGTAAAAATAATCCCTTCTGTCCCCTTAAATTCTAAAAGCAGGCAGGAAGTTTTTAAACATACACATGGTAAGAGTGACCAACAGTCTCTTGTGCAGGGCTTAGACATTTGTGTGGCACTAGTATTCATAGAAAAATAGAGCAACCCTTGTGGCATCGTTATTGGTTTGCGCATTTTATGTTCATCGGTGGGGACGTGCACCATCTGCATGCTCCGTGTTCAGCTGGAGACTTAGGTGCACGTCGTATTCCCAGACGTAAAAGCAAAGCACCTAGAGGAGCTGGAATAATTACTGAATATTTTAAAAGTACATGTGCATAACATAAGCATTAATGTTCCCCTGATTCTCATATTATATAATTTAGCCTTGTGTCTTTCCTTTTATTTTAATTTCCAAATGAGCTAAGGAGTATTTCTATGTTGAAGGCATAAAACAGGGCAGAGCAAAGAGAGAGAATTCCAAGCACTGCAAAGCATATTTTGAACCTTATGTATTATTAATTGGAATGATAAAAATAAGTACAATTTATTGATCGCCAAACCTATAACCACTGCTGTGGTAAGAATTTGATGTCATGGCGTTTTCTGATGCTGGTATCAGTCTTATTTCTACAGATGTGGAAACTGATATCTGAGGTAGAGCAAAACTTATTCAAGGACCTGTAGCAAACAGGTGACAGAGAACTACTTCAGAGAGAGAGAGGGGGGGGCGCGGGGGGAGAGAGAGAGAGAGAGAGAGAGAGAGAGAGAGAGAGAGAGAGAGAGACAGAGAGAGAGAGACATCCATGAGACAGAAGCATCTATTGGCTACCTTTTGTCCCTTGTTTCAAGAAGAAGTAGGGGGCAGAAGGTAGCCACAACTGGGGAATTTGTCCTGACCAGAATCGAACCAGCAACCTTCTGGTGCATGGGTCAGTGCTCAACCATGGAGCCCACTAGCTGGTCCAGAACCAAGTAGTTTAAATGCCGACTCTATTCATTTGGTCTGCATTTTCAAGCACAGGTTTAAATTCCAGAAGAACACCTTGTAAATCATACATTATCTCCCTCCTTCAACTGTCTCGCCCTACCCGCACCCTTACTTCCTTCTCTCCCTTCCCCACTTCCTTATCTACATCTTTCCATGCCGGTGAGATCAAAGAAAAAGTCCACATTGCGGACTGAGTGAAGGCTCTGTGAGATACACGGGGTTTTCTGTGGTTGTCAGGAGGAAAGAGGGAGACAAGAATGACAAGCAGAGGCAGAGATGAGTGTGGAAGTAGCACATATAGGAAGAGAGAACCACCCAATGTGGCCTGAGTATAAAATTGATTAGGGTGTGTGTGGGAAGACAGGGCCATTTGGAAAGCATCCCCTCACTAACTTTGGCCTGGAGGCTTGATGTGACATAGGTTTTAGTTAGCTCCCTAGTCCAGCTCCTCTTGGAAGTAAGATCAATGAAACGGAGTGGAACACTCGCTGATGAATGGCATTGTTGGAAGAAAAACAAACGAAAGGAACAGTGTGCTTTACAGGAGGTCCCTCCAAGCAAGGTTTGACACCAGACCCGGGTGGGGTGGCTCAGAGGATTGAGCATCATTCCAGGGACCAAGAGGTCCCAGGTTTGATTCCAGGTCAGGACACATGCCTGGGTTGTTGGCTTGATTCCCAGAAGGGGGTAAGCAGGAGACAGCGATTGATGTGTCCCTCTCATTGAAATGTCTTTCTTACCAATTTCTCTCTCTCTTTCTCTCCCCTCCTATCTGAAAAAACAATAAAAACATATTTTTTTAAGAAGTTCCAACACCATGTCAACTTCCGTTTACAGTTGAAGCATGGCTCTCTGGGGAAGAGATATTTGAAAGGGGAAGTGGACAGGAAGTATATCAGAAATATGTTAAAAAGAGTCAGAACAATTCTCACCAGCTCCTGTGTATGTATGGAACTTTTGGAGAATGGAAGTGATGACTAGAGAAGCTTTCTGCAAGCTACGTGCATGAACCTGAGGTGCAGTTCAAGGAAAAAAATTATAATTCATATTAATATTGATATTCAATCAATTGATCATCAATGAGACCTGTAAAGTCTCATATTTGACTTATTTACTATGAATCTGTTACAGCCTGAGTCACGTGGAGGCTGATTATTATATGGGTTACACCAATATATTTCAAATTTTTTTTCTCTTCCCTCCCTCCCTTGCTCCTTCCCTTTCTTCTTTCCTTCCTTTTTGTTTTTTTAAAGAATATAATTTTGACAGTGACCCCAGAAATGAAATCAGGAAGATGAGATGGTACAGTCCTGAAGGGTAGACATCAGCCATTTTAATTGAAAGTTTCAAACATGCTGCTCCACTTTTTGTATGTCTTGGGTAATAGCCTGAAATTCAGCATGTCTCATTCCCCTCTATTAATGGAGGGAGATGCGTCTTGCCATCATCCTGTGACGGTGCATCACTTCCATCTTCATGAAAGTTCCCTGAGGTAAGCGCCATGATCTCCCCATCTTACAGAAGGGGACATGGGGCCCGCAGTGAGGTCATAGTACCCCAAAGTGATACATTCGGGATGTTAAACAAGGTCCCTGTCTCAAATTGGCCCATTCCGCTCCGAAACCCAGAAGAGCGTCATGATGACAGGGCTTGCCTTTGGTCTCGCTCAGACTTTGACATGACCAGGTTGGCAGTTTACTGAGTCAATTTTTTGAAATACAGTGGTACCTCAAGATACGAGTTTAATTCGTTCCGTAACCTTGAGGCATGGGAAACTATGAGATGCTCGAGTTGCGGTCAACTGGTGGGTCGTGTGCAGCCAGCCGATCCGAGCGATTACTCCTATCTCAACTGTTGCTCGTATTTCAAAGCAAAAATCGCTTGCTCGATGGCTCGTATCTCAAAAATCTCATATGTTAGGACACTTGTATCTTGAGGTACCACTGTATGCCGCGCTGTTGATGTCCCACCCATCAAATGATGTATCTATGGAAAACACTCCATGACTTGTCAGCCCTAGTGACAAACGGAGAGCTGAACTGCTAGCTGTCCTCCAAGAGTTGTGCAATTTCCAAGAGCTGATCTGATTAAATAGCCTTTTATTACATGGGATATACATGGAGTGGCCAGATGACGATGCGTTCTGGCCACTCAGTGTATTAAGTTCCCGAAAAACACCTTGTAAATAAAATATTGTCTCCCTCCTTCAACCATCTCTCCCTATCTAACCCCCTTACTTAAAAATTTAACAGATGCAGCTGGGTGGACACTTCCTTATTCTGCTGACCCTGCCGAGACAGAAACGCTCACTCACCATCCAGCCAACTGTGCCCTGCCAAGCTTTCTTTGTGGACATGATAGGCAGAAAGTTCCACCGTCAAAACAAAGCTACTGTGTCTGTGGGAGGTTTTTTAGCACTAACCATTTCCAAAAAAAAAAAAAAAAAATCGATACAGTGGCTAGGAAAATGCCTGTTGGGGAGCCAGAGGCAAAACTCACCTCTCCTTAGATGAGAAAATATGTGACAAACACATCGCTTGAAATTATAAATTAAAGTGCCTTTGGCACCTTTGGAAGTAAAGAAGCAAAGCTTTATTTCTAACAGTGAGAGCATGCTATGTTGTTTAGAGTTAGAATGAAATGTGAGCCAAGAAGGTGATGATGAAAATTTGTAGAGAACGAACAATGCATGAGATGGTGAAAGTGAGCTAAAGTCCTGCTTATATGCACTGAGTGGCCAGATGATTATGATCTCTGAACACATCGTAATCTGGCCACTCAGTGTATATCCTATATAATAAAAGGCTAATATGCAAATTGTGCCCTGGATCAGGAGTTCGACCAGCAGGCTGGCTGGCCAACCACACTGGTCCTCTAAAATATATATTTTAGATATTTTGGAGGCCCAGGCACTACACACACACACACACACACACACACACACACACATGCACACATATGTATATGTATATATACACACATACATGCATATATATGTGTATATATACACACATATAGTGCATATCTATGTGTATACACACACACATATATATATATATATATATATATATATATATATATATATATACACTGAGTGGTCAGATTATTATGCATTCAGAGATCATAATAATCTGGCCATCCAATGTATGTTCTAGGGTTTTCTCTCTAATACCCTTAGGGGAAAGATGCCTATATCATACCCATTTTTATAGAATGGGAACAAAAGAATGGACGTTGCCCAAGTAACGGGACTAGTCTTTGGAGAAACACAAGAATCAAACCCAGGTGGCCTCACACTTGAGCCTATGCAATTAACATGATATGGTACAATATATCTCAGAAAAGAGGCTTCAGAGTCCTTCTTTCATTTAACATTCATAATAATCTTATCAAACAAGAATGATCAGTATGACCTCTAAGGAAGCAACATTTCAGAGGGATCCGTTTTGCCAAGTGATACAGCCAAACACATGTCAAAGAGAGATACTGACCCGGGAGGTAATTTTTATTTTCCTTACTGGTAACTGACTATTCTGAATCACTACTTCTTATGTTGTTGTTAGGACATAATGATGCCTCTCTGACATGCATACTATGGGAACCTATTCCTAGTCATGTGTGGAGGGGTGTAGGTAAGATCTATGGCTAGCATGAAGTTTATTTCAGCAGTTTTCAACTACGTTACAGATTTCAAAGCCTTTCCTAAGAACTAACTTCCTACTGCATTTGCATTCTCTTTCAAAGAAACCTCTGATGTGATTAGTACTTTGTCCCCAAATGACAAGTTGCAAATGAGGCATTTTCCTGGAAAATATTTTCAACGTGAGGAGCTAATTTATCCAAGCGGGGAACTCTCCTCGCTGACCCACAGCCTGGGCACCGGGGACGTTCATCATCAAGGAACGCAGTACTTGCTTGCATTTCAAAGAAACGCCACCAAGAAAATTAGCATCGCCTGATTTGTACTTGAAGTTCAGAGAAAGAGCGTTATTATTCTCATGCTCGAGTATCTGGCTGGCGGGAGTAATCACAGGTGATTCAAGGCTTCTGGCATTTTCCCCGGACTGAGAGGCTGACCTCGAATTAAAAACGTGAGCCCCGTTATTTACTGGATTTTAACCTTCCTGACACTGTTTCGCAGCGAAGTGAGGGGTATTGATGAGGAGACTGAAGCGTTGTTGCCACCTGGCTAATGGAATGACACATTTCAGATGAATGGGTGACCCACGGAACCCCTTCCAGGGTGACGGTCGTAAGTATGCGCATCACCACCGGGAACACCAGGTGAAATTTCACTTCCCAGAAGCGGGGCTTCGCGTATATCCCCTCCTTCACAATGTAGGCAAAACCAAAGCTAGATTGCACTGTAGGTTTTAGGGTTCCCTTGCTTTGTGGAGTATTTCCAATTCCTGCAGATAGCTCTAAGTGTGGAAACGCCTCTCCGATGAAACCAGCACTGACGTGGCTCTTGATGTTGGAGTGTGATCAAGGCAGCTGTCATTCTGTTGCCGGTGGACATGGGGTTCTCGTTGTATTGTGAAGAACATGATTCCTGGGGACCCACGAGGGAGGATGAGTCTGGGGGTAATATTTATTTGTGACGCAGAATTAAAGGAATTCCCCAATAGTCCATCTCGCCACGGAAAATCAGGGCCAAAAAGAGAGCAAATGCTCAGAGACTCCGATGTACATATATTAAAGCTTAGTCCCAGCTCAGCATCTGGCTCGCTTAGTTTATGCTCCCGGCTGCAATCCGTTGCTGTGCCATGGTATCCAGGCTCCTGCCTGCAGCCTGCAGTGGGAGTCTACATAACTCTATGGCCACCGGGCTGCTAAGGGCACGTGGCTATGAAGAGAGAATGTGCCACTAATGCCTGGACCATTGTAGGGGAGTAGGAGACAACAGAAAGGGAGAGAGAGATTGAGATTAAGATTGAGATTGAGAGAAAGAGAGAGAGAGAGAGAGAGAGAGAGAGAGGGAGAGAGGTAGAGAGATTGTTCACCTAGAATTATGAATTCTCAAACTTGGGAAGAACCAGAAGCTTTCAGCTTTTTTTCAAAATAACCAATCAGCTTCCAACATTTTTGTAGGCTTCTAATGAGTCCACTGATCCTTCTTCCGGGTTAGACTGACAGGCTCTAGGGTTAGGCACTTCCCCCTGGCCCATTTTGACTTTATTATGCAGACGCCCTTATCTCCCCCTGCTGCCCCCATACACACACAATCTGGTACCCAAGGGGGGGCGATCAGAGGGGTACTGATCCCCTTGGAGGGACAATGCTGTGATTCCTTGGGGTGTTAAGCTGTAGGAGGGGAAAAAATGTGACCAATGTAGGAATAAAAAAGCAAAAAATAATAATAGTGAACAGTGCGAAAAAAATTATTGAGAATGAAAAGGGATGTGGCTTTTAGTAAAATCTGAAAACCGATGCCTCCCTTAAAAAAATGAGACTCAATCTAGAAATGAGGAAAGAGTAGAACCAGTGAATTAAAACAATTGCAAGGGAGGCAGGAGAGTAAAGACAGAGGGAAACTCCTGACAAATGGAACAGGGAAACAGCCAAAATAATTAAACAAGGCCCATCAATGTGAGCAATTTACAGGCAGCTGAGGAATTGCCAGGAGTGATCTTCCCTAACCAAGGACATTCAGCAGACAATGGTTTACACATTACAGACCTTCTGGGCAGACCAGAAGGTCTGAGGCTGGGTCCCTGAGCCTCTTCAATGATGTGCTTTAAAAATAAAACTAAGCAGACAGTAACCCTGACCCCTCTGTACACGCATCTGGATGAATCAACATATAGAAGGACACGCCTGAAAGGCTAATGAATATTCTGTTGTATTAATACCCTCCCCTGAGACCTCTCCTAGGATTCTCACCAGCCAAAAAATAAAAAAATAAAAAGCCTCAAGACAAAGAAGTCCCAGCGCACTTTCTCTAGAGCAGGCCCACACCTTGTACCTCTGTTCTCTTTCTCCTAAACGCTATGGATCCCCATGAGACTTGCACCCAGGGGAGCAGTGAGTAGCAGCAGCTCACACATTCCTGGCTGGCCCGAGGCAGACCGGCTCTGGGTTGGGTCCCCATCTGATAACATAAGTACAGAGGTACCTCGAGATACGAGTTTAATTCGTTCCGTAACCTTGAGGCGTGGGAAACTATGAGACGCTCGAGTCGCGGTAAACTGGTGGGTCGTGTGCAGCCGGCCGATCCGCGCGATTACTCCTATCTCAACTGTTGCTCATATTTCAAAGCAAAAATTGCTCGCTCGATGGCTCATATCTCAAAAATCTCATATGTTAGGGCACTCATTTCTCGAGGTACCACTGTATTTCAGATTTCTCTATGTGTGTATACATATGCATTGTAAAATGTAAAAGACGTACGTACAGAGAGCACACACACCCATACCTCAAGATATACAGCTTGGATGACAAGCTTTTCTGGGAGATTTAATTTCCTTTTATGACTAGATTGCAAGATTGGGCTAAAACCAGCTCTCCAATATCCCCCAAGGGGGACCTCGGATTTTAAGAGGGTGCAGGCCAGGTCAGGGGACCCCTCTGGTGCATGGTGGATACCTGGAAGGGATGTGGGAGGTTGGCCAGCTAGAGAGGGCCTGCTGGAGGGCTCCAGGGCATGTCCGGCCCATTTCCCTTAGTCCCAATCTGCCAGATTTCAGCAGCCAGCTAACCTACTGGTTGGAGCGTCTGCCCCCTGGTGGTCAGTGCATGTCATAGCAACTAGTTGACCAGTCAGCTGTCTGCCCCCTGGTGGTCACTGCAATCATAACAAGTGGTTGAGTGGCCTTAGCATATCATTTGCAGAGTATACTTTGGGTGAACGGATGACAGGATGACTGACACTTAGCATATTAGGCTTTTATTATATAGGATAATTTCATACACCAGCATGTTGAAGATAGGGCAGAATGCACACAAACTCCCTTATTACTAATGTGATACTTTAGAAGCATTGGCTGAGCAGGGACAGATAAAGCACATGATCTAGTTTCACTGGGAATGGAAAGAGATGACAAAGTTAAAATCTAGACCAGAGTGAAAAAATGTGTACAAGCGGGTTCCCACATCATCCGTGCAAATCTTCGCATGGCTGCGAACGCATTTCTACGTGTTGCCCGTTTCTACCTTAGAAACAGATCTAAATTCACTTACCACAGGGCACGGAGGAGAGAGGGAATGAATCAGGACGATCTCAGAGTGCGGAAGCTCAGACACAACAGACAAGCAGACATGCAGGAGGTGAAATGTAATTTCGAGGGGGAAAAGTCATAAGCTAAGATTGGATTTTTTCGGCATAATTTTCCCGAAAATGCAATTTGTAACGAGTTATATTGTCTGTCAGAGAATCCCTACTGCCCTTCTAATGCGCTTCTTAGTATCGGAAACATAAAAGCACATCGGAATACATCATGTGCAAACCATGGCATTAAACAGATTAGAACAACGAAATGTCACACAGGAACACGGGCGGCTCGCGGGCAGTTAATTTAGTCGAAAGGCAGAGAATCGCTGCAGGAAATGCTTTCTCTGCTTATGCTCCCTGCAGCTAAAATACCTTGTATACCTTTTTTTATTTTTGAAGGAACAATAACTTTGCTGAAGTGATAAATTTAAAGCTTCTGTGGTTTGCGGATGGCACCTCGGCTGAATTATTCCTGAAGGGGGCCGTGTGTTGAGACTCACAGGTGTGAGGACTGACAAGCCAGTTTCCCTGCCCCTCTCTGTCCCCTAAAACCCTCCTGATGGGCTCTAACCCTTTGGTAGCCTCACTGGGTATGATCTATTCCCATGAAAACAATTTCTAGAATAGAATGACCTTCTCCTCGCTGACCTCTGATTCTGCTTGGTATATCTTTTTTAAGGTTTTTTAGTTTTTACCTCGTCTTATGGTTAATAAACCACAAATAAGGGTGTGTGTGTGGATTGATCTACATTCAGTTAAAAAATAGCACATCCAGACGTGACATTATCTGGCCACCAGGCCAGGCAAGTGAAATTGAGCCTCCTGCATTCCCCAGTGGTCTGGAAGCCGAGTCCATCACTCCTGTTAATTAGAGCTTGGCACGTGGGTTCAGACAGAACTCACCTCCAAGCTCTCACCTGATTCTAATTAGTTCCCCTGGCACATTACCCCCCTCCCCCCGCTTCCTCCTCCCGCCCCATCCCCACCTCATGATGCATCTCATTAGGAAAACTGATAAGCGGCCTGCTGATATCTGCCAGGTAAGGTGTGCAATGGCGGGCTCATCATTAAGCAGGTGCTGATGATAAAAGGGGGTCCTTCTTAGGGGAAGCATCACGGAGTATCATTGCCTCCTGCCCTTTAACACGGGTAATTAAGCGCATCGACAGCGGAGATAATTTTTTTCCCCCCAGTGGGGGTGAAGGAGAAACGTGAATAAAAAATATACCTGGCTCTGGCCCTGCTGACATCTCTATGAAGCATGTAAGCAGGTTTTGGGGAAAGTGCTTTACATACTGGAGACTAAGCAGGAAGTATTCTCCCGGCCTCCCAAATGCAGATCAACTTGCACTTACAGATTCAGCTGGATCGGCTGTATACAGTGGTACCTCGAGATACGAGTGCCCTAACATACGAGATTTTTGAGATACGAGCCTTCGAGCTTTGAAATACGAGCAACATTTGAGATAGGAGTAATCACGCGGATTGGCCGGCTGCACACGACCCACCAGTTTAACACGACTTGAGCGTTTCATAGTTTCCCATGCCTCAAGGTTACGGAATGAATTAAACTCGTATCTCGAGGTGCCACTGTATGTGGAAGGCAGAATAATGAGCCCTCCCAAAGATGACCCCGCTCTAATCTCCGGAATGTACTACTTCCCATGGGCCAAGGGTCTTTGCTGATGCCATTAAGGTTTTGGATGTTGAGTGAGGAGGTCATCTTGGATCGTCTCGGTGAGCCAAATGTAATCCTAAGAATCATGGTTGAGCATCGACCTATGAACCAGAAGGTCACGATCGAGTCACAGTCAGGACCCAAGGTCTCCAGTGTGGGGCATGCAGAAGGTAGCTGGTCCATGATTCTCCCATCATTGATGTTGCAATCAATCCCTCTCCCTTCTTCTCTAAAGTCAATAAAAATATATTGTAAAGAAATCATTAATGTCTATGGTCAGAAGAAGGTGTTATGGCTGAAGAATGATCAAAGAGGTACAGAGTTGCTGGCTTTGAAGAGGGAGAGAAGGGGCAATGGGGAAAAGAAATGAGGCTGCTTCTAGAAGGTGGGGAAGGCAAAAAAATAGTCTCTCCTGGGGCCTCCAGGAGGAGTGCAGTCTGGGTCATACTTTCCCTGTAGCTCACTGAGTTCCCATGAGCAGCTTCTGACGTACAAGCTGTAAGATCTACAAAACGTTGGGTTGTGTTAAGCCAGTAAGTTTATATACAGTGCTACCTTGAGATACGAGTTTTTTCCGTAACCTTGAGGTGTGGGAAACTATGAGACGCTCGAGTCACAGTAAACTGGTGGGTCCTGTGCAGCCAGCCGATCTGCGCAATTACTCCTGTCTCAAATGTTGCTCGTATTTCAAAGCAAAAATCGCTCGTATCTCAAACATCTCCTATGTTAGGGCACTCGTATCTCGAGGTACCGCTGTATTTTGTTACAGCAGCAATCGCAAACTAATACGGATGGAACTTTTGGAGATGCGCTCCTTCCCTAGAAGAACCACGAAGGGATTGTTCAAGGTTGCAGTCATGAACAAGTGTCTGTCACACAACTGAAGCTCCACGATGGTTTGTAATAAATAAATAGGTATTGACAGCCTCCTAGGTGTCAGCCGCTTACTGTAGCTACTATAAAAAGAACATTGCTTAGTAACGAGACAATGGAAGCTCACTGTATAAATCACCAGCGCAGGCTGCACGGCTGCGGAAAAAGTATTAAAAATTCCGGTCACAGCTTGTCTGACAGGCTAAGGTCTGTGGCCACAGCGTTTTCTAATTTCTGTCCTTGTTGCTTAGCCTCCAAAGCGGATCTTTTATGGTTTTGTTTCTCGTTGCTTGTGCATCCTCCAGATTCTTGAAAGTGGTAGCTGAACCTCCGCTTGTCTCTTAGCAGCAGGAGATACTGGGAACGACAGACCGAGTTACACTGGGAGTTCTTTGAAGAGGATACCGGATAAAAACGCGTCTGTGAAAATAATGAGAGCTAACATCTACACGATGCTTTCCATTTCCCGGCCTTGCCTCTAACTGTTTTTGCCCACTTTTACACGTTTATTCTTCAAAATAATCCCAAGATAGAGGTACAGCTGGGAAATTCACCTTGGATAAAAAGTGGGAGGAAAAAAAAAAAACAAACAGAAAGAAAGAAAAGCAATGAAATCACTTGCTTGAGTTCACTTTCTATGAGGACCACAGGCGGGCTACGCACCCATGAAGTCTGACACCACAAGGCACGCATGTCACTGCCCTAAACAGCCTTTAGCAGCAAGGGGTTCTGACATATGTTCTCTTGCCAGAATCTTTAGCCTTAGTTGCAAAATATCCCATTGCAAACGGGGTGAAAACTGTGGTTTGTCTTTCAGTATATATGTACATTTTTAAAAATATATTTTATTGATTTTTTCACAGAGAGGAAGGGAGAGGGATAGAAAGCTAGAAACATCGAGGAGAGAGACATCGATCAGCCACCTCCTGCACACCCCCCTGCTGGGGATGTGCCCGCAACCAATGTACATGCCCTTGCTTGGAATCGAACCTGGGAACCTTCAGTCCACAGGCCAACGCTCTATCCACTGAGCTAAACAGATTTCGGCTGCATGTACATTTTTGTATGAGGTGTACGGTTAATAATGATGGGTTTTGTAATCAAAGAAAAGATGATAATTTCAAGAGAAACATCAAAAGTGCTTTATTCACAGTAATGTCCATCGCGAGCTACACATTTCCCCCATCTTTCAGGGAATTCGTGGATTCTGTCCAAATAGAACTTTTCTTGTTTTGAGGCAAACCCTTCAGAGACCCAATTCTCCACTTCTTTGTACATTTTGAGGTGCTGCTCAGAAAGGGCGTGTGCCATAGATCGGAAAAAGTGGTCATCTGAAGGAGCAAGGTCTGGTGAAGACAGCGGGTGGGTTAATACTTCCCAGGCAAGATCTTTTAAAGTGTCTTTAACTGGTTTTGAAGTGTGTGATGGTGCATTATCATGGAGCAAAATTACTTTGCCATGTCGTCTGGCACATTTTGTCATTTCATGATCAAAGCGTGGTTCAAATTGATTATTTGTTGTCGGTAGCGATCAGTATGAATGGTTTCACCTGGTTCTAGAAGCTCATGATACACCACACCTTCTGATTCCACCAATCGCAGAGCATTGTCTCCTTCCGAAGCCATTTGGCCTTGCGGTTGATGTTGATGGTTGACCTAGATCAACCCATGATTTTGTGCGTTTGGGATTCTCAAAATAAATCCACTTTTCATCCCCAGCCTCAATCAGATGCAAAAAACAAACAAAAAAAGATATTCCTTCGTGCTGTCGAAGCAACATTTTACTGATGACTTTTTGGTTTCCCATTTGTCTTTTGTTCAGTTGATGTGGCACCCATTTTCCTTCCTTTAAAATCTTTCCAATTGCGTTTAAATGACAGGAAATTGTTTGCTGAGCAACATTTAATCTTTCTGCAAGTTGTTTTTGAGTTTGACACGCATCTTCATCCAATAATGCTAGAAATTGTTGGTCTTCAATTTTTTTTTCAGTTGACCTGGACGTTCTTTGTTTTTCACACAGAAATCATCACTTTTAAAGCATTTAAACCATAAATGTTCAACATAAGCTTTCCAAAGTATATGACAACGTTTTCTTCAAAATAATGAATTAAAACTTCCCGCAAATGCTTTTTTTGGCATGGAATTTGACATTTTTAAGCACAAAAATATCTATGATGTTAACTCCTTCAGCAAATTTGACATATGAAATTTTGAAGCTTGTCAATACAACAAAATAGCATACATATCAAATCACATATATATCAACATATGTGTAACTGCAGCATCTATTGAAAAAGAATCCACATTGTTACCTGGTACACCTAGTACAGTGGTCGGCAAACTGCATCTTGCAAGCCACATGCAGCTTGCAAGCCGCTGTTTGCCACTCTGCTGACTAATGAGTTTGCCGACCACTGGGAGAGGGGCTTAATCATAAGGAACAACAACAGCCTGTAATTATTTGAATTGAGAGTCTAGGTCAGTGGTCGGCAAACTCATTAGTCAACAGAGTGGCAAACCGCGGCTCGCAAGCCATATGTGGCTCGTGAGCCGCAGTTTGCCGAACACTGAGGTCCAAGTAGATTCTGTTTTGGGAATCAAAGACATTAGAGAAATGCACCCTGGAAACACACCTGGTAGAAAAGAAACTGGGATCTTACAGGCAGGGTCACAATCAATATACCTTTCTTTTAAAAAATTGTTTTGAAATATATTTTTATTGATTTCAGAGAGGAAGAGAGAGGGAGAGAAAGAAACATCAATGATGAGAATCATCCATCTGCTGCATCCTGCACCCTCCCTGCTGGGGACGGAGCCCACTACTCAGGTATATGCCCCGACCGGGAATCGAACCTGGGACCCTCCAGTCTGCAGGCCAACGCTCTATCCACTGATCCAAACCATCCAGGGCAATATACCTTTCTGGCCAAATTTTCATTTGATGTGCAGACATGGATGACATATCGAACAGCCAACTAAATGTCCTTTCTCCTCTCATTCACTTCTTGACCTTTGCCACAAAGTCACACGAATAATTTTCTTCTCCATTTATATCTCAGATGATTAAAAAGATTATGTACATTTAAAAATAGTATTGGGCAAACAAGAGCGAAAGGGCATGAAATATATACTAATCTCAGAACTTCTTTTTTTTTAGGTTGAACTCAGGAGCATATACTAGAAAGGGCTGATTATGCTATTGTCATATGAAGGGAGTTTGAGCCGGCCATCCAGCAGACAGGCCCGGCATATATTTGGATACGGGAAGATACTGACTGTCACACAGGCACGCGTTGAAGCCTCATTTGAGCCACATCCTGATAATGTATTTGGACACCAGTGTCATTGTGTGACTTGATAAATAAGAGACACATGTGGGAAAACAAATGGCAGAGCTTTTTTTTTAAAAAAAAAATATATTTTATTGATTTTTCACAGAGAGGAAGGGAGAGGGATAGAAAGTCAGAAACATCGATGAGAGAAAGACATTGATCAGCTGCCTCCTGCACACCCCACACTGGAGATGTGCCCGAAAGCAAGGTACATGCCCCTGACCAGAATCGAACCTGGGACCTTGCAGTCCGCAGGCTGATGCTCTATTCACTGAGCCAAACCGGTTTCTGCAATGGCAGAGCTTTAACATTCCTCCAAAGAGAATGCTGTCCACTGCCACCTGAACACACTGTGCTCCTCATGAGTGCTCAGCCGCCATATTTGTCAGTGGCCACTATAGCGGGGAAGCACCAACCTATTTTTTTCCTCAGGATATTTATTCTTAAAGAATTTGCATTAGCACAACTTTTAGATAACTGTGAACATTTCATTCCTCAATAAAAAGGAAAGATTAGAAAACTCTTCTTAGGCCATCACTGTAGAGATTATAGTTAAAGAACTAGGTATTGCAAATCCACAAAAATGTTTTAGCCCTGTGCTACAATAATTTTTTATTGTCTAGATAATCTATTTCTTATAACAAACAACGTGAAATTTAGTGGCTTCATGTCACAATTTATTATTATTCCTATCAGTCTGAGGGATCCAGCTCTAAGCCGGAAGTGCCCTTTTGGGGTCTCCAGGAAATTGCAGTGGGATGGCAGCTCTGAATGGACCACCACCTTCCTAGATTGGGCCGTACCTCTAAGAGGCTTCTTCCTTTGCTCTCTGGGGAGTTTGTGGGGACAGTCAGCTCGTGCTGCCCACCAGGTACCCAGGCCCAGCCTGTCTATGTGGTTTGGGCTTGTACATGGCATCTGGTTTGCAGGAGGAAGTTTGACACACACAGAAGATATGTTTTTTAAAGATCTAGTCTGAGAATTCCCCAAATACCATGTTTGATGCATTCTATTGGATCAATGAGTGATTCAAGCCAGCCTATATTCAAAGAGCGAAGAATCAGACGTGGTAATTTGAAGTGAGGAGCAAATAGACATACACAGAGGGAAGGTATGGATAGTCAGCATCTGTTGAGAATATCTATGACAATTAAAAACATATTAATAACAACAAAACTTATTGCTGTGAATAAGAATATTGCTGACACTTATTAAACTCTGAACTTCAGATTCTATAGTTGCGAAATGAGATTTTAATGAGATCCTGCACGTAAAATGATTGAAACAACTGTCTAGAATGTATTGTAAAATGGCCTGGAAATGGTATTTGTTATTTTAAGGCATATTCTTATGCAGATAGTGTTTTAGCTTTGTAGTAAGCTCCAATCACATGTAAGAAATGATGACTTTATAAATAAATGGATTTTTTTCCCTTGCTTTTAATTGAACTAATTATTTCCTTACTGCACATTTATTTATAGACTTAGAAAATCAATTGATTTAATAGATCAATCTCAATTGTGGAATATGAAAAAAAACACTTGATAAATTTTAAATATTCTATTACGCTAACTTCTGTATTTATTCAGAAAACAGTTTCTCAAGTATTAAAATGTATTAAATTGACAAATCCCCCTTTCCATACCTAGTGATGGTGTTCCATGTTCCTGTAAGGAGTAGTAAGATACATGGGGGAAATATGCATCCCTAACTGTTATATTTCATAGTAATTAGGCTAGTTATTACATCAGGAATTTTCAAGAATTAATACCTTCCTTCCTTCCTTCCTTCTTTCTTTCTTTCCCTTCCTTCCTTCCTTCCTTCCTTCCTTCCTTCCTTCCTTCCTTCCTTCCTTCCTTTCTTTCTTTCTTTCTTTCTTTCTTTCTTTCTTTTTTTTCCAGAGGGCGGAATAATGAGCATGTGCCCTGACCTGGAAAACAACCTTCACTTCCTGGGTCAAGGGTCAATACTCAACCATACCTCCTGGGCCTTTCTTTACATTTTCAAATGTTTAAAAACATGAACTATGGGTGTGCCCGGCATCACAACTGTGAATTCTGCAAAGGCACGGAGTATTTCGCTTCTCTCTCCCCATGGCTTTCTCAACAACTCTTACCTTCAACCGTCCTCTCCCACAGTCTGCCATGGATGCCAGTGACAGGAGGGGCCATAAGAAACGGGTCGCCGGAGCTGACAGAGGTCTCAGAGCGCCCCTCGGGGGACCTGTGCAAAGGACATCCACAAATGGAAGAGGAAGGCAGCCCTCTTACCTCTGGCCAG
Organism: Lasiurus borealis; assembly: GCA_004026805.1. Taxonomy (NCBI): domain Eukaryota; kingdom Metazoa; phylum Chordata; class Mammalia; order Chiroptera; family Vespertilionidae; genus Lasiurus; species Lasiurus borealis. Next base: position 270,933 of record PVJN01000081.1, read on the forward strand.
TCCTCGCAGCTTCAACCTTTAACCACCCTCGCAGGCTTTTAGTCTGCTTAATACTTTAATTTCGCAGCAAAGAAATTACAAATGGAAAGTATCTATTGGGTCATCTGGTGTGGCGCTTCCACAATTACAATATGCATTATGACATATAATTATGATCGGGGAGAGGAAAGGTAAAAAAAAAAATAAAAAAATTGGCCTCTGCCATTCGCCATGACATGCCCGTGTTCCCTGGCTCGGTAAAGCCACCGCTAGAGATGTCTTTTAAATTTCTTCTCTTCTTCCCGCACCGATTCCTCACTAACTCTAGCTGATGAACGTAAGCTGGGAATGGGTCTCAGAATAGGGTCAACGCTCTAACCAGTGAGCAACCCAGCCAGGGAGATGAGTATCATCCTTGATTGATCTCCCAACTCTTTGGTACAGAGACAACTCAAATGTTGCTCGTATTTCAAAGCAAAAGTTGCTCACTCGACAGCTCGTATCTCAAAAATCTCATATGTTAGGGCACTCGTATCTAGAGGTGCCACTGTACATAGATGAAGCAATTAGTTGCATGTAGCAACACCTCCAGGAGACTCAGCACTCACCCTGTTTGGGCAGTGTGAGAGCGGGCACCTGCTTCTTGTTTAATTATGAGTCCTGGGGCTGTGATGTGCATCCACCCGCCGTGGGCCTCTGGAGTCCCGGCAAGCTTTGCAATAAGCCCTGCAATTTATTTCCAAATAAAACTGCAAAAAAACATGTCTGTGCATCACTCCTTGTCAGGTATGTTTTTAAGTGTCTATAAAAATCACAATCATTTTCTTGATAGTTTGTATCAATCAAATAGGAAATCTAGATGGGAAAAAAATGCACAGTACAACATGGGATTCGAGGTAAACCACTCTACCGAATAGAACATGGGAAAATGTCAAGAAGAGAATCAAATCAGGGTTTCAATTCCAGCTCTTCCACTCCTTAATGTGGATGACCTTGGCTTAGTTATCGAAAGCTATGTTTTTTCCATGGGTACATTCTCAGCGGGTTTCTTGTCAGGATTGCATAGAGCAGGTTGACCTGGTCCTAAGATGTTCAATGAGTATCTACTTCTTTCTTCTTACATTCAACACTCAATGTTATGAGTTGAATTGCATCCTCCAAAAAAGAGGTGTTCAAAGCTCCAATCCCCAGTCCCTCAGAAAATGACCTTATTTGGAAATAGAGTTTATGCAGGTGTATTTAGCTAAGATGGGGTCATACCCAAGTGGGGTGGAGCCTTCATCCAGTATGACCAGCGTCCTTGTCAGATGATGAGAAAAGACAGAAAGATAATGCTATGTCAAGATAGACATGAAGAATGGGATAATGCAGCATCAAGGTAAGGAATTCTAAGGCTTTGCTGGTGACATCAAAAGCTAAGAGAAAGGCCTGGGACAGATTCAACTCTGGAGCCTTGTCCTAGAGAGTGTGGCTCTGCTGACATCTTGACATTGGACTTCTAGCCTCTAGAGCTGTGAGACGATACATTTCTGGTGTTTTAAGGCACTGAGTTTAGTGGACTTTGTTACAGCAGCCGAAGGAAACTACAGTGGTACCTCGAGATACGAGTGCCCTAACATACGAGATTTTTGAGATATGAGTCATCGAACTAGCAATTTTTGCTTTGAAATACGAGCAACATTTGAGATAGGAGTAATCGAGCGGATCGGCCTGCTGCACACGACCCACCAGTTTACCGAGACTTGAGCATCTCATAGTTTCCCACGCCTCAAGGTTCCGGAACGAATTAAACTCGAATCTCGAGGTGCCACTGTAATACACCCAGAGAGGTGGCAGCTGGCTGGAATGTGCTCCCAGATGAATACATCTGCAGTCTTACTATCATCTCAGTGTTCTTCATCACACCTTCTACTATCATCTCAAAAATTTCTGTGTATTTTTACACTCAGATATTAGACAGTAATGCACCTTGTTGTATTTTTTTTTTTACAGAACGCATTTAATTGCTGTAATATCTCACCATAAATCAATCTCTCAAGTCTTTAAACCATTTCTAATGCCAATCGTGCTATGATTTCCTATTGCAGGGAAGCAGTAATGAATGGCCTCCAACAAAAAATGTCACCCAGAGCCAGTCTCTGATAAATGTAGACGGATATGATTGCCGTCGCCCTACGACACATCATAAGTGTGGCCTGAAACAGACACATGGCATTTCTTCTCTCTCTCTCTCTCTCTCTCTCTCTCTCTCTCTCTCTCTCTCTCTTTTTTTTTTGTCTTACTAGTTGTTAAGCATGCTCCTCATAGACTGGAATCCAGTTTGTAGTCTGGGTGATTTGTGAAGTATTTATCTCTACGGAACACAGGTTGTTTTTCCACTGGTATCGGACATTGATTTGTTATTTGTAATTCTCCGAGGCTCTTGGAGAAAGTAGTGGAGGATCTTTTCTCACGGTTTCTGAGCAATCCCTCCCTTGATGTTCTCCTGCTACCATTTGGTGTCACTGAGAAATTTCCATACCGGGATGCTTTATTGCGCTCTTCCTGAAAAGCTCAGGTTCAGATTCATATTTCAGACTGATTTATCCAGGACCTCAGGCCAACACTACCTGCAAGGGAGTTATTTTCTTCCTTTCTGACAGCGTGGCAAGCCTACCAAATGGGCTCTAAGAATGGCCAGTCAGCAACCAATGATTCAAGGACAAGGCTCTACCCTAGGGGCCGGCATCCTGTTTGAAAACATGAACCTTCCTAGATAAAGCTTCATTATCCAATCAGGAAGTGAGACAATACATTCATAACTGCAGGTGTATGAAATTTAATGACAGATGTTTGTAAAAAAAAAAAAAAAAAACAACGACACAAAATACAACACCCTCATCAAGAATAATTGTTTGGGTAAATTATGTGTAAGCTGACCTTTCAAGGTAAACAAGTATGCATCCGTTTGTAAGCTAAAAAATTTTTACTCATATTTTCAGATGAAAAGACGCAGAGGTAGTATATACATTTTCTAAGAGAGTAGAACATGTATATATTTTTTCCAGTTCTCTGAGGTATATAATTAATTTAATTTAGATTTTTTTTTAGTTAATGTAGACATTTATATCTATATGCTTCTCTCTCAGAAGCACGTTTGCATCACCCCAAAAGCTTTAGTATGAGTGTTTTCGTTTTCTTTTGTCTCAAAACACTTTCTGATTTCCCTTTGGATTTCTTCTTTGATCATTGGTTGTTCTGGAGTGTGTTGTTTAATTTCCACAGATGTCTTATTTATTTATTTTTAAATATATATTTTATTGATTTTTTACAGAGTGGAAGGGAGAGGGATAGAGAGTTAGAAACATCGATCAGCTGCCTCCTGCCCACCCCTATTGGGGATGTGCCCGCAACCAAGGTACATGCATTTGACAGGAATCGAACCTGGGACCTTTCAGTCCGCAAGCCGACGCTCTATCCACTGAGCCAAACTGGTTTTGGTGTTTTATTTTTTATTTTTTTAATTATTGCTCCAGCTATAGATTTCTAGCTCTAAAGCATTGTGGTCTGAATGCATATCTGATATGATTTTAATCCTCTTAAACTGGTGAAGGCTTGCTTATGGACACACATACGGACATACATTCTGGAGGGTGTTGTGTGTGCACCTGAGAAAGACGTGTTTTCTGCTGCTGCTGATGGAATGTTCCTCATGTCTGTTATGTCTTTGTGGTCAATAGTGTTGTTCAGGTTCACCGTATCCTCATTGATTTTCTGTCTGGGTGATGTCTGCAATGTTCTGAGTGAAGAATTGAAGTCTCCACCTATTACGGTATTGCTGTCTTTTTATTATCCGCTCCCTCCTGGCTTGCAAAGTTTCTATTCGTGATGAGGCATTTTTCTCTTGCTGCTTTAAAAACTCTCCCTTGGCCGAAACCAGTTTGGCTCAGTGGATAGAGCGTCAGCCTGCGGACAGAAAGGTCCCAGGTTCGATTTCAGTCAAGGGCATGTACCTTGGTTGTGGGCACATCTCCAGTGTGGGGTGCGCAGGAGGCGGCTGATCGATGTCTCTCTCTCATCGATGTTTCTGACTTTCTGTCCTTCTCCCTTCCTCTCTGTGAAAAATCAATAAAATATATTTTAAAAAAATGTCTGCTTATATTTTGTAGCTAGAATGAGCTTATTACTGAAAACAAACGTTTTTATTTTTTCTCTCATTTTTTAATTGAAAATTTGTGTAACCATCAAATTCTGATTACCTACCATTACTCATATGAGTTGCAAAGATGTCACCTTAAGAACTATGTCAAATACAGAGACAAAAGGGGATTTGGTCAAAAAGCTAATGCATACAGAGCAGTGGAGGGGGAAAAAAAATCAGAACTCCAGGGGCAGCAATAACTGTAACAAATAGGTTAAAAAATTACTCCCCCGTCCAATAACATGGAACTTGCTAGAAGCGTCAGTTTACTCTGGCATTCAATGAAAAGTGTATAATTACCACAGAAATTCCCAGAGGACGTGTTACGCACGGCACTTTCGAGATGTGAAGAGACAAACGGAGATGAGGTCTCTTCTAACAAACAGCGATTGACTGTGATGAAAATGTCCCCCAGATGGAGTGCGAGAATCTGACATATCTCAAGATGATCTTTCGCAACAACCCTGAGACCACGTGGAAAAGGAGCAAATGATTCCCGAGGGTGCCTTTGCCAATACAAATGTTTTTTTTCTGATTTTATAGAGGGATTTTATTCCAGTGTGTTGCATAAAGGGATGTAGACAGAATATATCCTAGAACAACAAAGATCTGCATGATCGATTCCCTCCTGCCTCTTGGACATTTTGGGGTCTCCTTCCTCCTTTTTCTATGCTTGGTGTCCTTGATTCTAGACCTAGTATATATCAGACCTTGACTGCTGCCATTTGGTCTAACTTTTACTGTTGCTCTGGAATGTGGCTCCTTATATTTTATTTTATATCATGAACTCCTTTTGTTTCATTCGAAGCACTCTGCGTATGTATATTTTGTTTGTTTTGACAACAGCATCTTTCCATGAGAATGGGGTGACATTTTGCCTTTGTGCCATGATTTAGCGCAGAATGGAACACGCTGTGAGCACTCAGTACGTGCCTGTGTGTTGAGTATATTTAGACAATGCCTTAATTCCCTTTTTGTTGAATTATCCATCCCCTATCTCCATCACATTTTTTATGATCTCATTACTGTCTTTCTCTCTCTCTCTCTCTCTGGCTCATCTTTTAAAAACTGCCGATTCCCATCCTATGTTCCAATGGGTTTTCTTTCACTTCTGTTTCATACTGGAAACCAACTCACTTAGCTATGAAACTAGATTGTTTCCACATAGACCGCCAGCAGGATCTGTGACCTGCAGCTTTCATTGTCTTCAAAGATATTTATTTACCTACAGCATGATTAAACTCTCTCCCTGATTAAATGATTGACTATATTATTTGGAAGCAGAAAATGATACAGATTCCAAATTTGTCACCAGCTTATAGATACTTTAAGAGATTGACAGACCCTGTTCTTTTTTATTTATTTAATAAATCTTTATTGTTTAAATTACTACAATAGTTCCTCTTTTTCCCCCCATAGCTCCCCTCCCCCGGCTCCCACCCCACCCTCTGCCCTTACCTCCTCCCCATTGTCCTCATCCATAGGTGTATGGTGTTTGTCCAGTCTCTCCCTATACCCCCCCTCACCCTTTTCCCCCATGAATTGTCAGTCCACTCCCTTTCTATACCCCTGATTCTATTCTATTCACCAGTTTATTCTGTTCATCAGATTTTTAATTCATTTGATTTTTAGATTCACTGTTGAAAGATATGTATTTGTTGTTCATAATTTTTATCTTTACCTTTTTCTTTTTCTTCCTCTTCTTAAAGAGTTCCTTTCTGCATTTCATATAATACTGGTTTGGAGTTGATGAACTCCTTTTGTTTGTTCTTATCTGTGAAGCCCTTTATCTGACCTTCAATTCTGAATGATAGCTTTGCTGGGTAGAGTTATCTTGGTTGTAGGTTCTTGCTATTAATCACTTTGAATATTTCTTGCCACTCCTGTCTGGCCTGCATAATTTCTGTTGAGAAATCAGCTGACAATTGTATGGGTGCTCCCTTGTAGGTAATTAACCGTTTTTCTCTTGCTGCTTTTAATATTCTCTCTTTGTCTTTTGCTCTTGCTATTTTAATTGATGTGGTCCTCTTTGGATTCCTTTTGTTTGGGGTTCTGTGTGCTTCCTGGACTTGTAAGACTATTTCTTTCACCAGGTGGGGGAAGTTTTCAGTCATTATTTCTTCAAATAGATTTTCAGTATCTTGCTCTCTCTCTTCTTCTGGAAACCCCATAATTCTGATGTTGGTATGTTTGAAGTTGTCCCAGAGGCTCCTTACACTATCTTCACATTTTTAGATTCTTTTTTTTTTTTTGAGTTTTTTTCTGCTTCTTTGTATTTCAAATCTTTGACTTGATTCTTGCCTTCCTCTAGTCTGCTGTTAGGTCTCTGTATAATATTTTTTATTTCAATCAGTGTATGTTTAATTTCTAGTTGTTTTTTTTTGTTTTTTTTTTCATCTCCTCTGGGGTCTTGCTAAATTTATCCATCTTTTTTTCGGAAATTCTTGAAAAATCTTATAACTGTGCTTTTGAACTCTATATCCAGTTGTTAATTTTCCTCCATTTCTCTTGTTTGTGATGTGATCCTTTGTCTCCACATTTCCATTGCTTCCCTGAGTTGATAGAGTGGCTTTGTGTGCTAGTTGTTCTATATGACCCAGTAGCTCTGCCTCCCCAGTTACCTGAGGTGTACTCTCTTGGTGCACCCCTTTGTGGACTGTGTGTACAGCCTTGCTGTAAAGTCTTGATTGTTGTTGTTATCACTGGGGGGAATTGACCTCCAAGCCAATTGGTTGTGAGGATCAGCTGTGTCTATGCCCGGAGAACTTCTGTGCTGGACTCCACCTTAAGAATTGCAAGATTGCAAAAGCTCTGTGCTAGGTTTGACTGGGGTAGAGTCTCAGGGCTGAGCAGACAGCCTTGGCTTCCCATCAGCCCTGCCCTATGTGGCCCCTGGGTCTCATTGTCCCTTGGTAATTGCTGCAGCCTTTTAGTTTTCAAATAAAGGTTTTTTAAAAAATATTTAAAAATATGTGTTTGAAAACTCTCTAATACAATTGAGGAGAAATAGGTCCTGATAGAAGTTATTCAGAGCTTCTCAGAGGGGAAGAGCATGAAGCTCACTCTTGGACCTAGAGAGCATTATGTTAAGCGAAATAAGCCAGTCAGAGGAAGACAAATATCACATGATCTCACTCATTTGTAGAATATAATGAACAACATAGACTGATGAACAAAAACAGATCCAGAGGCAGAAAAGCATCGATCAGACCATCAAACCTCTGAGCGAAGGCAGGGGAGGTTGGGGAGAAGGAGGAGAGATCAACCAAAGGACTTGTATGTATCCATGTAAACATAACCAATGGACACAGATACTGGAGGGGTGGAGGGGGGGGGCGGCAGGTGTAAAGGCATGAGAGAGGGCCATAGTGGGGCTAAGGACACATATGTAATACCTTAATCAATAAAGAAAATAAATATTTTTAAACCATCTCTTTATTGCTAACATCTAGCCCAGGAAGGACATTCATATGATATAAGCACATCATAGATCTCCTCCACAATTTGAGCAAATTTGATTGACATTGACTTTTTCTATCTGTTTAGGTACACATATTTTTTTCCTAATTTCACTATTCTCTTCATTGTTTTCTCCCCACCTAACCCCAGGACACCTCCTTATTTGTTCAATAAATATTTATTGATTGCCTACTGTGTACCAGAAACTGTCGTAGCCCCCGAGTCAACTTTAAATCTAATATTTCACTACATCAGCATATCCCAATGACATTTATTACTGTATTCCACTGCATTCCTGATAAGATTTTGGAAATATTAGAAGGGGGAGCACTTACTTAGTTTTCTTCTGACAGACACGAATAAATATGCTTTATATACTAGTACACTTGATCTTTTTTTAATAATTTTCAAATGAAATTTCATTTAAATGTATTTAAAATGAAGTTTGATATCACCACCTCTTACACAGTGAATTATGCCCCCCTCAAAATCCATCCATTGAAGTCTTAAACCCTATCAGCTCAGAATGTGAGCTAATATGATCATTAGGGAAGACTCTTGTCCTCGTGACAAAAGGCAATTCGATTCCCACCTGCATAAAGGGAAGACATTATCCACAAGCCAAGGAGAGAGGCCTGGAACACAACCTTCCTGTGGCCCCAGGAGAACCAGCCCTGCTGACAGCTGGATTCTGGACCTCCAGCTTCCAGAATACAAAGAACATTTCTATTGAGGAAGCCACTATGGTGCTTTGATACAGCAACCCTAACAAACGGACATACTACCATAACTGCCAAGATCACTGCTACTTGCAATAAATAAATAAATAAATAAATAAATAAATAAATAAAATAAAATAAAATAAAACAAAACAAAACAAAACTAACTAATTTTAGTCCAGACTGTTTGACTAGTGGTTGAGTGTCGACCTATGAAACAGGAGGTCAAGGTTCGATTCCCATTCAGGGCATATGCTTGGGCTGTAGGCTTGATCCCCAATAGAGGACATGAAAGAGCTAGCCGGTCAATGATTCTCTCTCATCATTAATGTTTCTATTTCTCTCTCCTCTCCTTTCCTCTCTGAAACCAATTATATATATCTATTATTGATTTTTTTTTACAAAGAGGAAGGGAGAGAGATAGTTAGAAACATTGATGAGAAAGAAATATCAATAAGCTGCTTCCTCCACACCTCCCACTGGGGATGTGCCTGTAACCAAGGTACATGCCCTTGACCAGAATCAAACCTGGGACCTTTCGATACACAGGTTGATGCTCTATCCACTGAGCCAAACCGGTTTGGCAAGAAAATATTTTTTTAAAAAAAGAAAAGAAAATTTAAAAATAAATATAAATCTTCTAACATTTTAAATAGTTCCCTGAAGGACTTACATTTTTGTGTCTTTCAGACGTTTACAATGTACACTGGGAAAGAGGGCTCTGGATCATCATTGAAGAAATTAAGTGCATACACAGAGTTGGGGACATGCATCAAGGCCATCATGCCTTTGCCCATCATGACATTGTGTTCATTCAGCTCAATGTATGGCACCGTGTCAGGTCTGCATTCATGGTCTGCGGCACTGAAAGGCCAGGCTTAGACAGCGTCTTTTCCTGGGACAGTATGTTGCTCTCCAAGGACCTTCCCTATGGCCCCAAGGGCTGCTTGCATCCAAGAAGCATTGAGTTGAAGCGGGCATGGGGTCCCTGCTACGCCCCTCACTTCTGGCCACCTCCATCTTGGGCTCCTGCCTGGACACACACTCCCTAGTGAGATGCTAAGAAACCAGGACCCTGGATCCAATTTGCGAAATTGGCTTGAGGCAACTGTGTTGGAACAGAAAGAAGATGTTGAAAAAATGCTACATTCAAAAAGAAGGTGGTAACATAGGCCTTGAGAGGAGAGGAAAGTGAATAGGTAACGGACAGAAGATGAATAGGAGAGCCTTGAAAAATAAAACTTGAATAGCACCAGCCAGAGGAAAAAATAAACATGTATTTTCTACCTTTTAAATATTGAATTTTTTCCTCCACATACTGATTTTTCTTGGTCCCTGCATCTTGGAAAGTTCATTGACGCCCTTTGCCTTGACCTTTGCTAACCAGGCTTGCCAGGTTATCTCTTTTTCCCTCATCCTTGCCTTTCTCTTCTCTCCGGTGTTACCCAGAAAAAGAGGAGAGGATTCTAAAAATAAGTATCATTTATGATCCTCTTAAAAAATATCGAAGTATTTGGATTCTAAAAATAAGTATCATTTATGATACTCTTAAATAATATTGAAGTATTTTTAAAAGGTTGACTGGGTAAAGCCCATTTCAAATTTCCACAGCTTGTAAAAAGGTGCTTCATTGAGAATGAAGGTGAGTGAAGGTGGCTTAACTTCATTTAAGTATGTGATTGTATACAATGACAGCATCAAAATGCCCACCAACTAACGCTCATGACTCTTTTTTTCCTATTGTTTCCTTCCCTCCCATAATCCTTAACCTTCATGAAATACACTTCATCAGCTTTATCTTAGTCTTATCTGTTAAACAATTTCATCATTCTAGGGAAAGATGATGAAAAGTGGTTTTACAAAACAAGACTTTCTGACATGACCATCTTGATTACACAATGATATACCACTTCTTAAAATGAGCATGGTCCGGGCACGCAGAAGCTACTAGAAATGTATTCTCAGTCAGATTTAATTAGCCAGTGGCTTCCCACTAAAGCCCAGTAAAATGTTATTTGCATGTAAATCCTGTTGGCAGTACATTATTCTTACTAAAGGGCTGTGCACAAGGAAACACACTTCCAATTACTTGCAGAAACACAAACAACAAACATATGCTTTACAGGTATTTACTTAAGTGTTGTTAGGAGAAATATGTCCACAATAACTGTAGTAGACTCACTGTAATCCCAGCTATATGTTTATAAGAACACAATGGCACCTTTTGTATTTCTTTTTTCATTCATTAATTTGTTTTCTGAAGAAATTACTATTATCTAAACTAATAAAAAATAAATATGCAAATTGACCCTACATCCATATTGTCCCCAGCCAATCAGGAGTAAGTATGCAAATTAACCCAACAAAGATGGTGGATTAATTTTCATACATAGGAATGGAGCAGCTGGGCTGGGCGGGACACCTGCTATGAGGGAGAAAGCAGGGGGCGGGGGGAGCTACAGGAGTGGCACTCCAGCTGGAATGGAGAAGACTGAAGGCTCTGGCAGAAGTAAACACTGAAGGTGCCTGCTGGAGCGAATCTTCATGCAATGGGCCTCTAGTTATATTTATAATTACTGATTAATGAATATCAACACGGGTCATCCATTTAGGCATTCTTACATGTCACTTCATCTCCACAATGGACCTGGGCATGGTTATTATGTTCAACATGCAAAATATGGAGAGGGAGGCAGAGAGGTGATGCATTTGGTACTAATGGTAAAAGAGAGGACTGGTCACTCATGTGTGGTAGTCCCAATCCATGTTCTTTTAGCAACAAAAAAGGCTCCCTCTTCTTCTCTGGCTCTTTCTCTTTCTCTGTCTTGCCCCTCCCATTCAAAAATATTTTTGTTATTGAGATAGATTATATAGTATAAAATTTACTATTTTAAAGTGTACCATTCAGTGGCTTTTAATATATTCACTATGTTGTGCAACTATCACTATTGTCTGATTCCAGAACATTTCTATCATCTCCCAAAATAAACCCACAACCTATGATCTGTTGGTCCCAATTCCTCCCTATTCTCTACCCTACTCAACACCACTAGTTTACTTTCTGTCTCTATGGATTTGCTTATTATGGACATTTCATATAAATGAAATCACCTAATATGTTTTTCTTTCACTTAAAGTAGTTTCCTAGATTCATCCATGTTGTAGCATATAACATTGTTTCCTTATCTTTTATAGCAAAAAATACTCCATTTTATGTATATACTAGAGGCCTAGTGCACAAAATTAAGGCATAAGGGGGATCCCCTCAGCCCAGTCTGCACCCTCTCCAATCTGGGACCCCTTGGGGGATGTCTGACTGCTGGCAGTCAGATATCTCTCTCACAAACCGGGACTGCTGGCTCCTAACTGCTCACCTGCCTGCCTGCTGGCCGCCCCAAACTGCCCCCTTTGCCAGCCTGATCACCCCCAACTTCCTCCCTGCTGGCCTGGTTGCCCCTCCCAGCCTGCTATTCAGTCATTTGGTCACTTGGTCACCCATGCAGCTTCCTGTTCAGTCATTTGGTTGTCCCTCATTAACCCCCTGCCAGCCTGCTGTTTGGCAGTCCATCTGGTCATTTAGGTCGTGATGGCCCCTGACTTTTACATATTAGGATTACCTTGTGTTTATCTAATCATTCATCAGTCATGGATGTTTAGGATATTTTGTTCATCAATTCATCAATTTATGGAGAGTTAATGACCATAAACACATGATTTTGAGAACCAAAAGACTCATGGAAAATTGTCCCCCAACAGTTGAAGTGCCTACCAACAAATAACCTTTGATAGTGCAGCGGGTATACTTTGCCTTTTCTATCAAGGAATATTTTCTTTGATAATTAGTATGCAGTTTGCTTTTGAGAAAAATGGTGTCAAGAGAACCTAATGGTCCAATATAGGTCAGGCATTGCACTGAGTTTTTAAAGTCCATCACTCAGTTCAATCCCCATGATGACATTTGCAATTCTTTGTACTTCCCTCATCCCCCAAATGAGGAAACCACAGCTATGGCGTATACAAGAGGTCACGGGGACTGCTCAAGAACTGTCTAGTTCAAAGATTACAAGTACTCGGTACAGCAGATAAAATGTGTGGCTTAAAGGCTGATGCTGGCAAGGCACATAAGCCAAGATAATCATATGAGTAAACTCATATGGCTTTCAGTTTTTATAATGACATTTTGTTGCCCCACTTCCTGATGACAAAGATCAAGAATTTAAGGATGACAGTGGGGAAATCTGAATATAAATAGGACTAAACCCACTTGGACTGCACTCACGCAGAGTGGTGTCTAACCTTTTCCTCCATGGGATCGGGTGGGGGGAGCGCAGAGAGCAGGGGAGAAGGCTCCACAGACCGCAGCGATCACACCGCTGCCACCATCCAATCTCCCTCCCATGACCAAGACCTTGGCTCTTCTCCTGGGAACAGCCCTCCTGCCTGCTCTCTCACAGTCGCTGGTAGAGCCCGGGCGCACGTTTCTTTGTTGGTGGCTGGCTGTGCTCCAAATAGGGCTCTGTCGCCCACCAGGTCGTCTGGCTGCAGGCAAGGAAGCCCTGCATAAACCTGCCCAGCCATGCAGCCAGCTCCACACTCACACACCTTCCCTCCTCCCCGGCCTTCATCGTGCAATTCAAAGCGGAGGTCTGAATCACCCACAACAGGTCGCATGCCGGGTTCAGATTTGGGTCAAATAATGCCAATTCCTGTGCCTTTTATGCTACATCAAAGAGCATTAAGGTTACCTAATCATATGTGTAAGTGCAGGGTGTCCAAAAACGGAGGCACACTTTAACAGCTGGTAACTTAAGGTTCATACTTTTGAGGTTTTGAAATAATGGGTGAAGCCAGATGAAGTTTTGAACAAAGAAAATTGATCTGAAAGTGACACTAGACATTTTTTTATGGGAATACATAATAAAGGGAGCCTCCTGCTCCCGTTCCCCACCATCCCCCTGGGACTGGCAGAGGCCACTCCGTCTCTCTGTCAACGTCTCGCTGTTTCTTTTCTGTCTGAGAAAGAGATAAGCACATTTTTCAAAAGGGCCCACAAAGGGAGCTTACAGATGTTGCTGGAATAATTATTAGAACTCAGAGGCTCTGTTTAAAGATGTGGATAAGGGCCCTCCACATGGGACAGAAGATAGAAGAGTGGCTTAGAACTCCAGTTCCTGCATCATTTGCATAACTAACGGGACACTGTGTTGGCTTTGGATGAATTAGTTGGTTTTTTTATTTTATTTTTATTTTATTTTTTTTTTTAGAGAGAAGGTTAAGGCGAGAACAAAGGATGATGGCACAGTCTAATGAAATGTTGGCCCCAGCAAGTCTGCATCAGTGTAGTTAAATAATTGCCTCCTTGTGGGGGTTTAGATGCTTTGCCCAATTACATACCCTTTGGAAAAAAAAATGAGCGAGTGTGTCAGCGGTGATTGCTCTTCGGCAGACACTGAGAAAAATCGTGTATTAAAGCTGCACGTTTTGAAAGCTTCTGGCTCTCTGAAGTTTTCTGATTTGAAGGCCTAATCACTCCTTATCCTCGACCACGAGAAAATTATTTGAGGAGTTCCCGGACATATTTCACTCATCATGAAATGTACACTTCCTCCCAAATGAAAGGAAAAGGAAATATAACTTTCAAATGGTAAAATCAAAAGCTTTACAAGAAGTGGTTTTCGAACTAGTTCTGAGCTCCATGGGAAAGAGGAGAAAGTTGACCAATGAAAACAAAATAAAAATGATCAAAGACTTGAGTTTGCATTAGGTTGTGAATAGTATTAAAATTGGGCGATCGCGTGTGTTCCATTTTCAGGGATTCTAAGGTTAATATTTTTTTAAATAAAATTTTAAGTGTATTTTTTATTGATTTCAAAAAAGAGAGGGAGAGATAGAAACATCACTGATGAGAGTAATTTATCAGCTGCCTCTGTGCCTCTTTCTGGGGATCAAGCCTGCAACCTGGGCATATGCTCTGACTGGGAATTGAACCCTGAGTGACCTCCTGGTTCGTAGGTCGATGCTCAACCACTGAGACACACTGGCTGGGCCTGCGATGAACATGTTGATGCCCTTATATAAATAGCATCTAAGTCATCCAAGATTAGATAACATAGAGTAAAATAGTTAATAAAATTATGAGCATGAGTGTGTGTATGAGAAAGCACTGTCATCGCCATTATAATTATCCCTATAGCTCAGTAAACATCATCTCAGAATCTCAGGTGTTGCTGAGGGAAGAATGAATTAGTCACAGTGCATGATGCTGAAGAACTCACTGTCTGGTCTACCTGGGGATGCTTTCTCAATGCTGTGCTACTCTGCGGAACAAACGCTTCAATACAAATGATTCAGAAGTGAAGGTTTGGTTTTGAGCATCTGGACACATCCTCATTCACAGGTACTGTTTATAGTTCTTCATACGAATAGAACGGGGGCTTTCAAATATCCAAAATAACGTTAAAAATAAAATTTCACTTGACCTCTAAAATAGCTCAGGAATCAGAACAAGTACAGTGGCACCTCGAGATATGAGTTTAATTTGTTCCGTAACCTTGAGGCGTGGGAAACTATGAGATGCTTGAGTCTCAGTAAACTGGTGGGTTGTGTGCAGCTGGCCGATCCTCTCGATTACTCCTATCTCAACTTTTGCTCGTATTTCAAAGCAAAAATCGCTTGCTCGACGTCTCATATCTCAAAAATCTCGTATGTTAGGGCACTTGTATCTCGAGGTACCACTGTATTTTGCTTTTGCTGCTCTTCCCATTTTACATGGAAGAAACTGAGGCCGAGATTATACGTGAAGGTCAAGGTGATACACGAGCACCAAGTAGCTATCAAACTCTCAATTCTTTGTTTTCAAGTCTTAATATTATGCCGTGCTATGTGCCACGTACTCCTCAGTGTGTCAACATTTTTTGTCGAGGAGAAAACACTAACCTTTCTGATTCAAATACGCATTCAGAAATATTTACCACGTGACTTCTTAATGCCAGTGGTCAACTATATTAAGCCGAGTAAACAAACCTTTCTCCCCTGTTGGGGTATTTATTCTGACTTCCCCAGTAATCTGAAATTATTGGGCTTGCTTCATAAAAGTATAAACATTTCTTGAGATTATAACCGAGCCTCAGGTCTGTCTTGTTCGGGGCATCAGGGCGTGGCTGTCCTTGAACTAAGGTTCAGCTGGCCTGGGTTCCCACTTAGTAGATGGCTGGGGCTCTAATTCTCTCACCCTGAACATCAGTATCCTTACAATTAACAGGCAAAGAGCACTGCCTGCCAGCAGCTACCGCACTTTGCTGTTGGGAGGATGGAATGAATTCTGACTTTTGGAAGTACCTTTTCACAAGGAAAGAATTGCATGTATTTGCTATATGACCCCTCTACACACACACACACACACACACACACGCAGTTTTTAGTTCTTTCACTGCGATATGCTTCCTTATTTCCTCCTCTCTGTTTTTCCTCCATTTTTCCTCTGTCTCACCTGGTGCTAGGCAAGAACACAGAGGTCCAATGATTATACCTATCTCATGCCAGATTTGGTTTTTATGGATCTGCATCAATATCTGAAGTGTTACAGGAATCATAATGTCAATCCTATGTCCTCCAGACTGGTATTTGGCAATTGAAATTTGCTAACGATTATGCATTCTGCATCATCATAAAAAAAATACACACATTTTGCCGAGACTGGCTTGGCTCAGTGGATAGAGCGTCGGCTTGCGGACTGAAAGGTCCAGGGTTCGATTCCGGTCGGGGGCATGTACCTTGCTTGCGGGCACATCTCCAGTGTGGGGTGTGTAGGAGGTGGCTGATGGATGTCTCTCTCTCATCGATGTTTCTGACTTTCTATCCCTCTCCCGTCCTCTCTGTGAAAAATCAATAAAATGTATTTAAAAAAATACACACATTTCACTTCACATCTGCTTGATGACAGAAAAATGAAGGAGGTAAGGGGATGGTATGTTCCCAGTAGAAGTTTCTACATATTTATGTTTGTGAAGTTCATGTGTCTTACATTATTCAAATATCATGGGTGAACCCTTCTCACTGACCCTTTTGCTGCTTCTGGATTTGAGATCAGCAGGCATTTCCACACATGCCCTCCCCGGAGGCTCTGTGAATTTCAGCTTTTCATGCCGATGTCTCCCTGGGCCTGGTTTGTGAACTCGGGTCTTTGTTACATCGGCGACCTCATCGTGTTTTATCAGTTGTGTCACATGTGCTATCAGCGGCTTCGCGATGACGATTTATGAAAACGTTCCCAGAGAAAAACTTTTTGTGGGCTGCAACGCGCTCTCATGGGGGGCTGATGGTGCAGAGGGGGGCTCTCCTGTGATGGACGGGGCCAGATTCCCCCGTGGGCTCGGCTGATAGGATTCTGCGTGGAATCACAGGGAAGAGGAATGGAAGTGATTTTGCATCGCTCTTCTTATCGACGCTTGGACTTCCTGGAGAGACAGACACACTCCCGACTGATCTGAGCCGCAGTCTCTTTCAGAGCATCCTTGAGCGAATGGAATGCCTCAATTCCCTGGCTGGCACCCATCAAAAGGAGAAGCATCCTTTTCATCCACACCGCGGCCTCTCTGTCCAAATATTCAGCCCCTTCCACCCGAGGTGCCTCCTTTGTGCGGCTGTACCGGCCACGGGAGCCGGCCTGCGTGTGTCTCCGCACTGATCAGCCAGCCTCGGAGTTCAGCAGCCTCAGCGTTCTCAGGGCCGGATCACTTAAGGCAGGATCACATATCAATTTGTAGACAAAGCGGCCCGGGAGACAGGCGCTGGGCATCAGGACGGGCGGTTTCTGCAGGAACGAGGCGGCTGCCAGGCTGCCTGACCAGCAGGGAGGCAGGGAAAGTGGCCGCTAATTGCCCGGTGCCAATAGCAAGCACACTCTCCCTCCTTTTTTAAAAAAAAAGAATGTTGACAGGACTTCCCGCAGATGTGCATCCTGCCTCCCCTGGCCACCGGCTTGTCTGGCTGTCACTTAGAGATTTCTGAGGTTTCGTTTTCAAGGTGGGATGCTTATGGGGAACATTCTCGGCATCGGTGCGGAGAAGGAGATGTTTTTATTTCTTTTCTTTTTCGAAAATGTGTGTTGATTGATTTGAGAGAGAGAGAGAGGGAGAGGAACATCCATCAGCTGCCTCCTGCACACCCTCTACTAGGGATGGAGCCTGCATTTCTGGCATGTGCCCTGACCAGCGAGCAAAGGGACAATCTCTCGGTGCATGGGGCAGCACTCAACCAACTGAGCCACACCGGCCAAAACTATTTTTAATTTTAAACAACCAGAATGGCTCTATATTTTAAGATAACAATTTTTATCAAATCTGCCCTTTCTTCTAGCTGAGCGTCTTAAGAATAAAATTATCTAGAGGTCATGCTGAGAAATGGCCAGTCTGGGAAGAAATAGCAAGCTGCTTCATTTCCTTACACATCTGCTGAAAAAGAGACCGATGTCAATGAAATGCTTTCAGTTATTTGTAGTTCCCAAAGCGTCTTACTCTAATACTTCCCAAAAACACTGGCAGAAGACAAGTCTCCTTGCAGTATTTCCAGAGACCCTTCTTTAACATATATATTACTTTATCAGAATGTTTCATCAGTGTGAACAGGCATCTGGAGAAAATAGTGAATGGCATTGTCTTCATGAGCCAATATAACACAGTGTGAATCCTCAGAGCCGAATCCCAGTCAGGTCTGATGTAGCCCAGACAACCATTTGTGAGGCACCCCGAGATTCTACCTTCGCTGCTAGGAGCTGGGATAACGAGACAAATGCCACATGACCCTTGCTCTAGAGACCCAGAACAACAGTGCTGCAGGCCAGGGTGGACAGATGTCATCTGGAACATTCATCTGTTAGTTCTTCATTCATCAACCATCTAAGTGATAGAGTCACACAACTTGGGTTTGCACATGAGGTAGGCACCTTACCCCTACCTGAGCACAGAAAAATATTACCTAATCCCTGTGTACTTCCGATTTCCCCTTTGATTAAGGGTAGCTGTGTCATATGGTCTTTGCTAGAATTCAATGAGCATCACGTGCAAAATACTCAAATAGTGGTTAGTATACAGTAAGCACTCAGTAAGTGTCTTGTACAGTGGTACCTCGAGATACGAGTGCCCTAACATACGAGATTTTTGAGATACGAGCCGTCGAGAGAGCGATTTTTGCTTTGAAATACGAGCAACATTTGAGATACGAATAATCGCTTGGATCGGCCGGCTGCACACGACCCACCAGTTTACCGCGACTCGAGCGTCTCATAGTTTCCCACGCCTCAAGGTTACGGAACGAATTAAACTCGTATCTCGAGGTACCACTGTACTTGGCATCTACTAATGCCAGTAGCAATTCTGAATGGGTTTATAATAAAAGACACAACCATTTTAATAGTGATACTTAGATACAATTAGTAGGAGAGACATACAGAGCAAGTCTGAATGGGTTTATAATAAAAGATACAACTGTTGTAATAATGATATCTAGATATAACTAGTAGGAGAGACATACAGATGAGTTTCTGCAATGCAATATTAAACTGTATGATCCACTTCTGGGTCAAAATAGTAAACAGATCAATATGTAGACCCTATGAACCAAACTCTTAGCAATGGTGAATGACATTTGAAGTGAGGAAAATGAAATAATACCACTGTCCTTAAATTCAAGTTATATATGACACTTAATGAAATCAAACAAGAAAAAATAAACACCCTATAGTTACTCGGTTCCCTGTATCTGTATCCCTACAGTACTGATGGCTTAGGTCCCACAGAGGAATGAAGAAAGAAAATTGCTCAATTTGCTTCCAGTCATGGTCTGTGAAGGGTGTTTCCTGACTCCAGAGATAAGGATAAAATAAAGGAAGCAAGATGCTCATGGAATTTATCAGCACAGCTTCGGCGTCGGGAGCTGGCCTTGAGAGAGAGAAATAGAGCTATTCGCCGGCATATACAAACAAGGCAGATTTTCTGCCCACAGAAATTTAAAGATGAGGAAAAACACATATAAAAGATATTCAACATGAATAAAACTAAACTCGAGTTCAGGGTATGAGAGAACTGGTAATAATGAGCAAATATATTTAATCAACTCTCCTTTTTATTGAGTGGCTTTTAGAGAGAGAGGAAGGAAAAGAGAGAAAGAGAAAGAGAGACAGACTGGTTGATATATTGGACCACTTATTTATGCTGCATTCAGTGGCTGATTCTTGCATGTGCCCTGACCAGGGATCAAACCTGCAATCTTGGTGTAACAGGACAATGCTCTAACCAACCTAGCTACCCGTCCAGGGCTTAATAAACTCCTAATTATTATAAATATATAATTTCTGATTGATAAAAACTAAAAATAAAAAATAAAAGCTTAGACATCTCTAATGGGAAAAATATATCAATGATCTGAGAAAAAAATTTTATCAAGCCATAAATCTCAACCATATTCTTAGGCCATCCTATGATATGCACATCACACTCATAAAACCAAACTAAGTTTTTACAAGAAAAGCAAGTTCCAAACAAATCTCATCCGTGAGCAAAGGTCCAAAATCCCCATAAAAATTGTAAAATGAATTCATCCATATATAAAAAGTTGAACATGTCCTGATCAAATGGGATTTGTTGCAGAGATATGGGTTAGTTTAACATTTTAAGAACACTGACCCAGGTCATTGACAAGGGAGTCAATGACAAACATACTTATGATTATACTCATGGGAAAAGTGACATATCTTTGGATTAAGATTGAGAACACGGCAAGAATGAAAACTCTCACAACTAATGTTCATCATTGTGCTGGAGGGGTGAGGCAGGGCATTACTGTGGTCCTTTCCTATTGGGTGAGAATGAAGCACTGGTTCTGTCTCACAGTCAAAAGGAGCACTTATCCAAGTGCGTGGATACAGCAGGTGGGAGGAACACATGTCAATGCATGTGTTCAAGGTCTTCAGAATACCATACTCTCATACGATTAACAGACAAAGAACATACATCTTTACAGCCCGAAAATATGAAGTAGAAGGGACCTTTCTGCACATATCAGCCCGCCTGCTACTTATTGGGGAAACTTGAGAAGCAATCTCAATAAGTAAAACAGCGAGTTTAGCTTCTGTCGTTACTTCTTTTCCACATTTACTGGGCAATATAATAGGGTAGTTAAAGAAATTGCAGCTATATATATTGTAAAGAAGGTAATAAACACTCTTTCAACTTTTAGGACCTATGACGGTTGATATATGTTCAGACATTTTGCTTAATAATAAAAACATAATGTGTAGCAACAGTGCTTGTAGATTTGAGAATTAAGAAATTAGAAAACACAAGAAAGAAAAACTGTCCCTTGTAATGCAACAGCAAATGAAAATATATGTAAAACTTCTAGGAAAATTAAAATACATGAAAAGAATGAAAGAAGAATTGAATGAATGAAGAGACTATGCTAATGGATGGGAAAGCTCTACTGTCAAAATAGTAATTCTTCCTAAAGTATCCTGTAAATTCAATGTGATTTCCATCAAGATCACATTTTAATGCAAGTTCATGAATGTACTATGATTTTTAAATGGAAGAAACAGAGTTACAAACAACAAAAAGACTACTGAAAAAAGAATCATGAAAATCACTTGTCCTACCAGATATTATGCCTAACTCTAAAGCTATAAAAATTGAAAAAAAATTAATGGGGGTGGGAAAAAATAAGCTTTATAGACTAATGAACTAAATACACACACATGAAAAAACACAAACTAAATAGAGATATATAAAAACTAGATTTTGGCAAAAAATACTGTAAATTAATAATTAAGAGACAGACTGATTAATAGATAGTGTTGGATTAGTTTATTATTTATTTGGGGAAAAGTAAAGTGAGCTCTTACCCTCATTCATAACTCTAGGTATACTAAAGAGCTAATGTTAAAACTAAAATTTGCAGTTTAGGAAATATCTGTAAGTTAAAGTTCCTATTTTAGTGTACATAATGAATTTTAGAGTTGCCACAAAAAAGCATTAACATTAAAAACAAAATTTTGATTCTGCCAAACATAAAATTTGTAGAAAATAAATGAGAGTAAAAAATAAGACAAATGGGCATACCATATTTGTAACTCATGTGACTAATAAATATTTCATGCTGAAGATCATAAAAATCTATACAGAAGAATAATATTCTATTAGAAAAATGGGAAAAGACAATTCACAGAGGAGAAAATCTGACCAATAGATGTAAAAGAGTAGTCACACTTGTAATCAATGAAACACAAATTAAAACAAATATTATTTTTTATTCATCACTCTATATGGACAAAAATAATATTTTTCAAGTGTGTGAGAATACTAATGCTTTGAGGTCAGAAACATGTGGTATGCATTTTCATTAGGGTGGTCAACCACACCAATTTGCCTTTGGGGCACAATATTTTCTGTGCTAAAACTGAGAAAGTTCCAGTCAAATTAGAAACTAGTCCACCATAGTGAGTGTGTACACTGGCAATGTTGTTGCAATATTTCGCATCCCACATGATGTTACTTGTCAATAAATAAATAAATAAATAAATAAATAAATATCAGAAACAAATGTGCAACATAAAGAGAATGGATCCATTGCATTGCATTTATATACAAAAAATACAATATAATGCAGTGGTTCTCAACCTTCCTAATGCCGCGACCCTTTAAGACAGCTCCTCATGTGGTGGTGACCCCAAACCATAAAATTATTTCCATTGCTAGTTCATAACTGTCATTTTGCTACTGTTATGAACTGTAATGTAAATATCTGATATGCAGGATGTATTTTCATTGTTACAAATTGAACATAATTAAAGCATAGTGATTAATCACAAAAAACAATATGCAATTATATATTGTGACATATTTATTTCTAATTACAAATAAATGAAATTTTGTCTTGAATCGTGGTGCAGCATGGGTAACAGTCTTAATATGACAACAGTAAACTACACTGCTACATTTTGCTACACTGAAGAGCGGTGTGTTGGTTCCTAAGACCATGGGAAATAGGTGTTTTCCAACAGTTTTAGGCCACCCCTGTGAAAGGGTCCTTTGACCCCCAAAGGGGTCACGACCCACAGGTTGAGAACCGCTGATATAATGCGAACCAATGAACTAGCATGGTGCTTCTCACACTGGTGTGTATCAGAACTGAATCGCCTAGAGAGCACCTAGAACACAGACACCCAGGCAAGCTTTATTGCAGCAGGATAGGGCTTTGACCTTTGTATTTTTTTTTTTCAAGTTCCCCAGTTGATGCTGATATCCACTAAACTGTGAGAACCACTGAGTTAGAGAGATGTGTATCCACAAAGAACAATGTCCACATCTAGTTTTGGGTAAGAGCAGCAAGTTGCAGAATACATATGAAGTATGACTTAATTTATCTAAGCTCGTCAATCCTCCAACACAAGACTACATTACGTTGTGCACAACAAACATGCATGGGGATGATGAACATCAAATTTGTGTTTGTGACTATCTTAGTAGAGGGTAATAGAATCAGAGGGTTTGTCCAGAGGACCCTGATTATGTTTCAAATATCTCATATTTTTCTAATAAATGGAACTGCACTGTGCATTCCTACTAGCAGTGTACTGGGGCTCCTTTTTCTCCACATTCTTGCCAACACCTGTTGCTTGTTGATTTATTGATGGTAGCCATTCTGGCAGGCAAGTGCCCCATCAGTAGATGAACAAATAAAAAAACGGTAGTACATATACACAATGGATTACTATCCAGCTGTAATAATAAAAAAAGGATCTCTTACCCTTTGAGACAGAATGGAGGGACCTGGAGAGTATTGTGCTAAATGAAATAAGCCAGTCTAGAGAAAGACAAGTATCACATGATCTTATTTTTATGTGAAATCTAATGAGCAAAATAGATCCAGAGACAGTGAAGCATGCAACTGACCAATGCATTTCAGAGGGAAAGGGATACAGAAAGATATTATCAAAATAATGTATATGTATACTAGAGGCCTGGTGCATGAAATTTGTGCACTAATGGGAACGGGTGCGTTCCTTAGCCCAGTCTGCACACTCTCGCAGTTCCCAGGAGCCCCCAGGGAGCTGTCCTACTGATGGCTTAGGTCCACCCTCCCTAGGCAGCCGGCCTAAGCCATCAGTCGGACATCCTTAGTGTTGCCACAGAGGCGAGAGAGGCTCCTGCCACCACTGCTGCACTCGCCAGCCATGAGCCCGACTTCTGGCTGAACAGCCCTCCCTCTGTGGGAGTGCACTGACCACCAGGGGGAAGCTCCTGCATTGAGTGTCTGCTCCCTGGTGGTCAGTGCACGTCATAGCAACCAGTTGTTCTGTTGTTTGGTCAATTTGCATATTAGCATTTTATTACATAGGATATTCATAATCCATAAACACAGACAAAAGTGCTGTCAAGACCTGGAGAGTGGGTGGTAGTGGGGTGGAGTAAGTCAAGGGGGTGGGAAGAAAATGGGAGACATCTGTAATACTTTCAACAATAAAGATAAATAAAAAAATTTAAAAAATGGAAGTACAGTAAAGAGCATAATGTTCAAATTTATAATATATTAGAAGTTGAATATTTGTATATTTGTTATATTTCACTAAATGCTTTTCAGAATATAAAACTGTGAGTTCTATTTTGTGAAAACACATTTAATAATTAAATGGTTATAGAAGTGGCATAGCCGTAGAGTATCATTATCCACTACGATACTTATATCTATTAATTACTGAAACATCTCCTTGGGCTATGATTAAGGCAAGGTGATATAATTAAGAGCTATTCTTATTATTTCTGTTCCGGTTTTATATTTTTATCAGAAATACCATTAACACAGTAATTTGATAACATATAATAATCCAGAGTTTGCTGGCATAATTTCAGATTAATTTTGTTTAACTCTAAAAGACTTCTTTTGCTACTTCTTGCTTTGCTGATATACAGTGTCCCTCCAGAAATCTATACACACATTTTTAATAACTATAAAGGCAGTTTTCATTAAAATACATTTCATTTGCTCCAGCTGGTTTGGTTCAGTGGATAGAGCGTCAGCCTGCAGTACAAAGGGTCCCGGACTGGATTCCAGGGAAGGGCATGAACCTTGGTTGCAGGCTCCTCCTCAGCCCAGGCCCTGACTGGAGTGTGTGCAGGAAGCAACCAATCAATGTGGTTCTCTCACATCAATGTTTCTCTCTGTCTTCTCCTCTCTCTTCCACTCTATCTGAAAGATCAGTGGAAAAATGTCTTCGGGTGAGGATTAACAAAAAAACAATAAACACATTTCATTGTTCAAAATTGAGCTATTAGCTGTTTTAGCATGCATACATTTTTTGGGACCAAATTTCTTACGATAAATACAGGTTATAGAGTATATTAGCAAACATATTTATTCTTTAGAACTATTTTATCACGAAATTATGAATACACACTCTCTTTACAAATAAATGTTATAGAAATCCCAACCTTTAATCATCATTTGACTAGACTATGTTTCCTCGAACCTGAGGGAACAGGAAAACTGGACTGTGAAGAATGACTTGGATCATTAGTTACACAACATATTGCACATTGTTCAACCCATGAACGTAATTTGGAAGTACAGTGGTACCTCAAGATACGAGTCCCCTAACATACGAGATTTTTTAGATACGAGCAATTTTTGCTTTGAAATAGGAGCAACATTTGAGATAGGAGTAATTGTGCGAATCGGCCGACTGCACACGACCCACCAGTTTACCGCAACTTGAGCATCTCATAGTTTCCCACGCCTCAAGGTTACGGAACAAATTAAACTCGTATCTCGAGGTACCACTGTAAGTGAAATGGAGAATATGTGCTAAAACTACCTCACGTATTCTGGCCTAGTGAAGTTTCCTAACAAATGTCACCTCCTACAGAAAAGCTGACAAGAGCAGTTGCAAATAAAGATTTTCAGAGTCCATTGGACTCGTCTGGCTACCATGGGCTGTGCACACCTCAGAAACTTGCAACAAAGACAAAAAGTCCTCATCAATTATTCAGAAAGGTCATCTTCCATGAGTTTTTGTAGGCAGCTGTAAAAGATTGCTTTCTTTCAACTGTCAGCTCGATATGAATGAACGTGCCAATAACAGTCGTGGAGCTGTATAATCTGTTGCAATTTATACTGTTTTTAAATCCTCAAAAATGGAGCTGTCAATAAGCGTGAAGATGTTTCTCAGTGACTTGATGGACAAAGCAGGAACACTGACAGCAATACAGAACCTAGGTTTAGTTGGCTTTGGGTTTGGGTCTTGGTTTTGAGTTTGTCCTAGGCCTGGGCCTGGGTTTGGGTTTGTTTGCTTGTTTGTTTCACAGAGGTCAAGGTTGACTTATAATATCACAATGTTTCCAGCCTTCTCAGCCAGCGCGTGGGTGCCGGATGTTTGTGACAGGGAAACTATAGCTGGTAGGAAAGGAGCAAAAATGGAAGGAAAGTCAAAATTTGGAGAAATCCTATATAATAAAAGGGTAATATGCTAATTGACCCTAACAGCCAAATGACCAGGAATGACTGGTTACTATGATGAACGCCGATCACCAGGGTGCAGACACTCCATCAGGAGCTGCTTCTGGTGGTCAGTGTGTTTCCACAGGGGGAGCAGTACTCATCCAAAAACCGGCTTATCGCTGGCAGTGCAGTGGCAGTGGCGGGACCCTCTCCCTCCTCCGCAGCAGCACTAAGGATGTCAACCCCCAAGGGCTCTTGCACTGACAGAGGGATGTCTGACTGCCAGCTTAGGCCCAATCCCCCGGGAGTGGGCCTAAACCGGCAGATGGACATCCCCCAAGGGGGTCCAAACTGTGAGAGGATGCAGGCTGGGCTGAGGGACTCCCCTACCCACTGCCAAGTACACAAATTGTCGTGCACTGGGTTTCTAGTAAAAAAATAAAAACACTTAAGATTATTTTTTAATGTGTTTTCAAAGTCTCTCTCTCTCACCCTGAACCACTTTCTCAAAGACTCCTGTGGGTGGTTAGCGGAGAGAATTTCGAATCTGCTCATGAGAGAAGGTTTCTAGTTCAGGGTTCTGGAACAATTGTGTGGGCAGTGATGTCACACCACAAAGCACAGAACAAGAATTGGACTTTCAGAATTTTCTAGTGAATTGGTTAAGGCTGCTGTATGATTTTAGGACAAACTCCACGAAAATAAATATTATATTAGAGGTATAAAAGACATGCTTGAATGTTTCTAAGATAGTAGCACCAACATAACTTTATACATGCTTCTGTTTCATTTGAACATTAAATGGGAAAAGAGGATTATACAGGATTATGAATATCCTATATCATGAAAGGCTAATATGCAAATTGACCAAACAGTGGAACAACCAGTTGCTATGAGTTACATGATACCTTTTTTTGTTTTTTAAATTCAAAGCAACCGTTTTTGCTATATTCTTTCAAAAACATCCCTGGAAAATTGGAGGTACTAGGTCCAGGGGATAGAGTCTAAATTCAGGAGGAAAACTTGAATTTTAAAGACCAGAGCATTTTAGGAGACATGCATGGATTAAGAGGAATTTGAGATTAAAGGGAAGAATCCTGGTTAATTCTCGCAGACATTTTTACAGATATATTAATATATAGAGTTCATTATTGGGGGAAATGCTTTTTGAATCTCTTCTACATGCCAGATTATTTCAGCACGCTAAATACTTCTGGTAGCATAAAACTTCACAGACTTTGTACTTGGAAACCTTGAAAGATTTACTGCTCTTTCTTCTCCTTTTCCTTTGTCAGTTTGGGAGGCAGAGGATTTATTCATCAGAACAGTCAAAGGGAAAACTGGAGATAATTTCATTGTTGGAAGAGCTCAACCTGATATGAGAAATCTCATAGCTTCCCTTTCCTTTCAAGACTGTTGACTTTTTCTAAGTTAAAAGGTATGCTCAAAACAGTGCCTCCACCGCCTTCTGTGTGAGTGTGGCTGGAGTCTCGTTCCGAAGGCTTTGTAACACCCTCGCGGGAACTCTGAATTGGGGAACGGTGTGAGGGCCTCGGCTACATGCAAACGCCCCTCAGAAATCTTCTGAAAAAGGCAAGAAAGAAAGCACTCCTTTGACTGCCTTCTCCGCCTTAATTGTGTCACCTAATAAACCCGAGTGCGCGCACCAAGAATGGAAATCGCCTGTCATTTCATCATCTGGAAAGACATGCCGGTTGTTTCTATTCAACGACGTGGGTTGAATGGCTTCACCTCTTAATGGCTCCGAGTCACAGCTTCTTTTCCTAGTGGTGAGCCAGTTTCAGATACACATGTTAGCTTTAAATGTTTTGACCCTATTAATAACGGGAACGGAGGCCTGGGCTGAAGGAGATTCTGATGCTGAGTGGGAGTTTTCATTGATATTTTAAGCTATCTCTGTGCTATGCTTAATTCCTTAGAGAGATGCGCTGCCTTAATGGACTCCCAGAGTTAATCAATTCATCTATCTATAAGTAGCGTGAGAACGGTGGCTCACAACGCTGGCCGCACATGATCACACCCAGGGAAAGTGTTAAGTTCCTGACATTGAACTCCACGGCAGACCATTTAGATCAGGATGTTTAGCAGTGGGCTCTCGGCCTCAGTGTATCTCCAGAGATTCTACCATGACATCCAATTTGAGAACCACTGGTAGTGAAAAGTATTTCCAAGTATGTATTCTACACACTTCCTGCATCAATAGGATCTGAGGTGCCGATGCCAATCCTATACACTGAGCCAAAATCTACTGATTAGAAGTGTCATCGCTAATATGATAGGATAGGGTGTCCTCATGAAGCCACCCACTTAAAAAGCAAAAGGGACCACATTACCTTGGTGAGGTTAAGAAGTTGCAATACCCAAAGGCACAACTAAACGAAGAGATAGCCCATACTCATGGATTGGAAGATATTATATCGCTAAAATGCCCATAGTGCCCTCCCCCTACCCCAAATCTAAAGATTCAATGTAATCACTGTCAAAATCCCAACGGCACAGATGCAAAAATACTTTTAAAATCATAAAATCCATATGGAATTTGAAGGGACCGTAAAGCGTCGAAAGAATATTTAAGAAGAACAAAGATGAAATCCATACTTTGCCTCATTTCCAACCTCACTACAAATCAACAGTAATCAAGACAGTGTAGGACTGCCAAAAAGGCAGATATATACACCAAAGGCACAGAATAGTGAGCCCAGAAAGGAACGCTTGCATTTATGGCCAAATCATTTTCCACGAGGGTGCCAGGGATGCAGGATGGGATGCAGGATGGGAAGCAGTCTCTTCCAGAAATAGAGCGGGGAAAACTGGATATCCACATGGACATGAATAAAACCGGACCCTACTTCACACTAAAGATGCAAATCAACTCAATGTATTAAATATAAGAACTAAATGTAAGACCTAGAGCTTTCAAACTCCTAGAAGAAAACATGGAGGAAAAGCTTTGGAACATGGGATTTGGCTCTGATTTCTTGGATATGATATCCAAAGCACAGACAACAAAAGCAAAAATAGTCAAACGAGATGATAGCAAACTTTAAAACTTCTGTGCATCCAAAGAAATGATCAACAGAATAAAAGAGCAATCTCGAGGATGGGAGAAAGTTTCTAAGAGTCAAATATCAGAGGAGTCAATATCCAGATATATAAAGAACTTTTGCAACTCAATTAAAAAAATGTAAAATTTTTACATTAAAAAATATTGTTCAATATGAGGGGAGAGGAAAGAGAGGAAAAAATGGGAGGGAGAGAGCGAGGGAGGGAAGAAGGGACGGAGGGAGGAAGAAACAGAGGGAGAGAGGAAGGAATACTTGCTAAAATAGGCAAAGGATTTGAATATATAATTCCCCAAAGAAGATATGAAAAAAGAATGCTCAACATAACTAATCGGAACAGGAATGCAAATCAAAACTGCAATGAGATAG
>PVJN01000082.1:0-72368 GCA_004026805.1 Lasiurus borealis
CTTGGTGGGCTGACGCTCTATCACTGGGCCACAGCACCAGAGGAAGTTTTATATCTTAAATGTCCTTGACCTGAAATCTAACTCTGAAGCTATAGGTAGGATTTTTAGAATCATGTTTAAAACAATTTCAGATAATTTCAAAATCCATGTCTGAATTCAGTGAGCCTCTAAAACAGCCCATGGTTTGTGTTTGTTGCTTTGTACTCCCATCACTGTGCAAAGTTTGTTATGGAGAGAAATACATCCAGAGGGAAAAGATATTTGCTTGGCATAAGGAAATTAATTAGAATATACAGGATGGAAACATTTAGGTAAGCAAGGCAGACAAGTCATAATGGTTATAGACAACATCAGAAAGCATGACATTTTTAAAGGTATGACAGTCTTTAGTAAAATAGCTGTATGCTTTTTGTTCACTAAGTACTTAAGAAATTTCAGATGATATATGAAGTTAGGCTTCTACTATACCTAACATGATAATACCAGAGGACGGCTTTTTCTGAAAAGAAGAGCCACTTGAGGTATAACAATGCTGCTGACCTTTCAAACATGCTGACTATTTCACTTCTGGCTGCTTATTTTAGAACAGAACTAAGCTTGAACTCAGATAAGATGAAAAAAGAAATTCCCTCAGTTTTTGGGAAAGACTATTATAAATGACTAGTAACAACTAAAAGGTCCAAAAAATGCCATATAACAATGTCTTCACTCTCTCAAATAAATGTATACATTTAATTAAAATGACTCACATATATTCTCCCAATCACCTTGCCACACATATTTTACTATTATAGGGTTTTTTGCTTATGATTGAATACAGTTCATATTTAATAAAGATAAGAGGCAAACTCCAGGAATAGATTCACTTTATCATCTTTGGAGTAGCATCTTATGCATGTCTGGATGTTTTTTATATAGAGGTCTTTCTTCAAGGTGGTGTAAGGAATAAATTAAGAATGAGATTCTACAATTGTCTTCTACCCAAACCTGTAGGAAAAAAAAAATTTATGGAGTTTTGTTAACTTAAAGAAAGCTTTTATTTATTTATTATTTTTTAAATTGAATTTATTGGTTAATATTATATAGATTTCAGATATATACTTCTACAATTCATCATGTATGTATTGTATGGTGTGCTTACCACCCCATCATCATTTATCCCCTTTTACCTTCTTCCACCTCCTCCCCTCCTTCCCACTGGCACTTAACATACTGTTGTTTGTGTCCATGAGTTTTAAAGAAACGTTTCTTATGTCTCAAATTAAATCCTATAAAACTGGCAATTCGAGATTGAAGTAAACTTTCCAAATATCAAACATAAATCTTTACAGATGGTTACACTTTATTTCTATCCACATGCACAGTTCATACAAAACCCCTTTGTTGCTCTGGGATAACTGGCAGTGAGCACCAAAACTAAACTTCTCACTAGGCCTTGAGGAGCCATTGCTTTGCCCTCAGGAGTTGCTCCCCATCTAGTATAAAAACTTTTCTTAAAACCTTAATTTTGTCTTTCCAAAGCTACGTATTTCTAATTTTGCTACCACAGCCAGAAGATTATTTTCCCTTATCTGTGGGCTAACATATCTTAACAGATGATGAAATTTCAAGGGATTCACATCTGGATTTGTGCACCTTGAGCAGGTAAATAAACTCCTCTGAGGCTCCATCTCCTCATGTAAACACTAAGAAAATATTTATGGTAGAAGATGTTGGGAGAGAAGTATGCTATAATTGGTGGGTAAAAATTTGGAGACAATCAGGATATTTGATAGTCTCATAATATCTCACCTTAAGATATTTATTCATTACAAAAGGAAAAATAGTGATGTTACAGTGAAAGAAACTGACAGTGATCAAATTTAGCAATACTAAAATTAGGGGGCAAAATAGGATATTTACATAATCCCAAAATATTGCCCTCAAGATATTTATTAACTACAATGAGATAATAGTAACTTTACAGAGGATACACTGTAAATACCACCTTAACACAGTGATCAAAGTGAATATCACCAACAATAAAACATAGGGACATCATTTGCATCCCTGATACAATGCACTGAGAAGGGCCCATCAGTTCTGTGATATTTCTGGAAAACATTCATTACATCTACTTAATTACGTAAAGATGTGAGACAACCCAAGTTGGGGGAGTTTCTACAAAATGACTGACAAGTACTCTTCACAAGTATCAAAATCATGAACAAGGAAAGACTTAGAAATTATCACAGAAAAAAGGAGACAAAGGAGACATGGCAATTAATGCAATGAGCAATCCTGGATTACATTCTGGAACAGAAAAAGGAAATCAGAGAAAAAAATTGGTGAAATCAGAATAAAGACTGAAATTTGGTTATTGGTGATTACACCAATGTTAATTTTCTGGATTTGATCACTATGCCTTCGTTATGTAAGATATTAAGATTACGGGAAGATGAATAAAAGGTATCTGAGAACTACTATTTTTGTAATTTTTCTAAGCTTAAAATTATTTCAAAATAAAAAGTTAAAAATAGACCTAACTAGTTTGGCTCAGTAGATAGAGCGTCAGCCTGCGGATTGAAAGGTCCCAGGTTCGATTCCAGTCAAGGGCATGCACCTTGGTTTCGGGCATATCCCTGGTGAGAGACATGCAGGAGGTGGCTGATTGATGTTTTTCTCTCATCGATGTTTCTAGCTCTCTATCCCTTTCCCTTCCTCTCTGTTAAAAATAACTGTTGTAAGAATGAAAGAGGATAAGGTGAACGAGGTTAATGCAACATTTAGCACATGCTAAGTACTTAAATATTAATTTCTTTCTTCTAATAACAATTATTTTAGTACTCTCCCAAACTGTCACATCCTGAGGTTGCCCTCCAAATCTCCAAAAAGGGCTTCAAGATTTTTAGTAGTGAGAATTCAATTATGTTCTCTAATAAGGAAGGAAAAAAAGGAAAGGGGGGAGGAGAGGTAGAAGAAAGCTCATACATTTTAACTATGAGCCATGTCTATAGTTCCAAAAGCACTTATTAAATCTTAACTTCTCTAGGCAGTGGTATTACTGTATCTTCATTTTACACATGTTGAAACCAAGAGCCATGTATATAGCTCTAAAGTACTCATTAAATTTCAACTACTTTGGGCAGTAGATACTATTACTACAGATGAAGAAACTGAGTCACAGAGAGGTTAAGTAATTTCCTAAGGTCATAACGATACTAAGTGAGGAAGCTAGGTTGAGCATTTACAAAGTGAGACTCCAGAGATTACACTCCTAATCACTACTCCAAGCTATCTACAGATTATATTATTCTATGAATTTAAGCAATTCTATTATCACAAAACTAAATAGCATGTTCATCTTAAATCATTTTTCTGCCACATTCACAAATTATTGCTGATCTTGTATTTAATTTTGGTATTTTTTTCTTACTTATTCTGGCTTGTATTTTGTCCTAGTAAATTTTCTTTTTTTATTGGTTTGCAAATAACGCTTTTATTTTTTTTATCTTTTTATTGTTGAACAGATGTCCCCATTCCTACCTTTCTTTTGTTTACCTCCACCCAGCCTCCATGTCCACTTCCATTTGGCCATCACCACACTGTTGTCTGTCTATGGGTTATGTATACACTGTATGTTCTTTGGCTAATTTCTTCACCTTCTTCTATCAGTTCGCTCTACTACCCTCCTCTTTTTAATTTCAAGATATTTTTTATTTTCCAAGGTCATTTGGAAATCTAGTCTCCTCTTCTAAATCATTAGAATGTGAGAAAGATGTATAGTTTATATGATAGAGCTGAACTCCGTTTCCGAACCCATTATATATTAACCATGTCATCTTATATAATTCATGCAGCCTATTTTGTATCTATTAAATTGATATGGCAATGCATGCCCTACCTACCTTTAAAGGTGTATATGAATGTTAAGTGTATTAATGAAATATTGGAAAAGGTTTTATACACTATGAAGCATTTCTAAAAATGTTTTTTTTTTAATTGATTTCAGAGAGGGAGAGGGGGAGAGAAAGAGAAACATCAATGATGAGAGGGAATCATTGATTGGCTACCTCCTGCATGCCCCCTACTAGGGATTGGGCCCATAACACAGTTATGTGCCTTTGATCGGAACTGAACCTGGAACCCTTCAGTCCACAGGCTGACGCTCTATTCATTGAGCCAAACCAGCTAGGGCTGAAGCATTTTATAAATGTTAATCCATTGTATGCCTTAAGAGTCTGTATACGCAAATGGAGGACCTTCCCCACATGCTATACACATCCAAAAACAGAAAATATTTTCCCTAAGTGGCAGCCCAACTTCAAAATAATTTTCAGCGGAAAATATTCAATAACACCCAAATTGTGAGTAATATATTTATTTTTATAATATTCATTGCAAATGGATTTTTAAAATTAAATTCAAAATATCGTGGCATGTGGGGATGGTTTCTGTTTTGGCCGCGTGGCAATTAACTGGTTAAATTATGCTCTCATCTTCACTAGTGATTATGTTAACAGTTTAAACTTAGCATTGCCCAGCTGGTAGGCTCAGTGGTTGAGCATCGACCTATGAACAGGTTGCAAGCTCCATCCCCAGTGTGGGGCATGCAGGAGGCAGCCAAACAACGATTCTCTCTCATCATTATCATTTCTATCTTTATGTCCCTTTCCCTTCCTCTCCGAAATCAATAAAAATATATTTAAAAAATTTAGCATTGTCTTTCAACTGAAAGAATATACTAACTTCATTCTATTTTTAACAAGCTGGTAATGCAAATGTTAAAGAATACTATCAAGATCTACCTATTCCTACAGAATGTCAATTGTGGTGCCCCCTCAGATTGCCTCACGTAACCATGTCATATTCTGTTTTGTTTTCCAAAGAGAAACTCCAATAGTAACTATGGTGTTCACTTGTTTGCCACTCTCCAGTCTATCTCAGACTCCCTTCCTTCTCACTCACTCTGTTCTGTGACACTGACCTTCTGTCAGTTCTTGGAATGCAAAAGTATATCCTGTTCTTTCTTGTTTGAGAATTTTTGTACTCTTTTTCCCTCTGAAATTTGTTTCCCTATTTGTTTAGCCTTTTTATGTCATGGCTAGATAATGGTATTTCTCAAGTTTACTTTCTCTGACTATTCTATGACCATCTCATTCAAAATAGAAACCCCTCCCACGTTCTCCTTCACAAAAGACTCTCTGGTCATTTCTACCTTGTCCTTCAGGGTTTATCAAAGTGTTAGGCATGTATCTAATGCTCAGTAAATATTTGACGAATAGGTAAATGATTAAATAAGGAGAATTAGAAGATCATCTTTTCTCTTCCCCTTAATCTGTTTTGAAACTGTCCTCTTACAGGATTCAGTCACCTAGGAAAGCAGCACTATATACTCTTTAGCCAGGAGCGCTTGACTTAGTGTCTTATTTCCAGATACTCTGGGTGATATTCACTGTGTTCTTTATATTTGTGAGGAACACAGGAACTTAAGAAAAATCTTGAAGAATTCTTTGAGAATCAAGGCCTCCTGAATACTCTTGTGTAGACTTATCTATCTGGCGCTGATCAATGGAATTCTCTGTGATATTATATATAGTTTATATTTACACTGTCCAATATGGTAGTCTCAATCAAAATTTGTGCAGTGAGACTAAGGAACTGAATTTTAAATTTTACTTAATTTAATTTAAATGGCCACATGTGGCTAGTGGATGCTGTATTGGGCAGCACAGTTAAATACTTTTCTCTCCTAGTGGTATAAGACGACAGTCACTACTGGTCAAAGAAAGCCTACAAGTATGGCTGGGATCCTCCAGGCAGAGTCAGGGGCTGTGGGGAAAGTTGGAAAAGGGAAAATAATTGCTTTGTTTCCTCAACAATCAGAAGTATTATATCTTAGATATATAAAACAAGGAAATTAAAATTTGTTGCCTAGAGTAAAAATAAATGAGTGACCCAGTAGAGAAGGTATGAATTCTGTTTATCATTTGGCACATATACTCTGTTGTATAGAGAATGAAAATACAAAATAATAAAAATAAAACATTTATATTTAGGTTTTGGAGATTTTTTTCTACTTTGTTTTATTTAAATCCCAATTTCCAATACAGTTTTTAAAAGGCTTCATAATGAAACGTGCTTTTAAGTACCTTATTTTTATGTAGGTTCTAAAAATACAAATCTTTAATCAGTTTAGCTCAAGATAAGGTAGATTTAAAAACACATTGCAGTCTGAACTGATTTTTCAGAATAATAAAGCCTCATGAAACTTTTTACCTCAAGAATTGTCATTTTAAATTCTTAGCAGGTCTGTCATTTAAATCAGGCAATGTGCAATTTTTCTATCATACACACACACACACACACACACACACACACACACACACACATATATATCCCCCCCCCCTTCTGCTTTGTGTTCTGCCCAGCTTCAGTGTTTTTTTTTTTATCTCATTCTCCAGTGCCCTCCTAAGCTGGCTCTTCTTACTGAAAAATGCCCAACTCATTTTAAAGATTTTTTTAAAAAGAAAGATTATCTAACATTTTTAGAGAAGCTAACCAAAATACCATACACAATGCCGCCAAGGATACTTCCTGATGAATCAACACTGGTTATTTTTAGAGGCATTTGGATTGGTCAGTTGGCAGAGAGATCACTAGTGGCAATACTCAGTGGAACTGATTAGGGTTTATGATAGAAAATGAGGGTAGGCAGCAAAGCTGGTGGGAAGAAAAAAATGATCACCTTTCCTTTCTTTTTAATCTTTTCAGTTATCTCCTCTCATTCATGCCCCAAATTTAGAGGTAAAATTTAAGCTGGGAATGATAAAATGCAGACTTTGTCTAGTGTGTCACACGACTTCTGAGAGCACTGACATACTCCCATAGACATTAAACTGTTAAGATAAAGTTATTTTTGTTTGACTCTAAAAGTACCAAGTTTTAAACCTATGTTTTCATATTACTGTGTAATGAACTAAAAAAAAAAGGCATTTAAAAATCATTAAATTTTCTCTAGATAGCATACAATACATGGGTTATATTTTATTGACAATACTTACTTGAGGTTTTTCTATTCATGGCTCTACTATATTCTGCAAAGCTTATAATATTTTAGAGAACCCATGAAGGCACACATCAAGACTGGTGCTTTATCTAACATATCACTGTCAACATCACCAACAGAGTGGTTTTACTATGTCAGATGTAATAAGGTATATTACTATAACATCATCCCTTGGTTTACATGTTGTAATCAATTATGACACATTTATGAAAACGAAGATTATAGAATCAAAGTAAAAACTAATGGAAAGGTTAATGTGGTGCTGGTTAGTAGAAAATAGTTTGTTGCTAGGGTTGCATTTAAAATAGGCATATTTAAAGCATATAGTTCGCCAAAACCGGTTTGGCTCAGTGGATAGAGTGTCGGTCTGTGTACTGAAAGGTCCCGGGTTTGATTCCAGTCAAGGGCATGTACCTTGGCTGCGGGCACGTCCCCAGTAGGGGGCGTGCAAGAGGCAGCTGATCGATGTCTCTCTCATCGATGTTTTTAACTCTGTCCCGCTCCCTTCCTCTCTGTAAAAAATTAATTAAAAAATATATTAAAACATATAGTTCAAGGAGGCAATAAAAGTATAAATTAGTCTTAATAAACTTAAAAAATTATTATCTAGGTACTAAAGAATAGCAACCATATGTTATGTAACATTAGACCCCTGGTGCATGAAAATTCATGTACTGGAGGGGGTGTCTCTCAGCCTGGCCTGCCCGCTCTCACAGTCTAGGAGCCCTCAGGGGAACGCAATGCTCCCATCACACCTCTGCTGCTGCCACTGCTGGCAGTGCAAGCCTCGGCTGGCCCTGGCTACACCTGAGCCTTGGTGGCTCTAGGTGGCTGGGAAGCTGCCATCCAAGGCTTGCCTGCGCCTCAGGCCAGCCGTGGGCAGTTGGGCGGGTGGGGGGCTGAGAGAACTGGGCACCGCATTCTTTGTGAGGGTGTGATGATCAGTTAGCATAGCCCCTCTTTATTAGATAGGATGGTATCTTTGTAAGCATCTACAAAATTGTTTATTTTCTAGAACCAAAATAAATTTTTTATGTTAGTACAGAAAATAAGATACAAATTTATGTTCCACAAGCTTGCATAGTTGGAGAATTTTGATGCAACAAGAGAATTAGTATTAATTACTATTAAAATTTAATATCAGTGAAACTTTAAAACATGACTGAAAACATTGACTTATAGTCTCATGATTAAAACATTTGACTTTTAAATTGAATATTCCCTGATTACATTTAGTATTTTAAATAAACTGCCA
Source organism: Lasiurus borealis (assembly GCA_004026805.1). Taxonomy (NCBI): domain Eukaryota; kingdom Metazoa; phylum Chordata; class Mammalia; order Chiroptera; family Vespertilionidae; genus Lasiurus; species Lasiurus borealis. The sequence goes on from PVJN01000082.1 coordinate 8,304, forward strand.
GTTTGGAGAATTACAAAGCAAAATTTAAATGAGATAAATAAATACTTGGAAATCACTATTCTTTCTCCTACATGTGACTTAACTCCTATATTTGTGAGAATACATTTAGTACAACAAAAAAAGCAAATTCGCAATAAACTATCAGTTCCCAACAATCAGGTATTATAATGAGAAGTTTCCTACTCTGATATAGTTTTTTTTATAGAATCTTGAGAATAGACTACTGATACCACATGTTCACTGTCTTCCTCCAAGAAGAGAAAGCACGGTGGTTGCCAAGTCCTATGATATGGACAACATGCTCATGTATTACTTTGTTGCTCAATAATAAATCTGCCTTTAGTACATTTAAATAGCAGTTTCTTCATAAATTCACACACCTTTCTCTAAAGAGTTCAAAGCGAATTTACTAATATAGCCAGTCATCACATCTTATTTAGATGGTAACAATATTGAGTATGTAAATAAAGAGTTTCTATATTCCAACTCTAGTCAGGTTAGATTTTTGAAAATTACACTATTGTGCAACATTTCAAGCTGTGGTATAGAACACAGCATTTTACATAGTTCTGGCTCAATAAATATGATAACTATAAAACTCATAAACTTAGTTAATTCTGTCAATTAACTGGGTTCAGTGTTTTCTAACAATCAATTAGAAAATGGTTGTCTATAGATAAAATCATGGTCTTGTCTGTTATCTTAATTTTGCCAACAAAAAACACATGGAATTTTGAACCCTGACAGAATAATACTTATGTTAGGATAACAGAATTGGGACTTAAAAATTAAAGACAATTATCAATACTTAATTTTCAAAAAAATGTATATGTGTTTTAAAGCTATCCCTAGCAACTCCCCCCCCCCTCCACTCCAACAACAACAACAAAAAGATAGAAGAAAAAAAGATTAAAACAGGAAGTTTATATGAGCAGGATTTAAATTAATCAGTTCCTAACAACTGTTAAGTATAATCTTTTGGAAATTAATTTGCATAATGATCATCTACATGGGGGTAGGGCTGAAATTACTTAAACGACATTATATTTCACTATTTAGTCTTGCTCCACCACTATTTTAGCAGTGAATCCTTATGAAATGTAATGCAGCTAATGAGGTACCTTTTTAACTGAACAAACTGACAGGCCCCATATCTGCAGAGGCAGCTTGAAACCGTGCCCAACCTCTTGGCTTCCCAAGAGGCTTTTCAAAATTCAATAAATAACATCTGTAGGCAATGTTGGGTGCAGACCTAGCAGAGTGCGTCATAACACTGTGCTGGCAGAACAAAGAAACCATGACGACTGCCAAGTTTCCATGGCAACTGCTGAGAGGCTCTGAGAGTATAATAGCACATCAATCACTGTCCAAAAGAACTTCATTATCAGCTAGAAAAAACCTTTAGGATCTGTTTAGTGTGCAATTGTGGGTTAACTCACCTCAAAGCCTTGCTCTCTAGCAAAAGTGGCAGCTTCCTGGAAAAAAAAAAAAAGAACAGTTAATTATAAAGTGCGAGGTAATGAAGAAATAATCCATTTTGAAACTCATTCACAGTCTTCTTTTTACACAATTATCTCAATATACCCACGTAGTTCAATTTTTATTCTTACACCAAAAAAGATTTCTTTTTCACTTGGCATAAAAAAAAGGGCAACATTATGTCAACACACTTCACAAGTTGGAATAAAGAAGATATAGTGAATGTTTTTACTGTAGCTGTCACAGGGAGTTCAGGTGTTTTGACCCCAACAAAGAAAGACAATTATTTGAAACCTCTGGAATGCGACTGGCGCTTATGTTTTTAATTAAAACAATATCTTTCAGAAAGCTCTTCTGTAGAGAAGAATGACTGCTAGTAAATGTATCGATTAAGAGAAATCACCATTTTGCAATCTCTAATGAAATTTATTTAGGAAAGGATCATCAATGGATGCTAAATTCATTAGGTGAAAGGATGATGGGGAAGTGGGTATTTCATGGAATTAAAATGTCACAGATTATGTGTTGGTCACGGGGAGCAAACTATAAATTTATAATGGAAGGAACAAGCTGTCATAACCTTAACCCAGTGATTGATCATATCACTTATCATTAATAGTGGGGTCACCAATATTTTGTTATGAGACAGTATGAAGTATCTAGCAAAGTATCCATACAGTTTCCTGATGAAATATTTTTAAATGAATTAATCAAAACTTTAATTATATGACTTGCTGTCTATAGGAAATACAGGGAATAGGAGAAGTTCAATGATATACTGAGAAAACAAAAAAGCAAATTCATAGGTAGGACATTTTATAGGACAAGTAGTTTGATCTCTTCAATAGGTCAATTTCATGATAAAGTGAGAGGGGGAAAATGACCAGGACTAGTATACAAAGTAATGAAGAAATAATCCATTTTGAAATGTATCATTTCTTCATTACCTCCCACTTTATAATAAAACAGGTATAAAAGACATTTTGGGGACAACTGGAAAAATTTAAATATTTTAAGAATTAGATAACATTAAGAATTACCAATTTTGATAAGAAAAATATCCTTAATTTTTAGCAGTTAGTCCTAAAGTATTTAGGGATAAAATGGCATGATACATATAATTTACTTTAGGATTGTTAAAAACATTAAAGAGAAGCAAAATGGCAACATGTTAATTATTATAACTAGATATATTAAGTATTTCTACTTTTTTGACTGTTTGAAAATTACAAGAAACAGTCCAAATAAACCCCTATTTTACTTTGTTGTAAGATGATATGGTAACAAAAGTTGAACATTAAAAATATATAATTAAAATACACAATATTTTTCTAGAATTAAACATCTTTAGGATACAATCTGATGAACATTATTATACACCCTAATGTTGTTGCAACAGGGTATTAAATGACCAAAAACACATCTATGCCACCAAATCCTCTCCCTTTCTCTCCTCTGCTCTGTGCATGTATTTTAATGTTAGGACTAGTACAGAAAATGGAGGCAATATCACTGTTCAACTCTACTTCCCTCTTGAAAATGAAAAAAAACTGCAGACAACTGTCAAGAGCCTCTATATCTTAACTTACATTCCTCCAAAATTATCTCTGCCAAGAGATATTAATAGAAGGATGGGATCTGAGTCCAAGTAGTGAGCAGATCCAACTCAACTGAAACGACGCTGCACCAAACCATGTAAGGCAGAAAGTACAGTCCAAGTCTCCAGCACAGATTTCGGTCCTGTCTACATGTTAAGGAAAACACTGGGGAAAAAGTATGTATGCACGGATGATCCCATATACTAATAAGATATAAATTTAAAGGACCATTTTTCGGGTTATAAGGTTGAAATGGACGATTAAAGGTGACCACCAAAGTTGATAGGAAGTGATAAGCTGAAAGTATAACTCCTCAGGCTGTTTCACTAGAGAAGCATAGGGTGATCGACTTAGCTTCAGTAATATACATAGATGAAAGAATTTTGTACACAACATAGTCAATAATATTTGCTGACCTAGATGTCAAGAGAAAGGATAAGGCTCAAAAAGATATCAATGTAGTATTTTTCCAAGTTGTCAAAGAATTAACCAAGCTAATTCTTTTTTTTTCTTTTTTTTTAATCCTCATCTGAGAATACTTTTTCCATTGCTTTACAGAGACAGAGGGAGGGAGGTAAAGAGGGAGGGAGGGAAACATAAAATGTGAGAGAGATATATCTACTGGTTTCCTCCCACATGTCCCAACTGGGGGTGGGGAGCGAACCGCAACCCAGGTACATGCCCTTACTGGGAATCGAACTCATAACCATTTGGTGAGCAGGCTGACACTCTAAGCACTGAGCACACCGATCAAAGCACCAAGCTAATTCCTATATGAAAATGATAACTGAGCCCTAGGTGGGTAGCTCAGTTTGTTCGAGTGTCATCTCAATATGCTAAGGTTGTAGGTTCCAACCCTCCATCCCCAGTCAGGGCATATACTAGAAACAACCAATAAATTCATGGATAAGTGGAACAACAAATAAATGTCTCTCTCTTTCTAAATTCAATAAATAAGAAAATTTTAGAAAAAAATATCTGAAAAGTTCTGATAGAAATACTTATTTATATACAACTTTCAGAGGCATGTAAGAACCCCAAAGGCCTATAAGACAAAATTAATATGAAGAATCTGTAAAATTGCACTAAGACAAAAACTCAAAGTTCACATATGGTAGTTAAGTGGCTCTTTTAATGTCCAAATTTACTCCTAAGCAGTAATTAACTGTGATCTGTTATGGTATAGAACTGACTAATTGCAAGACACACATATAAATGTCAGATCACTATTCTTTAAGGGAACCAGGCACTAGGACACTTTCCCATCTGTAAACTATTCCAAGTGCCAACATATTTCTGACTGAGGAAGGACATACTGAAGAAAAGTCAACTCAACTTTCTATTTTAACACCCCCCCCCAGATTTGCAGAACTGTGCCCCATCACTGAAAAGCTAAAGCACTTGCTCTATGACTTGAAAAGATCTTATCTCCTGACTTCCTCTCACCTTCCTTTGATCTTGGACGGGTGCCCCAGTCACTCCATTAGAGAAAGCAGATGGCTCACCTCACCCCCGACTTTCCCACCACAGCTAACTTCTATCTGAAGGGTTTGCAGATACACTGATGGAACATTTATTATTTTCCTCCCAGCAAAACAAATAACACAACATAGGGAACAGTTTGCCCCAGTAAGAATTTTAAGCAGAATTTTAGTGTTCAGATTCACTGCATGGAGGGACAGAAAGAAAAGGCATTAGGTTAGAAGTAGGGAAGAAAGGGACATGGAAGAATAAGTAGGCAGAAGCGGGAGAAGAGTAAGGCCCATTCCAAATATCAGGAGTAATTCCAAGTGAACTGATCACACTAAATTGAAAAGGACTTTGTAGTGTGCCTTCGCAGTAAGAGTGAGAAAAGAAAACAAGCAAGTCCCCATCTGTGCTGCCCCAGGGCGCCACGTACTGAGTTTCACAAACCTAATGAAGCAGTCAGGTTAAAATCCAACCGCAGAGGGGATGTGTCATGTGGAGAACAGGGAAGGCTAGAATAGAGAAGCAGGGCGGTTCCTAATGCAGGTGATTATCCATGTGATAATCATTATATTTACAGGCTTTCCATTTTAGATCTGACATCAGAAATCACAAAGGAGGAGGGATTAAGGAAATAAACAACCGACACAGAGGCTTTCCTGCTCCCCTGAGAGTGTAGCACTTTCATTCATGCATGACAAGCAACAAAAGCAAAATCAAACAGGCCAGGAAAGAGTATTTCTGAGAAGGCTGCATTTCACATTAACACTTCTTTCCATTTTGATAACTTTCACTATTATTCAGCTTCTCAGACAGGTTACATTTTCAGAATCAGTTCCCATTGTTGTCTATGCTATAACACAGTATCATTTTTGGTTTACAATGAATGATACTCACATATGTCTTTTACAATAACAAAGTCATTTTTTCCTTCCTGGAACTGAGAGTTGTGAATAAAATGACATATAATTAAAGTCTTAGACGCTCATCTACACCATGCTATTTAGGATTTGCAGTAGGCTTGCTGCTTCACTGACCAGACTAAAAGGGTTCCAGTGAAACAACAACTAAATACAGATTTTTTTTGTTTTGGTTTGGTTTTTTGAGTGGAGGTTTAAAAACCCCCCTAAAATTCATGGTTAATGAAAACTATAGAAAACTTACAGTAAGAGTGATTTAAAGGGATAAACAAGCCACTATTAAATAGCATAATCCTCAGATTATTCAGGAAACAAAGAAGAAACTCAAGTGCTTGTTTGTGTGTATGTATGAAAGACAAGTATCTCCTTTATAGTAGTTCCTCCTTATCCATGGTGCAGCTTTTTGTAGTTTCAGTTACATATGGTCTGAAAATATTAAATGGAAAATTCCAGAACTAAACAATGCATTCGTTTTAAACTGAGTGACGTTCTGAGTAGCATGACGCTATCTTGCACTGTCCCGCTTCCCAGACTTGAATCATCTCTTTGCCCAGCTTATCCATAGTGTACACCCTACCTGACCATTAGTCACTTGGTAGCCTTCTTCTTCTTCTTCTTTTTTTCAATCCTCATCCGAGGATATGTTTATTGATTTATTTTTTTTTTAAGAGAGAGAGGAAGAGAGAGAGAGAAACACTAATCAGCTGCTTCTGATATTCACCCCTGCCAGGACTGAACCCCCAACTTAGGTATGTGCTCTGAGCGAGAAATCGAACCTGCAACCTTTTGTTTTTTTGGTATACTAGATGACACTCCAACCAACTGAGCCACCCAGCTGGGACTTGATAGCTTTCTCGGTTTATCAGATAGACTGCCTCATTATCATGGTACTTATATTCAAGTTACCCTTATTTTACTTAATAATGCTACATTCATGTAACTTTCATTATAGTAACATTATTATAATTGTTCTATTTTATTATTTGTTCTTGTTAATCTCTTACTGTGACTAGTTTATAAATTAATCACGGTATGTATGTATAGGGAAAAACAGTGTATATACTGTATATATAAACATAGTATATACTGTGTGCCCAGATTATTATGATCTCTGAACACATAATAATCTGGGCACTCAGTGTATATCCTATATAATGCAATTGCAAATTGTCCCCTCAACCAGCGGTTTGGACAGCAGGTAGGCAGGCCAACTATCCATGTCCCTTCCCCCTGGCCAGGCTGGCCGGACCCCACCCATGCATGAATTCATGGGCCTCTAATATATGGAAATCTGGCCACTGAGTATATATATTTTACTCAGTATGTATGTATGTATATGTATGTATGTGGGTCTAGAGGCATGAATTATATATATATACTGAGTGGGCAGATTATTATGTGTTCAGAGATCATAAAAATCTGGCCACTCAGTATATATGTACATAGTATACTAATATAAGTACAAAAACAGTATATATGTACATAGTATTTATGTATGTTACATATATTTGGAGAGAGATAGAGAGGGGGGGGAGAGAGAGAGAGAGAGAGAGAGAGAGAGAGAGAGAGAGAGAGAGAGAGAAACACGTGTTTGGTACTATAGTTTCAGGCATCAACTGGGGGTCTTGGAACATACTCCCCTCAGATAAGGGGAATATCTGATTGAAAACTATTTTCTCTGCATTTTGTCTATGTCCCAGTTTTAATATATGAAGTATAATTATTTGTAATCAATATAAACTATAACTATAATATCCATATTCTTATTTTAATTCCAATGATTGGTTTCTAGTTATTTTTAAAAAAATGTTTTTGTTGATTTCAGAGAGGGGAAGGGAAAGGGAGAGATAGAAACATTGATAAGGGAGAAACATAGATTGGCTGCCTCCTGCATGCCCCCTACTGGGGATTGAGGGCCTCCCAGGCTTGTGCTCTGACCAGGAACTGAACTGGAGACCTCCTAGTGCATGGGATGACGCTCAACCAGTTGAGCAACACTGGCCATAGCACCACTCTACTTTTTAATCTTAGACATCAGGAGTCCTGAGAATTAGGCTAAAACTTCATGGACTGAAATAAAAAGGGAAAAGGGTCTCACTTAGGACCAAAGAAAGGTAACTTCTATCTGCAGAAAGCAACCTATTCATCCCAAATAAACTACTTTTTCTCCTATGCAAGAAGAAACACAAAATTCACTGGGAGTCCCCATGGTCCTCATTCAAGTCATACAAGTTCACAACTTTGGGAAAACTGAATGGAGCACGGAGCCACCAAAACAGGGCTGCTGCTTTATTTTGTTCATCTCTCCTCCTAACAAGTTTTTAACCCCCTAAGTATAGTTTTGTCCAACAGATACTATTACCTTAGAGGTATACCTCTGCTACAACTGGAGACCTTATAATGGTATTAGACTTTGACTGAATAATTTCGAAGAATTTGAAGCAACACTGTAAATCCTAAATGGCATGGTGTATATGAGAGTTTAAGAAAGAATGTTATCTGTCTCTCTCCATATAAATCTATGTATAAAAGTATCTCTGTAATATAAAATTTATATTTGTGCACACATTGAGATGTATAATGCTCTTTTTGAATGGCTTTAAGTGCAAGATAGTACTGGTCAGGAGATAGTTACAGGCAGAAAGAAAGAGTACAATAAACACTACAATGAATTTTACAATTCATCTGTTAAGTAATCTTGAACAAGTCACTCAGGATATCAGTATATCAATGAAATCAAGGCCAACAATGCCTATTTCATTATATTGTTGCTAGGAATAATTAAAATACTTAATATAAAACTATATAAAATCATTAAGCCTAGTGAATTCAAGTTCTTGGTAAGATCTCTGGATAGTTTAAACAAATGAGTTCTAGAGCATCCAGAGTATATTCAATGGTTTGTCCTATTTGTAGATCATAGGTATAGTAGGCAGCCTCCAAATTAGCTCCCAGTGACCCCTGATTACTGTATTCAGTTCCTTGTAAAATTCCCTTGCCTTGAGTGTAGGCTGGACCTAGTGACTTGCTTCTAAAAAATATATGGCAAAAGTAATGGAATGTCTTGTTCAACCATCCTCTTGCTTACATACTCTCTCAGCTCACTCTAAGGGAAATACGTAAGCTGTCATGTTGTGAGTACCCTTCTGGAGAGACCCATGGCCAACAACAGTGAAAATATAGCTTTGTGAATGGGTTTGAACTTGAACTCTCTCCCAGCAACAATACTATTACAGCCCTGGCTGAGCTCGTGATTACAGCCTTACAAGAGACTCCGAGTCAGAGGCACCAAGCTAAGCTGTGCCAGGTTCGCTATCCACATTTTATATATGAGGAGCCTAAGTAAGATGGCCAAATTTAGATATTTTTCTCATCCAGATGTTAATTCTTAAAAAAAACACATAACACTTAAAATTATTTAGATATATATTATCTAAAGGGTTTTGGATAACCCTTTAGATAATATACATGAACTGGGATATGTTATCTTTTGCATGAAATTCCTTTGTTGGCATCAAGTTTAGTTTCAATTTACAATGTGTTTCGTTATGCCAGAGCAATGGTTACCTTACTGAGATTAGAATAAGATATTTGAGTAGTGCTAGAATCCCTGGGTGAGAAATATATTATTGAGTCAAAATCTAATACCATTATAAGGTCTGCAACAGCTGTAGCTGTGATATACCTCTAAGTCATGCTGATATTTAATCATAAAGAACTACCTGCTGTTTATTTCTTTTCATACAATATATCATAGAAGACATGTTGCTGAAACCTCTAAATATGTCCTCATGCTGTCCTTCAGACTACAAATTAAGTTTTTCTTTATGCTATCTATAAAATTAGTTATATACTTTCTCAGGAGACTATTAGTATTATACTAGTTTTAATATTGTACTATTTTGATGAGAAAATGTATTAATTTGTAAATAAAGTAAACAAAGACTACTTTTAAAAATAAATTTCATTCACAAAAATATCTGTACTGGCTTTTCCAAGGAATATAAATACAGGGTTTTGGAGATTTTCAACCTGTGCTGTGACATTTATTACCATATGCTTCCCGTCTGCAGAATGCTGAATAGAAATATTATTTAGCATTTATTGAGTGCCAAAAAAATCTGTGGGGCAATGTATAAGCTATAAAGACACTCATGGACCTTATCCAATAGGTTTACTATAACAATAAGATAGACAGTATATAAATTACACCTCAATAAACGTGACTGGAAAAAAACATTAGCAGCCAAAATACAAGCCAAAAAAAATTGGTTTAGTTTAGAATATACTTAACCCTTTCATAAAGTGATTTACTAGCTGATGTGTCTATCCTCACAAGAAGAGATGTTCATGCCCACCTTTAACCATATTTAATGGTGGTTATAGAAGAAAAACAAAGTTAGGGTAAGTGCTCTATCAAAATTTGATTGATTAGCTATTTGTGCTAACTTCTAGAACAACCCAAGTTTCTCAGTTACTGAAGAGAAGAGAAGAGAGATGACAGCATAAGAACATTCTCAGGGTAGCAGGACTCTTATTAGATATTTTATTTCAATTTATAATGAAATAATGTGCTTGGCACAGATGAGGTACTCAACAAATGTCAATTATTTTCTTTAACTCATTTGATTTTATTGATCATAAAAATCCCATAAAATAGGTACTTTTCTAATTTCACAGATGAAAATCTAAAGGTTCAGAGAAATTAAAGTATGTTCAAGACCACAGAGCAAGTAATTTTTATAGCTAGTATTTGAAACTGAGGTGTTTTTTTTAATGGGCTCTGCTGGTCAGCTATTGATGAGCTCTTTCAGCTTTTATATGTTTAAAAAAGTATATCAGCCGAAACTGGTTTAGCTCAGTGGAGAGAGCGTTGGCCTGCGGACTGAAAGGTCCCAGGTTCGATTCTGGTCAAGGACACGTACATTGGTTGTGGGCACATCCCCAGTAGGGGGCATGCAGGAGGCGGCTGATAGATGTCTCTCTCTCATCGATGTTTCCAACTTTCTATCCCTCTTCCTTCCTCTCTGTGAAAAACCAATAAAAATATATTTTAAAAAAAAGTATATCATTTTCAGTTTTGAAAGGTATTTTTTTCTGGGTATAGAATCATAGGTTGACAGTTTTTTTTTCTTCCAGTGCTCTACCTTGCATTATTTTACATGAGAAAACTGCTGTCATTCTTTTCTTTGTTTCCCTATATATAATGTGTCTTAAAAAAACTGCTTTAAAGATTTTTTTTCTTTATCCCTGATTTTATACAATTTGATGATGTTCCTTGATATAGTTTTTTTCTTGTTTCTTCTGCTTGTGTTCCTTGAGCATTTGAATTTGTGGGTTTACAGATTTGATCAAATTTGGAACAGCTGCAGCAGATATCAATTTTTAAATCTTTGTCTGTTTGTCCTCCCCCATACCTAAACTCCAAATATGTGTATTAGGCCACTTGAAGCTGTCCCATTGTTTGCTGGTTCTTCCCCTCAATGCTAAATTTTGAATAGCTTTTACAGCTATGTTGTCAAGATCACTTATTACTATTTTTTCTTCTTCAGTGTCTAATCTCATTCAGCACATTTTTGATCTCTAGAAGTTGTTTTTTTTCATATCTTTCCTTAACTGGCTTATGCATTTACTTTCTTGAAATGCAGAATCTGTTTAGAAATGCTAATCCTTGTCAAGTAATTCTAACACTTGTGTCATTTTAAAATATATTTCTATTGATTGTTTTTTCTCATATTTGTATTTACTGACTCCTTGCATGCCTGATAACCTTTGACTGGATGCTAGACTTTATAAATCTTATGTTTTTGAGTACTAGATTTTTTAAATTTCCTTTTTGTATTTCTTATATTTTTGAGGTTTATTCTGAAATCCAGTTAGGTTACCTGAAAGTTTGATTCTTTCCAGGATATTTTTAGGGTGTGTTGGGTGAGATGAGAGCCTATCTTAATTGAAAGCTATTCTGGTACTCCTACTGAAATAGTATCTTTTTGAGTATGAAATAAAATGTCCCATTTATTAGAGGATTCTCACTCTAGTTATTGGGTATACAAACTATTACCAGCCTTGTGTGAGTTTGGGGGATTTCCTGCCTGCTTCTTTATTGTGGTTTTAATCTTGGCCTTCAATAGTTTCCTCAAAGACATGTGCTGATCAGTATTCAGCTGAAGAGTCTAGGGAATCCTCGGCAGGTTATCTAGTATGTATCTCTGTCTCTTCCCGGCACTCTCTCTTGCAAATTATAGCCATCTTGGCCTTCTTAATTTTTTAAAAAAATAATTATTTATTGGACCTCCTTCATTTTTTAAACTTTGTTTCAATTCAGTTGGAACACTGGATTTAGGATTCCCCTTCCTGCACTGCAGACTGGACACCCTGATAAGCAGAATACCATGAAAAGTGAAGGGATTCATATCTCAATACAATTTTCATAGTATTCTGCTTAAACAGGGTGTCCAGTCTGTAGTGCAGGAAAGGGGATCCTAAACCCAGTGGTCCAAATGAATCTTTTTATCTCCTCTCACTGGTCACTGTCCTGTGCTACTTATTGTCTAATGTCAGAAATCTGCTATTTTATATATTCTATCTCGTTTTACACTGTTTAAGGAAGTAGGATAAATCTGGCCCATCTTACTTCATTACTTCTAGGAGAAGCTCAGTGTGAATCCGTCTTAAAGTAGAGATCCAAAAGTATCCTGGCACATTTAACAAATCTCTATTGCTTAAAAAAGCTTACCAGGCCAAAAACAAGAAAAATTGACAATTTATCTTAAGCATCCTATATACCTCTTTTTATTTCTTATTATATAAAGGCTATAGTTCCTTTATTCATAGCTGCTACACTAAATCATAAACATTCTACTTTACCAGGAATCTATATTTGAAACCCTCTGAAGAATAACTCTACTCAGTTCTAAACCTTCTTTTACTGTACAAATCCTATATTATTGACATTTTCTTGTCTTTTGTCTTACCAACTAGAAAACATTAGATAGCTAATAAAGTCTTCTTCTTCTTGTTGTTGTTCTTTTTCTTTTTGTGCTTATTTTCACCAACAGAAAGCCCTACTATAATATGATCAATTCATTATGCCTAGGGTCAGCAGCTGCAGGACAAATTCAGCTCACTGCCTGGTTTTATAAATAAAGTTCTACTGGGACACAGCAAGGCTCATTCATTTACATGTTGTCTGTGTTGAGCTGGATATTCAACAGAGATTATACTACTGGACTTTCATAGAGAAAGTTTAAAACTAATGTAAGGATGTCAACTTCTGTGTTATGCTATTAGTAGAATGTTCATAAGTTTCAAAACAAACATTTTTCCTTTTGTATGGAGTTACCAATGAAGAACTAAAGGTGCTATGGAGAGCAGGCTCCCTCCAATCTGCTAGTCTTAAGGTAAGTAAAATGTGTATCATTTGATGGGTCATACTTCCTTTATTTACTGGCAAAACAAAACAAAACAAAACAAAAACTACCCCCAAACAAACAAAAAAACCCACCCAATTCATTTATATTAATAAAAGGCAAAATAAAGCACTAATTCGTATTAGTTTAATAGATATTTATGTGAGACAATGAGAACAGCATTACTGATCAGTGCCAAACATAAGACAAAAAGAGGAAGGGAAGACTTCAGGTAGGGGAGAGATATCAACATTCTTGTTAAGTTTTTTTTTTTAATAATTCCTTTCTCAGTTCAAATGTACAGCAATATCCTTTATATTTTCGATATTTCATGTGTAGTGCTTCCCAATTTGTTAGGGTGTGCTAATCACTGACACTACAAATCCTATTTTCTGGGGCCACTCTCATGGCCCTAACTTATTCTAGTTCTGGAAGTTTTGCAAAATTAACTCTTAAAAAATAAGGTAAAAAAAATGTAAAATACAAAAATGGACAAACATGCTGTACAGTTGTTGCTTAAAAAAAAAACTGCTGTGAGCAAAGTGGCACGTGTAATAAGATGTGAAATATGGCAGAGTAATACAAATGCTAAAGAGAAAGCACTAGTTTCTAGCTGTTTTGACTCTAACTTCAGAACCTATCACAAAAGCTTCCCTATTTCTTGAGTCTCTGGTTCTTTTGAGGTGGAAGAGGAAATATAATTGGAAATCTCAGTACCAATTATAGTCCAAAATATTACTGAATAAAATTAGAAAAGGAACTTATAGGTCTATATTGTGATATATTAATATAACAAAATATAGTAAAAACAGAAGCATCTAGTCTCTTATCTCTAGTGGGAGAAAAGGGTATTTTCTTCCAGGTCAGAATTAAGACTATGGATATATATATAATACATCTCACCCAAACATCACCAGTAACCAGTATTATTTTTTTCCTTTTTGCCAATTGACTCACATAATTATGGACAGAGAATGCTGTAATGCTGCTGATTTAGAAACAAGTCCAATACAGACAAACTTAAAATTTCACAATATTCATCGGAAAGGAAGTAGCAAGAACAGATATGGAAGTCACAACACAGGTTCTTAACAAACAAAAACAATGAAACTACAAAGAAAAAAAAATCTAATGACCATGAAAAAGAAATCAGCCAAAAGTACAAGTCAGACTATTAAAAAAAATAATCACAGAGAATGACAGAAAACATCCAAGAGAGCATGTAGCAGGTAGGTACTCAATAAATGTTAAACTGAAAGCATGATTCACCTCCCCTTGCTGCAGGAAAGAGAGATAAATTTGAAAAGATACTGAATACTTCTGAGAAGCTCAATATTGCATTTGATAATGGAGCCAATCATCTCCATTAAACCTATTATTAGAATCTAAGATAACACATTATCCAGTCAGTCCTAGTGCTTGCCTTTAGGTGTTTTACAGTCTTCATGACAAAAGATAAGTTTGATTATCAACATTTTGGGAATTGAAGGTAATGAAGCACAGAGGGAGTAATCAATACTGGCATTTTTACTGTAATGAACATTATAAAGTGATTGGGCTAACAAATGGGACTTCATTAACAACAATTTTAACTTACTGTACATAGTATCACAAGTTAGCTTATACATACTTAAATCCAAATCAGAAATTGTTATTTCATTGGTTACCAATCTCAGCCTTTCTTCTTGACCTTTTAAAATAGGATTTGATCTTTTAGGAGAGAAGGATTTCTGCACAGTGTTAAATTTGAAAAATAATTATTTTAAAACATAAATAAGAGTTTTCATTTGCTTCTATTCTTTCAGAAGTCCAATTTCAATCCCTCTCCCAATTAGTTTGCATTGCCAATCATTCTCCATTTCCTGAGTAAATATTTTTCCTCCTTCAGTTTTTTGGTTAATTTTACTCACTAACTCCTGCACAGCAAGCTCTCTCATTTGGAACTTCTAATTCCAAAAGATAATTTAATAAGTGAGAAATTAGACTTTATTGATGTTCCAGATTTCAAATTATTCCACCTTCCTAGGAACTCTCCTCCCTACTTTTTCAACTGTGTATCTTCTTTCCCTTTCTCTTCCACTTTCCTGTAGTTTATCTTCCCGTTTGTTAACTACCATAAACCTAGTATTTCCCTAGAAATTCAGTTATCAACTTTCAATCTTTTCTCTTTTTCACTTTTTGGGATAATTTCCTTTCATTTGATGTCATCATCAGATATTTGGCTTCACTTCCAGAGTCCCTTTGACACTTTTTCTTTTCTTTTCTTTTTTTTTAAAGCAGTAGACAGCTTCCAAGTTCTGATAAGCACATTTTATAAGCAGAGGCCTATAATATTCATAGCCTTATTTCCATTCTTACAACACAAACCTAGGTCAGTCCTGTACTACCTGTTGCCTCGATTACTGCTCTAGTCTTTTAATCAGTCTTTGGTATCAGCCGCACTCAGTTTGAACGCAGTCTTGTACATGACCATTAGATTCATCTCCTAAATATCAACTCTGATTAGCCTCTGCTCATAAAGCTACCTACTGCTTCCTGATAAAAGTTCCAGTTCCATAGCCTGACTTTCAAAGGTGCACCACAATGTACCCCTACTTTTCCTTTGTAACCTGATCTTTCATTATTTCCTTACTAGAGGCCTGGTGCATGGATTTGTGTACCCATGGGGTCCTTTGTGCTGGCCTGTGGGGATCGGGACAAAACTGGCTCTCCGACATCCTCTGAGGGGTCCCGGATGGCGAGAGGGTGGTTCTCAGGTGATGCATCCTGGAATCCAGCTCCCTTCTCTCTGGTTCTGGACGTGTCACCCGAGAAACACAGCTGCCAAGTCACTGCAGCTCAGTAGCTCCTGCATTGAGTGTTTGTCCCCTGCTGGTCAGTGTGCATCATAACTACTGGTAGGATGGCCCAATGGTCGCTTAGGCTTTTTTTAAAAAAATATGTTTTTATTGGTTTCAGAGAGGAAGGGAGAGGGAGAGAGAGATGGAAACATCAATGATGAGAGAGAATCATTGATTGGCTGCCCTCTATAGGCCATACAATGGGGATCTAGCCTGCAACCCAGGCATGTGCCCTAATCAGAATCGAACCTGTGACCTCTTGGTTCATAGGTTGATGCTCAACTATTGAGCCATGCTGGCTGGGCTAAGCTTTTATATTTATAGACACATGTATGAATTACCACTCAAACTACAATATTTACTATTCTCTGAACATGCCCCAGGGTTTTTGCCTTCCTGCTGCCTTTCACATGGTAAGCACTAAATGAGTTACAATATTCTTCAATCTCCCTTGTCAAAATCCTACCAATCCCTCCAGGATTTGTTCAGCCATCTTCTGCTTAACGAAAGCCTTCTTGAATTGTTCATGATCTCTCTTTTCCCTACCTCCAGAAGTGGCTTTCTGCATTACAGAAGAGTTTTGCTCAATTTGTAAAGGTTTCTCTTATCACAATTATGAATATGCAGTTACTTATAGACAGTTTATCCCTACTACTAGATGATGAATTCTTAGTGCAGAAACACTTTTTTTTTACATTGTATCCTCAAAGCATCTAACATATTTCTCTGCACAGAAGATGATAAATCCTTATCCAAATGATAAGGACAAAACACTCTCATTAAGCAAAGAAGAAAAACCACTGTATTAGATTAACAATGATTTGATTTCTTGTAGTTAAAAATTTTTTTGAGGGGATTAGAGTCAACTAACTACTATGCTCTACTATGCTATTTCTTACAATGCATTATAATTTATTTGCCTGGTCTACTTTCTCCCCAAGATTCTGAGTTTCTTGAGAACTAAGTTTTCTATCATATCTAGAACTGTGTCTCACAACAGTATGAATTAAATACATGTTCTTATGAATTCATTAAAATAATTAAGTAAGAATTTTATTTAAAAGGGTAAAATATCTTTATACATATGTCTATTGAGGTTTTTCAAGAATGAAATCTAACATTTGGCTAAAAACTTAGTATGCTGCTGGCCTGATGTATTCTGTGAGAATATTTATGCTTTGGGAAGTTACAATAAAGAATTTTGGCATTTGTCTAATTTCCAAGTATCAACCAAATAATCATGGAAGTCATTTTACTCCGAATTTTTAAATTATATTTTCAAAGATATATATATATATATATATATATACACAGTCCAGACATAACTGGCAAAACTGGATACCAAACAACAGAATATAGCACAATAACAAGGGTAAGTGCCAAAAGATTTACAATAGAAGTAGCAAGCATAGCAAAAACAAACAAAAAATAATAACTAAACAAATGCCATAAAAAAACACCCTACATACCAATTAAATAACAAGGTAAATAGGAAATCCTGACTCTTGAGGATTTGGCAGGTTATCAACAAAGAGAATTTTATGACATACTCCTATTTTACTTTGCTGACATAGAAGATAATTAGAAAATTTACTGCATGTGGGATAGACATATAAGTCTAAGTGAGCTTGTAACCAGTAATAACCAGTATAGTCCTTTCACAACTTTAAAATAACCACTTCTTTTTTTTTTGCCTTTAGCAAATAAATGCAAATATATATCTAATGTACTCTCTGCATTTTTTTCACTGTCAGTACACAACACTGTAGACATCATCACATGAGTAACTCAAGATCCACTACTAAATTTTCTTATTAAAAAAAAAAGAGAGAGAGATTATATACAATAGGTTGACCTCATGTATTAAGTGTTACCAGGACACGACCTGAGTTATCTTGGGAACCCCATGGAAATAAAAGTCAGGAGCAGTGGTAACACTTCTGAGAAGCTTGTTGTAAAAGGAATGAGTTACATCTCTAATTAACATACACTGCACCTCACAAATAAAAGCCACTTGATTAGAGATGAGACGCTTTAGACACAATGGGGGCATGAGATGTGCTCATCAGCCCAGTAGAACCCAGTAACAGGGCAGAAGGCAAGGAGCCTGGATACAGGAATGGGTTGCTGTAAGGGAGTGTACTATACTTCCTATCTCACTTCCAAACAAAATAACTTACTATAATGTTACCATGGTTAACAACCTTCATCTGGACAACCAACATTTCATAGTGGTTTTGTTAATATTATTGAGATTTTTTCACTTATCAGTAACTTCTCTTTGCTCTGCTACTTTCACATTATCCCCAGCTAATCAATAGGTGATAATAATCCACTTTTATTTTGATAGGTTGGCAAAGAAAGTCGAGAGTCTCAAGAAAGTAATGGTATCCTGGAGAAGAAAATGATATAGAATACATATATAAAACAATGCCAACAGTCTCAAGTCTGTTTTTCAGGTATACCCTAAACTACTGAGAGTTATCAGGTACAACATCTGAAAACACAACTGCCACAGGAAATGACATAATTTTCTGTGTAATTGTTTAAGAAAAATATGCCCTCTCATTAGTATCCCCAAAGCATTTTATATTTTGCTTTTTGGACTCTCGGGGTACTGCCTAAATTGTATAGTCACTGTGATAATGTTAGTCAGATATTGCGTACTGGATAAGCATGATAGTTGCAAGATTTCTCTTGCTTATGATGATCTGGGCAGAATTTTGAAAATCTATTAAAGGAAGTAGCAATAGTTGTCTTCTATTTTTTTCAAGAATTTTAACAACCAATGAAGATATTCAATACAATAATTCCACAGTTATATGGCACTCTACTCGGCTCATCTGATTAATTGAAAAAATAGAAAAGAATTAAATGAAAACAAAAATTAAATTTAGGGTACGGGATGTTGTAATTGAAAGTAAAAAAAAAACAACACAAAAAAACGACAAAAATATTTTATAGTGGAAGTGAAATTTGTTATATGTCGAAAAAGATATGTAAAACTTTAGGTGAAGGTATACATAAAGAAGGACCCAGAGGTATGGAAAGTGGGAAGTGTGTCCTGAGAACAATTGGTCCAATTTGGCTGGATCATAAGGTTTATATCTTATGCAGAGGGGTGAAAATCTCTATGATTTGAAAGGTAGATTTAGTCTGCCAGGAGGTAAGAGACTGATTTTAACCTATTTAACTAAAGGGGGTGAGAGATATTAAGGTTTTTTTGAGCAAGGAAATATCATAATCAGGATACGCTTTAGAAATATTAATATGCAGATTGTTTTTAAAAAGGAAGACAGGTGAAGATTTTTAGATAGCCGATCAGAAACAGGTGACAAAATATTTTAATTCAAAGAACAAAAGTACTAAACAAATGTTAAATTCTAAGATAGAAACAAACTTTAGGCAATCAGTTTGCTTTCCATGTTCCATAAAATAATAAAATAAAAAGAAGTCGTCCTGGACTTGGAATCAAGAAACTCGGATTTCAGTTTTAGTGTGATTTTGGACAAGACACAAACTCTCTCAGATTCCTAACTTGAAAATGAGAGGCTTATTTCACTTTTATAAGTCTTTCTACTCTAAAATTCAGTGACCATAAAAAAGGATTTTTTGGAAGGACCTTAACAACCACAGACAGCCTATTAGGGAGGGATCCTTAAGAAAAAAATGCAAAGATTCTATAAAGAAATGACTGGCCTAAAATCAGTGAGTAGATTTAAATATATTCTTTTCTGCAGCTTGTATGTTTCTGTAAAGTGTAAAGTAACGTTTTAGAAGACAGGAAAAGATTCATTCCTTCTTTCTAGAAGCCAAAATTCAAGAAACCTTTTGCCTTATTCATGGATACTTAAAACAAACCCTTGCCAAGAAAAACAAATTGTAAAATATGGAGGTTGGAAAATGTGAATCATCACTGGTATTAAAACCCACTTTTAATAAATATGTTGCAGTTTCAAACTACTGCTGAATCCAATCAGGTTTAAACATAAATTCAATAAAAATTTATGATTTTTATAAATGGTATTTAAATGTATTCAAAAGTAGAAACAAGAACCATCTGATAGAGAAGTGATTGTGGTTAAAATGAAAAGGAGAAAATAAAGACAAGAAGGAGGCAAGGAGGTGAAAGAGAGGAAGGATCTAGAACTAGGCTGAAAGTGAAGGTACTGCAGTAATGATTCTATGGCTAAAGCTAGAAGACAAATGATTATGAATTTATCTTTTATATTATGCATTTTCTTACTTGACGGATTCTGAATTAATAG
The DNA here is from genome assembly GCA_004026805.1 of Lasiurus borealis. NCBI lineage: Eukaryota > Metazoa > Chordata > Mammalia > Chiroptera > Vespertilionidae > Lasiurus > Lasiurus borealis. The sequence continues at coordinate 28,285 of PVJN01000082.1, forward strand.
TACAATAAAAGATAAGGCACTTATCACTTAAAAGGCAGAAATTATTTCAGCAGAACTTTGTGACAAGTTCTTAAGGAATTTTAGAACATATGGAAATATGCACCACATGACTTAAAATAACAAATTGGCCTTTATTTCACATCCAACTTGGATTTTACTTAGCTGTCTTCTAAAATTTTTATTCCATCTAAATTTTAATCATATTCATTAATCTGAAAAACAGAATTGTAAATAGGGTCTAATTACATTGTTCTCCTTGCTAAAACAAGGTTAATGTTTTTTTTTATAATAATACACTTATTTAAAAATTGACAGTATTGGAGGCAGGAATCTTGAATTGTTAAAATCTTTAAATATCTCACTTAATTGTTAGGTAACAGTTATGCCAACATTGTTTCATCAACTTAACAAGCACATGTTAAGGACACAGTAATATTTCTGAGCATTGTGGCTATGCTGAATTCTAAGGCCTATGATTGGACTTTCTAGGCTCTAACTCTCCCATTCTTACTTTCACCCAAATTTCTGGCTCCCAGGGCTTTAAAACCGGATTTTAAAAATAATATGGGGCCTCCTAAGGTTTATATACTTTTTCTTTCCATGCTACTAATACTTAGCAACTTTCTTAAGATACTTGGACACAGAATAGAAAGGAAAAGAGTAAAAAGTCAATCTTGAAGTGACAACAGAAAATATGCAACAAAGGAAGTTAGACCGAAGCTATGAGCCTAGCTAGGCCAAGATTCTCAAGCCACAGGAAGCAGCAGAGCCACTGTGGACATAGAGTCTTGGGAAGGAGAAATTCCCTGAATGTATTATTTTGCATAAGAACCCTAATGAGGTAAAGAAAAGTACCATAATAATTTGCAGAAAAGAAGTTTAAAAGTATATTTCATCTAATTTAAGGAAAATTAAGAGTAAAGTGATTTTTATGCATAGGGCACATATGAAATTAAGGAATAAGAACATAACACACACACACACACACACACACACACACACACACACACACACACACACAAAGCCTGCTTCCAATACAGAATAATGTACACATGACCAAATACATGATAAGACAGTATATAAAAGTTGAGAAATATATTCCAAAATGGTGAAAAATTCAGAGTTTTAAAAAATGTGATTAGGTTAGTCAGGAGAATTTTGTTAAGAAAAAAAGGATTTCTATGTTGGACCTTGAAAGAGCATCCTAGGAAGAAAAAGAGTAAAAGCATAAAAGCAAAATGTATTACATGGTGCTAAGAAAATCATAGGACTGGGGCACAAGGTCTATCAGAGAATAGATGAAATACCACTATGTTTCCTGTGTTTGAGAAGGTTTTCACGTTTTGAAAATTAAGGGTAGAATGTAATACAGATGCTCCTCACCTTATGATGGGGTAACGTCCAGATAAAGCCATCCTTAATTAAAAATATGTAAGTGTTGAAAATGGATTTTGTTTAGGATTTTTGCATTTATCAGAGTTTTCGCTTTGTTGTGCTATCTTTATCAGGTTTTGGTATCAGGGTAATGTGATCTCATAAAATGTTAGAAAGTATTGCCTCTTCAATTTATTGGAAGAATTTGAAAAGGAAAGGCATTTAATCTTCTTTGAATGTTTGGGAAGATTCACTAGTGAAGTTATCTGGTCCTCAACTTTTACTTTTGGGTATATACCCCCCAAAACTGAAAACATTTATTTGTAAAGATATTTATATCTCTATATTAACTGCAGTATTATTCACAGTGGCCAAGACATGAAAACAACTGAAAAGTCTTTGGTAGATGATTGAATAAAGAAAATGTCACACACACACACACACACACACACACACAAAATGGAATAGTACTTAGCTATAAGAAAAGATGAAATACTGTTATTTGTGACAATATGGATAGCTCTTGAGAATATTATGCTAAGAAAAAAAAGTCAGATGTAAAAAGTCAAGAGCTGTATGATTTCACTTATATGTGGGATAGAAAACTGAAAGGAACAAATGAACAAATAAGACAAACACTCATAGATACAGACAGCAGTATGGCGGGGGTAGGAAAGGGTAAAGGGGGTTAAATTTATGGTGACAGAAAGAGATGTGAGACTTTAGGTGGTGAGCACACAATTCTGTATATAGATGACGCATTATAGAATTGTACACTTGAAACCTATATTAATTTATTAACCAATGTCACTCCATGGAGACACTTTAAAAAAACACCACCACATTTAATACACCTATACTTCCGAACATCATAGCTTAGCATAGCCCACTTCATACGTGCTCAGAACACTTATACTGGCCCACAGTTGGGCAAAAAATCATCTAACAATGACTACACTGTAGAGCAAGCATGTCAAACTCTCTACATGTAGCCCACAATGAATATTTTTGTGGTCCAGCCAATATAACAATATGCAAGAAAACAGTAATTTTATCATTGCTCTTGTTCTATTTTATATTATACTTTTCGAAATAAGCCTATGTTTCTATGAAAATTGAAGCTTGTGTTTTCTTGCGGCCCACATAAACTTAAGCCTTGTTTATTTGGCCCATGTTAGCCTTTGAGTTTGACATGCTTGCTGTAGAGTATTGGTTGTTTAGCCTTGTAATCACATGGCTGCCTATGAGCTGTGACTTGCTGCTGCTGCCCAACACGCCAAGAGAATATTGTATAGCATATCACTAACTCAAGAAAAAAAATCAAAATTCAAAGTATGGTTTCTACTGAATGCATATTGCTTTTGTACCATCATAAAGTAAAAAAATCATAAGTCAAATCACCATAAGTCGGGGACCATCTGTACAGTGTTTTCTTTTTTCAAGTGGCTTTCCTCTGAATCTTGATGGGCTCATTAAATTTAAATGGTCTTTCTGAGATTCTGGCTTTTGACTCTAAGCAAAGAACTGTTAAAAGTCAAAGATGCAGAGAGCAGAGAGATGCTGGGAGAAGTCAATAAGTGAAACAGGTTGTTTTCTAGACATACTGTTAGAAAATTATTATGCTATTGTAGTGGCTTTCAAGATTTCTTGAAAGCAATCACAGTAAAATATTCACTTCACTTTGCAACTTTCCACATACAGATATATGTATACATGCATTTATACAAATAAATGTACATTCTTACATCTTTCATACTTATTTAATTCAAACTTGCTAATTTCCCCCTTAAAGTAAAACTATGAAACTATTTACAAAATAATATGGCCCTTTGAAAATTAGACTTAAGAAGCTCCTTGAGGGCATTTATAGTGACTAGAACATACTAAGTGCTCAATATAGTAAATTATCCTTTCTCTTAGCAAATACCTACTAGTACTAGGGACTATGCTAGATACCGGTAATATAGAAAAGACTAAGAAGGATCTTACTGAAATTTGGTGATGTGGATAAAGAAGGAACCTCTGAGACAATGATATTAAGTTGAGACTTAATGAATAAGAGTTAGCTGGGTGAATAATATAAATAATAGGGCAAATATAGGTCAAGGCAGAACAAAGACCAAATGCAAAGAGCCGAAGTAGGCAGGAAAAAATTCAATAGTTTTTAAGACGGAAAACAGGACAGTATGGCTAAAGAACATTGGATCCTGAATTGTGTTCTAAGAAAAACAAAACAAAATAAAACGAATACCTACAACATAAAAAAATAAATATACTTCTTAAATGTAAAAGCATACTCAGAAACCAAATTTAACTTTCCCTTGACCTGGCTCACAAAGACAGTTTCAAAGTTAGAGAGTATAAAATATAATGTAAGTGTACTTGACAAAGAACTCTGACTTAATTTCTTGCCAAAGCAGGCATTTATTGAAAACACATGCACTATACTAAAAGGGATCCTAAAATTTTATGTGCCACATTTGATAAGGGGTCTAATTTATATTCTGGCATGTAACTGAAAGCTTGAATTAGTGATGCAACAACTTAATAAGGACCTCGTTTTCTCTATTCTTCTATAGATATGCCATATTCACTTGGTCACTGGCAATTCCAAACTGATGCACTAATTTCAAACAGAGGTTAAAGGTCAGGAACAAGGAAAATAAGATTATCTATAAACAAAACAAACAAACAAACAAAAGACAAATACTAATTAGTGAAAGTGTATTTGCACTCATTCCAATATACTCAAGTCCCCTAATCCATTCCTAAATCAGAACCTTTCATTGCTAGTTAACCTAGTTCTGTACCAACTGTCTTTCTGACATATATTTTAAAACTCCACATTTCTTTAAAAGTGCCAGATCTGCCTTCTTTATTCAAAAAGCACTTATTAAGCATCTACTATGTGTCAGGCAGAGGGCCATAAAGAAATCAAATATGTATAATATCCTTACACTCCCCACAATTAAGGATAGTGTTTCCCTCTCTCACTTTCCTACTAGACAATTTTGCTCACCATTGTATAAAGAGAAGTGCTTGGCACACAGCAGGCATTTAGGGACCTTTATTGGAGAGAAGGTTGTGCAAATTCTCAAGAGCGCCAAGTATAAATAATTAAGCACAAAAACCTCACAACTAAATTTCACTTAAATCTAACTCTACCCCATACCAGAGGGTAAACTCTAGGGATCCATTATGAAAAAATTACAAGGTAAAGTTGGGAGGCAAGGCAATGGAGGAATAGTAAAACTATGTCACTAATCCTTATGAGACCTCTTAGAACAGGTTTTGAACCCTGCAAGGAGGACAAAATTCATTCTCATAAAGCCAGCTCTTCAAAGTTCATTAAATATCCAGATTTTTAGTTTTATATCTTAAATATTTTTTTGATATAGAAAATTTCTACACAGTCGGATCTCTCATATATAATAGCAGTATAAAGTGCCAACTAGTTTAATTGAATTGAAAATGGAGTACTTTTAGCTTTCTACCTACTTTCTTAGATTAAACTTATAGGGCCTCAGGTGAAAGACCAAGTCAATAAAAATGCATTCCTAATTGAGGGTTCTCTTTTTACTATATAAAACACAAACAAAAATAAACTTCACAACCTTCTGGGCTTCAGATTTTGGACCTATAAAATGAAGGAACAGATTCAGATGGCCTCTTAAGGAGACCCTTCTCATTCTAAACCCTACTTTATGACCAGTGACAAATCTTATTTTCTGAGTGTGACTAGTTTACTGGAATATTATTCTATTAGCTGAAAATGATTTGTGGGGTTACCTCTTGCAAAGGAAAGTATTTTTTGTGTGTGTGAATTAGAGTTAATAATTACTATTTAAATTATTTCTAAATGGTTATGATGTTTGTTTTTAGTTTTTCAACTTACATTCAATATAATTCTGCATCAGTTTCAGATGTATAGCATAGTGCTTAGATAACCATATACTTTATAGAGTGGTCCCCCAATATTTCAAGTACCCACCTTACCACTTATATTGTTGTTATTATATTATCGACTATATTCCATATGCTGTAATTTATATCTCTGTGACTATTCTGTACTTCTTAGTCCTTTCACCTTTTTCACCAGTCCTCCAATCTTTCGTGATGGCTTTTTTTTAAAATGTTAACTTGGCTAGTTATCCAGAAAATTTGTTAGATAAACCTGTCCAGATAAACCCAATATAAACTGAAAATATTGTAAGTAAAAAATGCACTAATATACATGACATCAGAGCTTAGCCTACCTTAAACATGTTCAGAACACTTACATTAGCCTACAGCTGGGGAAATCATCCAACACAATGACTAGACTGAGCTATTGGTTGTTTACCCTAGCGATTGTGTGGATGAACTATCTTCCCCAGTTATTCAATCAAGTACTAACCTAGTTGCTGCAGCAATGAAAATTTGCAGATGTAATTAGAGTCCCTGACAGGTTGACTCTAAAGTAATCAAAAGGCATATTATCCAGGGTGGGCCCGATTTAATTAGGTGAGCCCCTGAAAAGAGAGCTCAGGCTTTCTCTGAGCTGAGAGACTCTATAGTTTATACTCATAGTATTTTAGCCTGCTCATGATCATCTCTTCCTGACTGAACTATATAAGTCAATTCCTTGGTTTTGCTTTTCTGTTTAACCTTATATGATGTTATATAAGTTATAAACAGTGAACATCTTAACATATGTTAATTGTTTCCTTCAATTTCAATGAAATGAGTGGTTGTGAGGAGTAGGCACATGTGTATTAGGCAGATAAAGTCTATATTCAGATGAAACTCTGCGGTGTACAAAGGTTACCTTTGATGCCCTATTTGTAAACTGTCCACATTCAGTTTTTGAAATAAATGATGTCTTCATTTAACACTCTAGAAATGATTACAGCCAAAGCTTCCCTACCAGAAACATTTCCTTAGCAGATAATACTGCTACAGAAGTGACTAACACTTTCTGGTTCTGTTTTGTTTTGGTTTTGGGAGGCAGTCATAATATATTATTAGGTAACTATCATTTATTTTATATTTCAATTGTTCAAGTACTCATGCCATGTACACTGAGTGGCCAGATTATTATGACCACCCCATCAGTACTTTGTTGGGCCACCTTTTGCCTTCAATACGGTGGTGATTCTTTTTGTCATTGACTCCACGAGATGTTGAAAGGTGATGCAAGGAATCTAAAACCATGCCTGATGAATAGCACTGTTCAGTTCTGTGAGATTTGATGGTTGTGGAACCAGCTGCCTGATGTTTTTTTTTTAACTTCGTCCTACAAATGCTAGATTGGATTGAGATCTGGTGCTTGTGGCGGCCACCTAAGCAAGGTAAAGTCTCCCCCATGTTCTTGAAACTACTCCTGCACAATATGAGCACCCTGGCATGGCGCATTGTCTTGTTGGAAGAAGCCATCTCCATTGGGATATGCCATCACCATGATAGGATGAACTTGATCAGCAACGATACAGTATGTTGTGCTATTCAGACGTTGTTCCAAATGAATTAAAGGACCCAAACCATGCCAGGAAAACATGCCCCAAACCATAACACTGCCCTACCAGCCTGAAGGGCTGTACTCATGCTTTCATGCTGTTTCCTTGAAATTTTCACTCTGCCATCTGCATGATGCAACTGGAAATGTGATTCATCGGACCACATGACTTTTTTCCAATGCTCGATTGTCCTATCCTTGTGTTCCTGTGCAAATTGGAGATGTTTTATCTTGGTAACTGCAGACAGCAAAGGTGTTTGAACAGGCCTTCAGCTTCCATATCCCATACGATGCAGTGTATGGCTAATGTATGGCTAATTTGCCTACAAATGTCAGGTGGGTCATAATAATCTGGCCACTCAGTATACAAGCTATATTTCAAGCACTCTGAAGATAGACTTACAATTTGTATCTTTAAAAAACACACCACCATTCTAGCACTATTCTCTTTTTCTTGTAAGAGCTTAGCAATAAAACAAGTACCAACAAGTAGTTGTTGATTTAATAATTTGTAGAATAGTATATACAGGGTGTTCCCCCTAATGTATACCCACTTTAACAGCTGATAGTTCAATTTTGAAAATGAAATGTATTTTATAAACACTGCCTTTTATAATTATTCAAAGTGTATGTATACATTTTTGGGGGACACCATAATGAGGAAAATTGTGATTTGGCTTTTATCTAAAGGAATTTTTTCTGTTCTATATGAAATTCTAGTAACTACATTTTCATAAAAATACCATAACTTAGAAATATATATATATATATGTATTATATATATATATGTATATATATATATATAATACACACATATATATATATGGTATATATATATATATATATATATATATATATATATATATATATATATCCCACAAAGTCAATAGTAAATATAAAGACACATAAAAGACTTAATTAATTAAATTTCAGAAAAGGACACATTTCTTGTTTGTTACATGTAGCTTTTGTTACTTTACATGTTGTTTTTACTTTATGGCAATATTCAAACTAGTAACTGCTAACCATTCTAGAGAATTCGGTCTGATATCATTGTTGCAAATATTATTACATTCGTAGATTGTACATGCAGTTGACCCATGTAGTAGATGGTATATTCTAGAAGTGGCTTTGGTGGGCATGAAAGCTGGATGGAGCTGAGTCTCAGAGAATCACCAAGGCAGGGCTGCAATGTTAGCCAGGTTGATGGAGATTCAGATATGGTGCCTGTCTGCTGTTCTGTGGAGAAAGGGCTCAGCAATGGCTTCTGTGCCGGCAGAGAAAGCTGTACCCAGCCATCACACTGAAGCCAGACAATTCAGTTCCTCTCATATATCCAAGATATGGAAGCAAAGTATGTCTCCAGAAATAAATTAACGGATAATGAAGATTGGTGTACATATATATAAATAGTTAATGAAATATTACTTGGTTATAAGAAAGAATGAAATCTTGCCATTGGTGACAACATGAATGGTTCTAGAAGGTATTGTACTGAGTGAAATAAGTCAGAGAGAGAAAGACAAATATCACATGATTTCATTTGTATGTAGAATCTAAAGAACAAAATAAATAAACAAACAAAAATAGAAACAGATTCATAGATTCAGAGAACATTTTGACACTTGCCAGATGGGAAGGGGTTTAGGGGACTGAGTGAAAACGGTGAAGGAATTAAGAAGTAAAAATTGGTAGTTACAAAATAGTCATAGGGAATCCTATCTAATAAAAGAGTAATATGCAAATTGATCATCAATGACTGGCCTCATGTGGTCAAAGATGGTTGCCCCATATGGACACAAGATGGCTGCCACAAGATGGCCAGCAGGGGAGGGCAGTTGGAAGGGACCCGGCCTGCAGGGGAGAGTAGTTGTGGGGGACAAGGCCTGCAGGGAAGGGCTATTAGGAGTGACCAGGCCTATAGGGGAGGGCAATTAGGGGCAAACAGGTTGGTAGGGGAGCAATTAGGCATCAATCAGGCTGGCAGGGGAGTGATTAGGGGTGATCAGGCTGGCAGGCAGCAGCGGTTAGGGACAATCAGGAAAGTAGGCAGGCGAGCAGTTGGGAACCAGCAGTCCTAGATTGTGTGAGGGATGTCCGACTGCCTGTTTAGCCTTATCCCAATAGGATCCCAGATTGGAGAAGGTGCAGGCTGAGCTGAGGGGCACCAACCCTTCCACCCCTTCACAAATTTGTGTACCGGGCCTCTAGTGTAGTCAATAAGAATGTAATAATTATGTATGACCCCAGATGGGTACTAGATTTATCAGGCAATCACTTCATAAGGTATATGATCACTGAGTTGTAAACCTGAAACTATTATAATGTTGTATATCAATTGTAAGTGAAAAACAAAAACATTTTTAAAATTTCAGGGGTTTATTTCCCTATAAACAAAAAAACAAATAAAAAATCCCATAAGACGCCGAGACCGGTTTGGCTCAGTGGATAGAGCGTCGGCCTGCGGACTAAAAGGTCCCAGGTTAGATTCCGGTCAGGGGCATGTACCTTGCTTGCGGGCGCATCTCCAGTGTGGGGCATGTAGGAGGTGGCTGATTGATGTCTCTCTCTCATCGATGTTTCTGACTTTCTATCCCTCTCCCTTTCTCTTTGTAGAAAATCAATAAAATATATTTTAAAAAAAATCCCATAAGACATAGTAGAAAAAAAAACAGAACCACCTCCCTTCCCTCCCCCCGCCACACACACACACACACACACACACACACACACACACACACAAAAAGGACACAAAATTAAGAAGAAAAACAGAAAATAAAAATGGTTTCTAAACAAGAAAATATGTGAACTTCCACAATAAATCTAGAAATGAAAATTAAAACAATGAGATATTTAAAATTTATCAATTTGGCAAAGAATAAAAACATTTGCATTAGGAATGAGGCTTCATAGAAATGCCTGGGAGAACAACTGGCAAAATATATCAAAACTTAAAATATTCATTTCCTAAGCATCAGCAGCTCTATTTCTAGAAATTGAATTTATAAAAAATATAGAGAAATACATAGACATATATTGACTATAGCACTATTTCTCACAACAACAAAAAAGAAAACACAAAAGCCTTCAGTAGGAAAATGAACTATGGTGTAAATATACAATAACACAATTACATATTATAAAACACTAGACTTGGTGCACGAAATTTATGCACTGGGGGGGAGGGGGTGTCCCTCAGCCCAGCCTGCATCCTCTCCAATCTGGGACCCCTCAAGGGATGTCCGACTGCTGGCAGTTGGACATATCTCTCACAATCCGAGACTGCTAGCTCCCAACAACTTGTCTGCCTGCCTGCCTAACTATTTCTACCTGCCAGTCTGATCATCCCCTAAATACTCCCCTGCCAGCCTGATTGATGACTAATTGCTTCCTGCTGGCCCGATTGCCCCCAACTACCCTCCTCTGCCAGCCTGGTCACCCCCAATTGCCCTTCCCTGCAGGCCTGGTCACCCCCAACTGCCCTCCCCCCACAGGCCTGGTCCTGCCAACTGCCTTCCCCTGCTGGTCTGGTTGCTTCTAACTACCCTCCCTTACCGGCCTGATTGCCCCTAACTACACTCCCCTGATGGCCTGATCGCCCACAACTACCCTCCTCTGCTGGCCATCTTGTGGTGTCCATCTTTGACCACATGGGGGCAGCCATCTTGTGCAAGGTCTTGAGTGTCAATTGCATATTACTTCTTTATTATAAGGAAAATGAATTTGTACTAACAGGAAAAGTAATCTAAATATTTTGTTAGGTAAAATGCTGCAAAATATATTTATAATATGATCTTATTAACATTTACATTTTAAATACTTTTTACAATAAAAAATAATCTAGAAGGACATAATACTGGTAATCTCATTCTGAAATGTGGTAGAGGCCTGGTGCATGAAAATCATGCACTTGTGGTGGGGAGGGGAGTCCTTCAGCCTAGACTGTGCCCTCTTGCAGTCCAGGAGCTCTAGAGGATGTCAGTCTGATGATTTAGGCCTGCTCTCTGAACTGGGAGCAGGACTATGCTGGCAGTTAGTATCCAGAGCACTGCCTGGCTCAGGGCTTCTGGCTGAGCAGAACTCCCCCTGTAGGAGTACACTGACCACTAGGGGCGGCTCCTGCGTTGAGCATCTGCCCCTTGGTGGTCAGTGTGTATCATAGCGACTGGTCATTCCACTGTTGGGTCAATTTACATATTACATCTTTTACAAATATATATATTTTATTGATTTTTTTACAGAGAGGAAGGGAGAGGGATAGAGAGCCAGAAACATTAATGAGAGAGAAACAATGATCAGCTGCTTTCTGCACACCCCTGACTGGGAATGTGCCCGCAACCAACGCATATGCCCTTGACTGGAATCAAACCCGGGACTCCTCAGTCTGCAGGCTGATGCTCTATCTACTGAGCCAAACCAGTTTCGGCGCATATTACACTTTTATTATATAGGATTTGTAATGTCCAATTTTTAAGCAATGTCCAAGAAAAAAAAAACAAATTAGGTTTAAGTGCAAGATAGAAATATCATCTCTAGTCATTTGCTCTACTTTGTAATACTATAGTATGTGGTTTTCAAATTATAAAGGGCATGAAAAGGCAAACACAAATATTATAAGTCAACACATAAGCCCATGAGTAGTAGCCAGTCAAATATCTATCTATCTATCTATCTATCTATCTATCTATCTATCTATCTATACTTATTTAATGTCTTAAGTTTACTAATTTGTATTTGAAGACCTATGCTTCACCTCTTATAAATTTGAATCAAGAAGAGAAGGTAATGAGGAAATAAAGCATAGAGTTCCTCCACTATCTATAGCAGGGGTAGGTCTGATCTTGTCAGCCAAGGCAACCACAGGCAGGACTCAAAATTCAATAAATCCAGGAGTTTTTTTTCATAGCAACAAAAATTTATATTAAGTGAATTATGTTAAGTAAATGTTGGTATAAATATCTAAATGGCCCTTGGCAGAAAAAAAGTTCCCGCCCCTGTTCTATAGCATAGCTATATCTATGCTATAGTTAATATTTAGATATTTTAATCTGTAGCTCCAGTGACAATAGGTATAATGTAGCTAGCAGCTGAAAATGAAGTTTATTTTTCTTATTGTATAAATGTTAGTAGTTACAGAGTAGCACCATTTTCTAATATGTCATAGCAGTTGGACTGACTGAGCTCCTATTTTATTTCTTGTGGTCTCACAGTTTACAACATACTCTAAAGAATGCAAGATGAAGCAAAAGTAGCGACCCGAGAGCACCAGTCACAGAAATTTGAAGTCCTTTTCTATAGATACACTGCTGTGTAACCTACACTTAAATCTTACAGAGCAATAATGGTTCTAAAAGGAACTAATAGCAACCCTCCAGCTGTGCCTGGCATCTTCTCTACTCAAATTCTAAAGCAGACTCCTCTATATTTTTAAGTTGATATGTAGAAGACGACAGGAGAAAAACTAAGATTGGTTAAGAATTAGTCGATAAGACTGAGAAAATGTTTTAATGAATGCTATATATGCCCTCCTCCCATATCTGAGTGATATTGATTTTCCAATTGAAGATATCTGGTTAAATATACAATAGCAGAGTCCCTGCTGGTCAAAGCTAGTGAAGCTGTTCTTTTAGCTCAGTGGCTAAGAATGCACACAATATAGTACATGAGAGGCTGGGGACTTGAAATATACTCCTGCCAATTGTTTTTTACTTTGAAGATTTTCTAAATCAATGATCAGCTATCTGCAATGAGAAGGGTATGGAATAACCTCAAGATGTATATGCAGTCCTTATGTAAAAAATAAGCACAGCTCATATGGCATATTGCTGTTCTCTATTTTAGAACTAGCACAGGAACCATGTGATGTGTTCATTGCTATGGTAACTACATTTCAGTAGTGAAGAGGAGAGCAAATGGGCATGTAAAACATGTGTAGTTGTCAATATGTATGTAACTGCTGTCCTGGAGCTGCAGAAACTTAAATTTCCTTGTTGTGTGGACTTATTAGAATAAAATTCTACGCCTTCTATTTTTTAAAATGAGGTTAATAAACCTTCACTCCTCATAATGCCTTCCCCATTCAAGATAACAAATTAATATTGTCTTTCATCTCAGTTACTTCATAGAGAAGCGATTTTCAACCTGTATACCCCAAGAATTTTTAAAACATGCAATACCTGACTATTTAATCAGGGCACTGACCTCTTTTCCCTTAGATTGTCAAATAAGAAAAATGACAACAGTCAACAAACACAACTATCGCTGTCTAGTGTCAATTGTACCTATTTTTTGACAGATTGGGGGAGAAAAAAAAATATATATAGTATATACATTTTCACACACACACACACACACACACACACACACACACACACATGTTCTGGTAAGTTACAGAATTTTAGCAACTAGTTTGTGTGTGCCATGAGATAAAAAATGGCTGAAAATAACTTTCATGGAAAATAATAATAATCTATATGTACTAGAGCAGCGGTTCTCAACCTGTGGGTCTCGACCCCTTTGGGGGTCGAACGACCCTTTCACAGGGGTCGCCTAAGACTATTGGAAAACACCTATTTTCCATGGTCTTAGGAACCAACACACCGCTCCTCGGTGTAGCAAAATGCAGCAATGTAGTTTACTATTGTCATATTAAGACTGTTACCCATGCTATACCACAATTCATGACAAAATTTCATTTATTTGTAATTAGAAATAAATATTTCACAATATATAATTACATATTGTTTTTGTGATTAATCACTATGCTTTAATTATGTTCAATTTGCAACAATGAAAATACATCCTGCATATCAGATATTTACATTACAGTTCATAACAGTAGCAAAATTACAGTTATGAAGTAGCAACGGAAATAATTTTATGGTTGGGGGTCACCACCACATGACGAGCTGTCTTAAAGGGTCGTGGCATTAGGAAGGTTGAGAACCACTGTCCTAGAGGCTCCGTGCATGAAGATTAATGCAAGAATGGGCCTTTCTTTCCATGGCTGCCAGCACTGCCTGCACTCTGGCCCGGAGCCACCTTTACCTTTTCATGCTCCCCAGAAATCCGGAGTGGCTGGGGCGGTGTGGCACGCCTGCCTCGTCACCATGGCAACGACGAAAGTGTCCCACCCCTGGCTGCATGCAAATTAACCCAACGTCTTTGTTAGGTTAATTTGCATTCTCACGCCTGATTGGCTAGTGGGCATTGTGAAGGTATGGTCAATTTCTCTTTTATTAGTGTAGGTTAAAGCCTAAGTGATTGTTATGACTAGACAGTAGCTATGACTTGCACTGACCACCAGGAGGCAGATGCTCAATGCAGGAGTTGCCTCCTGGTGGTCAGTACGCTCCCACAGCCAATCTCCCACAGCCAGCCAACCTCTTGCTGTCCCCCCATCCAACCCCTTGGCTGTCTTGTTCTGATCACCGGGATTGCTAGCCAGGCCAAGAAACTCTACCTGTGCACAAATTCATGTGCCAGGCCTCTAGTTATTATATATCTAAGCTTCTAAAAAAGTATATGAAATTTTTATGTGATATAAAGATGACTGGAGTCTCTGCTTTGGTTAACAGAAAAATGATCTGCCTATCTTTCCCAGGGGTTTAAGTCTGCTATTAGGATGAACTCAGGCATATTTTTAGGTTGATTTAGGGGAAGAAATTTATGATTTGGTACCAAGAGTTATTTCAGTTTTCGAGATGCTTTCTGACCAGAGCAACCAAGAAACAAGATCCTCCCAAGACTTGATTGTCCTTACTTTTAGATCAAACTCTGATGGTCCTATCTATATATGTAAAAGCCTAAGCAACCAAACAATTAAACAACCAGTCACTAAGATGCATACTGACCACCAGGAGCAGACACTCAATAGAGGAACTGCTCCCTGGTGGTCAGTGCGCTCCCACAGCCAACCTCCTGTGGCTGGGCAACCTCCTGAGATCTCTACCCTAGCCAGCCAGCCTAATCGGCCCTGAAAAGGACTGGGCAAGATGGCCTTGATTGCTGGATAGGCCAACGGGCTTCACCTATGCAGGAATTCATGCACCGGGCCTCTAGTATTTTAATACTAGATTATTATATATTATTATCTTTTAAAATTTCTATATGATGCCATTTAAGAATAGAAATCCTAACACGTTTCTCTGACAATTCTTTCCTTACCCAAATCCTTTGGATCCATGATTCTAACTTATGATACAGCTACGAGGATCTGAAACCAGTGACTTAAAAAAAAGTTAATGAGTTGAAAGAATTAAAATTATAAAGGGAAAGCCCCTAAAATAATTTTTTAAAATATATTTTATTGATTTTGTACAGAAAGGAAGGCAGAGGGACAGAGAGCTAGAAACATCGATGAGAGACATCGATTAGCTGCCTTTTGCAGGTGCCCGCAACCAAGGTACGTGCCCCTGACTGGAATCAAACCTGGGGCCCCTCAGCCCGCAGACCGATGCTCCATCCACTGAGCCAAACTGGTTTCGGCCCCTAAAATAATTTTTAAAAGTTTAAATCTATACCAAATTTCATATTATCTTAAGCCTATAGTCACATTAATAAAATGGCTTACCACAATGACTATAATACTTATGTTTATGTATAAAATAAGCTACATCTGCATGTATTCAAAATTATGTTTCATATAATAAATACTTTGGTGTTCTTTTATAATGATCTATACACTGCTTCACTACAACATATAGTAATATCAGAATGAACTATATTCTATGGGAAACAAAACACTATTTCACTACAATATATACTAACAAACTAAAAATTAAGGTCATTATTTATAGTTAATGACAATATTCTAAGTTTTACCATCCTATATAATAAAAGATTAATATGCAAATCAACCAAAGGGCAGAATGACCAGTCACTATGATGCACACTAACCACCAGGGGGAAGACACTCAACAAAGGTGCTGCTCCCTGGTGGTCAGTGTGCTCCCCCTGAAGCCCTAAGCTGGCGAGCACAGTGGTGGCAGCAGGAGCCTCTCCTGCCTCTGCAGAAGCGCTAAGGATATCTTACTGCCCTGGGGGAGCGGGCCTGAGCCAGCAGTCGGATATCCCCCGAGGGGTCTGGACTGCGAGAGAGCACAGACTGGCCTGACACTCCCCTTTCCCAAGTGCACAAATTTCATGCACCAGGCCTCTAATCTATCCTAAGAAAAGGGTAATATGCTAATTAGACAGAACGTCTTCTGGATGTCCTTCCTGACAAAGCTATGGTCCAGCCCAGGGAAGCTTCTCGTAGCTCCAGGTGCCTGCAGCTGCCTGAAAGGAAGTGGCCTGGGTCCTGGGTGCCCTGCCGGCAGCCAGAGGGAGGAAAGTCCGGGTCCTGGGTGACTGCTGGTGGCCCGAGGAGGGAAGCCTGGGTCCCGGAGGAAAGCCAGTGCCAGCAGCCCAGATCCCAGGTGCCAGAGGGAAGTTGGTACAAGCAGCTGGGGGAAGGAAGGCCCATTCTTACACAAATCTTCATGCATCGGGCCTCTAGTATCTTATTACTTGCTATTAACTTGGACCTGGAAAGATTTTTTTTATTGTAATAACTAATTTAGAAAACACAAAATCATTTTATTGGAACTTGGAGGAAAGCTACATGTTAAGTAGATTATATTTATAATCAACATATTTTATACATACTACTATTCATATAGAAACTAATCTGGAAAGAAAATAAATTTGTTTACAAAAGACTAATTCTACTTTATGCAATTTTAGGAATAGGAACATTTTCTTCAAATTTACTGGTTCAGTGGCACCATATGGAGCATGCTGATCTCCAGACACCAAGAATGTCTCCAAGGTATGTTTCATTCTAGTGTGCTAAAACTTTTTACCTTGCAGCTGTCATTGTAACAATAGAATTCATATTCTAAGAATGTAAATCATATAGTGTACTATGCTTTTAGAAATAGAAGGGATTTCAATAGTACCTGTATTTCTGAGTCATAATTTAAACTCTGTCAAGTGTTCCACAAATGTGAAGCTTTGATGATTTTGCTGATTTATTTACTGCTATAGATGGGGTCAAAGGATGAAGAAAAGGGCAAAGAAAAATAGACCAAAAAAATTCAACAACAGATTACATAACAACTAGAGGCCCGATGCACAAAGATTTGTGCAAGAATGGGCCTTCCTTCCCCTTGCTGCCAGTAGTGCCTGGGCTCCAGCCTAGAGCCACCTTCCTGTCTTCCCATGCTGCCAGAGGACCAGAGCAGCTGGGCACCGTCACCAAGCCAATGATGCAAGCATCCCACCCTGTCCCCAGCCACTCAGTGCCTGAGTATGCAAATTAACCTACCATCTTTGTTGGGTTAATTTGCATACCCACTCCTGATTGGCTGGTGGGTGTCACGAAGGTACAGTCAATTGTACATACTAATTACTCTTTTATTAGGTAGATGGAAATTAATAAATTTTATTTACATACAGCAATATTGAATGAAAAGGGCAAAACTCAGGATGACTACATATCAAATTATAGCATACCTATAAAGTTAAAAAAAAAGAGCAAACAATATATTGTATGAAAAAATATATATACTGAGTGCTGAGTGGCCAGATTATTATGATCTCTGAATGCATAATAATCTGACCACTCAGTGCTTGTGTGTGTGTGTGTGTGTGTGTGTGTGTGTGTGTGTAAATATATATATATATGTATATATGAGGCCTTGTGTATCATTTTGTACATGGGTGGGGTCTGGCCAGCCTGGCCAGGGGGAGGGGACATGGGTGGTTGGCCAGCCTGCCTACTGGATGAACTGGTCAAGGGGAAAATTTGCATATTATCCTTTTATTATATAGGATATACAATGAGTTGCCAGATTATTACGCGTTCAGAGATCATAATAATCTGGCCATTAAGTGTATGTACATATGCAAGAAATACATATACACATACATATGTATATATACACACACACACACACATAAAGAACTCAGAATAAGTATTGGCTCTGCAGAGCTTTAAATACTCAAATAGGCAGGAAGCTGAGGCAGCTGCTTTGCAACATATATGTGCTACAAACATTTTGAAGCATGTAAAATATTTCATAATCAAAGAAAAAACAAGGACAAAAGAAAAAGAGTACATCAATGTATCATTACCCTTTCATGGGCTGTACAACACAGTTCCCATTTTACTACAAGAAAAAGAGAGTAAAGTATAAGAGGCTACAAAGGAAAACTCACCTTTGTTTTAATCACCTTTTATTCAGGAGTCACCCTTTTCAATAGAGAATGTTTAATTAATTTGTTTAGAAAGTATTTTCACAATTTTTATGCCATATATAAACAGGTAAAATTGCATTAAGTAAAACTCCGTTTTCTTACTTTATCAAAAACAGAGAAGCAGGATTTATTTTTCTATTAAAAAATGGTCATGCATAACTTATTTGTTATAGTATAGAAAAAATATGCACCATATTTCCTTCCATGAATCTTCCTACTGAATGTCTCATCATTTTTAAGTCCACTTTGTACCTTGCCTTTTCATTTACCTAATGATATCATTTGATGAAAAAAATCTTAATTTTAAAAAGTCTAATTTATTTTTCTTTATTGCTAGCATTTTGTGTCCTTGACATTTTTTGTCTAATAAATTTTTTGCCTAACAAAAACATGATGATATTTTCCTATGAGTTCTTTTAAATGTTTTAATTTTTCACATTGTACATTTATATACAAGCCATATAGAATAGATCTTTGGATGGTATAAGGTAGGTATCAAGGTTAATATTTTCCATATGAACATTCAACTGATCCCAGCACTACCCTCTCTCTCTATTTGCCAATGGCACTTTTGTTGTAAGTTAAGTGATTATACATGGGTTGATTTCTGAACTTTATCCTTTGTCTTATTAGCTTACCCTTACGTCACTCCCAGAGTATTAATTACCCTTTTTATATAATTAAACAAAACTGCTGTGATATATTAAAAAGTTTACTTATATATAGATTATAAACTAAGATTCAAATGGACATTAATAAGCAAAATGGCATAAATATAAATACTAATATTGGTCAGCCTGTATTATTTAACTATCTGTATACACAAAAGGCTAATATTCTAAGTGTTCAAACATCCTACTGGTCGCTATGATATGCACTGACCATCAGGGGGCAGATGCTCAATGCAGGAGCTGTTGTGACATGTACTGGCCATTTACAGAGAAACAGCAGAGTGGACCTGGATAGGGCCCTACACAACCACAGAGCAACATCTTACCACATCTTAGCTGATGTTGCCAAGACCCTATGGCACAAAATTCAGTCCACAGTCCAGCCCAACTTGGAAGTGGTGGCTGTGAGCATTGGATAATGATGTCACATAGCAACGCTTGGCTTCCTCTCCCTAGTGACTGGCCTTTTAACAATAAATGACACTACAAACCTGGTGCCTACAAAACAACACTCAGCTTCTCCCAAGTGGGACACAGGCCCTGCTACCACCCTGGAGCAATAGCCCACCAAATTGCAGCCGACACTGCTGAGATCCCATGGTGCAAAATGTGGTCCACAGCCTAGCCCAGCCCAGCCTAGAATAGTGGCTGTGGGCGCCAGGTAATGATGTCACATAGCAACGCCTGGCTTACTTTCCCTAGCAACAGGCCATCCTATATAATAAAAGCCTAATATGCAAATCAACCAACTGGTGGAAAGACCAGTCGCTATGACATGCAATGACCCACCCGAGGGGCAGACACTCATTGAGGAGCTGCTCCAAGCCTGCAGGCCAGAGTCCAGCCAAGGAGGGTGCCAAGGAGACCCCCTCCCCCGATTGCCCGGCCAGTCACCCTAAAGAGGGAGGTGACTGGTGGCAGTGGCAGGTCATCCAAGGTGGATGCCAGCAGGGCCCCCCTCCCTGATCACTCTGCCAGTTGTCCCACAGGTTGGCCCTGATCACCAGCCAGGCCTAGGGATCTTCCCGGTGCATGAATTTTATGCCCCAAGCCTCTAGTTTTATTATTTTTTTATTTTTTATTTTTTAATATATATATATTTTATTGATTTTTTTTCAGAGAGGAAGAGAGAGGGATAGAAAGTCAGAAACATTGATGAGAGAGAGAGACATCGATCAGCTGCCTCTTGCATGCCCCCTACTAAGGACGCGCCTACAACCAATGTACATGCCCTTGACCGGAATTGAACCTGGGACCCTTCAGTCCGCAGGCCGATGCTCTATCAACTGAGCCAAACCAGTTTCAACAGGCCTCTCCTTTTAAATGACACCGTGGACCTGGCACTGACAAAGCAACCCTCGTCTTCCCCAATGTGGTACATAGGCCCTGCCACCACCCTGGAGCAACAGCCCACTAAATCACAGCCAATGCTGCCAAGACCCCATGGCACAAAATTTAGCCCATAGCCCAGCCCAGAAACAGTGGCTGTGGGCAGTAGGTAATGATATCACGTAGCAATTCCCGGCTTTCTCTCCCTAGTGACCTAGCCTCCTGGGAGATTCTTCAGCCAGAAACACAACTTGCTTTATGGCCAAGTGCAAACATTTAACACTTTAACCAAATATCTGTGGAGCATTTTCCCATGTCTCATCTCATTTGATCCTCAGAGAAGTCCTGGAGTAAGTAAGTAGGAGACTCGATGGAATCCTATTTTCTTTTCATTAGCCAGAAAACGGATATTTAGAAAACTTAGAAAACTTGACCCAACCGAAAGTTAAGAAATAGTGGATCTTGAAAATGACTCTAGGTTTTCTCACTGCACAGAATATAGTTAAACATTGCTGCAGTTAAATATTCAACCCTTTGTTCTCCCTGTGTGATCTACAATAATATTCTACTTCGTGTTGATATTTACTGTTGTGATGCTGTTAATGGCCTGAAAGAGAAGTAAGTTTATTGTATATCTATAAAAGGCTAAGTTGAGTTGTGCATGAGCCATATATATGAAGCTCTCGCTGGTGCCAATAGCACACATATGTTTGTTTTTTTAAAAATATATTTTATTGACTTTTTTTACAGAGAGGAAGGGAGAGAGACAGAAAGTCAGGAACATCGATAGAGAGAGACATTGATCAGCCGCCTCCTGCACGCCCCACACTGGAGATGTGCCCGCAAGCAAGGTACATGCCCCGGACCAGAATCGAACCTGGGACCTTTCAGTCTGCAGTCTCGGCGCACACATATGTTTTGATTTGTCATTGCTGATTGTGAATTTAGCTGACATTTGTATTATAGATGAAGGGCAAATAGCAATATTAAAATATTTCTTCTAATTAATTTCCTTTCAATGTTCACAAATTTGTGCACTGGGCCACTAGTCAATAAATAAATTCTTAAAGAACTGATTGCTGGACTATTCTGATTCTTTACTACCTATTATACCAAGTCAACCCACATCTACTATGCCCCTATTTAAGTCTAATACACACAAGGTAGCTATCAAAGCACGGATCTAGTAATGTTACCACTACTGCTCCAAAACCTCTAGTATCTCCAATATCTTGTTGCTGCAAAGGTGCAACACCAGGGGGAAGAGCAATTATGAAACTATTGCAATAAACCAGGCAAGTGGCAATAGCATCATGAACTAGAAGGAAGGCAGTGAGGTGTAAGTAGTAGTCAGATTTTCAATAATTGAGGGCATATTCAAAAGCCACCCTGTTTTTTTAGAAGTATATTTTATTGATTTTTTACAGAGAGGAAGGAAGAGGGAGAGAGTTAGAAACATTGATGAGAGAG
Organism: Lasiurus borealis; assembly: GCA_004026805.1. Classification (NCBI taxonomy): domain Eukaryota; kingdom Metazoa; phylum Chordata; class Mammalia; order Chiroptera; family Vespertilionidae; genus Lasiurus; species Lasiurus borealis. Next base: position 49,864 of record PVJN01000082.1, read on the forward strand.
AAATATCGATCAGCTGCCTCCTGCACACTGGGGATGTGCCTGCAACCAAGGTACGTGCCCTTAACTAGAATTGAACCTGGGACCCTTCAGTCTGCAGGCCGACACTCTATCCACTGAGCCAAACCAGTCAGGGCCAAAAGCCTCCCTTGACTGAAGTTAATATGTGACAATGGTTATCAAAGCTCACTGACTGCAAATCACTGGACATTTATCCTTGACCTAAAAGAGCCACTCAAGGTCTATAAACTAAGAATGACAACCACACATCATAAACTTCTTCAAGATGCTCAAAGAATCCAGAAACAGTCTCTTAAATGTACATGGCATTTTTACAGCTATCAAAAGCTCCATTATAATTTCAATGAGTCAACATATAAATTATTTATACCTATTATATCCATGAAATTACAGGTGAGAAAAGTAAATAAATATTCTACCCTAATCTCTCTTTTCTCAAACAATATATAATCTATTACAGAAATGAAATCACCCACACACATCTATATAATAAAAGACTAATATGCAAATTATCCCCTTGACCAGGAGTTTGACTGAAGTTTGACCAGGGGGCAGAGCCTGCCGGCAACCACCAGCGACCCCTCCCTCCAGCCGCTCTGCCCCCAATTGGTCCCCCCACCCCAATTAGGGGTGGGGTCGGCTCACCAACCACCTACAGCCCTTCCCCCTGGATGGCTCCATCCCAGATCAGTCCCCTCTCCCCCGATTGGGGATGGGGCCAACCTACCAACTACCCGTGGCCCCTACCCTGGGTCAGCCCTACCCATGATTGCCCCCTCCCAATGGAGGACAGGGCAGGCCAGCCAACCTACCATGTCCCCTCCCCTTGACTAGCCAAACGCAATTGTGGTGGGCCAGCTGAACCCATCCATGCACAAATTAGTGCACCAGGATTCTAGTAAAAAATAAAAACCAATGCTGTATAAGAAACAAGTTTCTATAAACACAGGGGAATATTGGTGAGTGAATGAAGACTTCATAGAAGAAATTGGATCTCTCTCTCAAAACACAACATAACCCCATCCTCATGTAGTCTGATTTTGAAGATTATACCTTCAGTAGAGGCCTGGTGTACAAAATTCGTGCAGGGGGGTGGGGTGAGAAGGGGGGGCCCCACAGCCTGGCCTGCACCCTCTCATAATCTGGGACTTCTTGGGGATGTCTGCAGGAATCGAGCCTAAACTGTCAATTGGATATCCTTCTTGCAATCCAGGACCACTGATTCCTAACTGCTCACCTGCTTGCCCACCTGCCTGATTGCCCCTAACCACTCTGCCTGCCTGCCTGACAGCCACTAACCACCTGCCTGCCTGATCACCCTAACTGCCCCTGCCTTGGCCTCCACTGTGGTGGCTTCATCCAGAAGGAGATCTAGAACGTCATTAAGCTGTCTGGTCTAATTAGTATATTATGCTTTTATTATTATAGATTTTATATAATTTTAGGACAAAGTACTTTCCCTTTATAATATTATTCACCTTTTTGTTATGATAAGTGACTATCTTAAATAATGTCTGTCACTAGTCACTAAAATTCGTGAAGGTAGGGGCCATGTCTGCTTTTTTTCACTAAAGTATCGTCAACATCTGACACATAGACACAATAAATTATTATGAAATACATGAATAAAGGAAGGCAGAAAGTCCAAATCTTTTGCCAAGTTTTCAGACTCACGGAAATTTGATATTTATCTCCTTAGTTGTAACAGGTAACATTTGTTCCAAAAGACTTGGTATTATTCACAGTGCAAATTCATTTATTTATTTAGAAAATAATTACCAAGTGTCTATATATGTAGTAACAAGGCACCGTTTAAGGGGTTGGGGACGTAAAAGCAAATAAGACACAAAGTCTTTATCCTTATGGTGAATATTCTCACAAACTAAATTCATTCTTGCTTCAGTGGCATAATCAAGCCATTCCTTCTGTGTAAGACATCGTTTTTACTCCCTTTGATCACCTCTCCTACGTTATCCTGAAGACTAAATTTGGTAGGATTGCCAGATAAAATACAAGATAAGATGCCCAGTTAAACTTGAATTTTGGATATGCAATGAATAATTTTTAGTGTATGAATACTACATGTCCCATCTGAAATTAAAATTTAAATGGATATCCTGTATTTTTATTTGTTAAAATTGTCAATCTCATTATCTGGTTAAGTTCCCCCCTTTCCAAATTTCCATTCTTATATTAAGAATTAGAGATCAAAATTAATTACTGTCTTCAGTAAAATTTAAATTTTTTTATTGAATGATTTTTTTTTTTGAGAGAAAGGGAGGAAGAGGAAGGAAGAGAAAGACACACACAGAGAAACATTGATTTGTTTTCCACTTATTTATGCATTCATTGGTTAATTCTTATATGTGCCTTGACCTGCTCCTTATTGAAACCGCAACCTTAGCATATGGGGATAAAGCTCTAACCAACTGAGCTACCTGGTCAGGGCTGTCTTCAGCAGGATTTTTGTTGCTCTATGATGTAAGTAAACACTTAGTCAATACTTGGTATATGGATTCAGAAATTCAAATTAAAATGAAGATTTATTTACAAAGATGTTTTGCCCAACTGCAATTGTAATACTGGAAAAATTAGAAAGAGTAAAAATATTCAACAATAGAAGAATAATGAAAATTAATGATGTTGTATAGCCACCCAAAATGATAATTGGAAGACCAATTAATGACACTGAAAAATGTTAAGAATATAGTGAGTGGGAAAAGGATATAAAATTATAATAATGGAAATAATTTCAATTAGTTAAAACTTTACATATATAGAACAGTTAGCAATATTCTTTAAAAATGCCATTGTCATGAAAGAGAAAGACCAAGGAACTGTTGCAGATGAAAGGAAACCAGAGCTATGACAAGTAAAGGCAATGTATAATCCTGGATTGGACCTTGGAGTAGAAGAACTAAATAGGTACAAAAACATCTTTAAAAAAAAAAAAGAAAAAAGATTAAAAAAATATATATATTTTATTGATTTTTTACAGAGAGGAAGGGAGAGAGATAGAAAGTCAGAAACATCAATGAGAGACATTGATTAGCTGCCTCCTGCACGCCCACAGTGGAGATGTGCCCACAAGCAAGGTACATGCCCTCAACTGGAATTGAACCTGAGACCTTTCAGTCCACAAGCTGATGCTCTATCCAGAGCCAAACCAGTCTCAGCAATATTTTTTTTTTTAATGCTTTTTTTATGGAGAGAGAGAGAGAGAGAAACATTCATTGGCTGCCTCCTACTTGCCTCCTACTGGGAATCGAGCTCACAACCCAGGTGTAACCCAGATCAAGAATTGAACCAGTGACCCCTTGGTGGATGGGGCGATGCTCAACCAACTAAGCCACACTGTCCAGGGCTAGAAAGGACATTCCTGAGAGAACTAGAAAAACTTGAATATATACTATGATTAGGTATATATATGGAAGGGAGGGAGAGAAAAGAGGGAAGAGAGAAAGTAGGGAAGAGGAGAACAGAAAGAGAGAGAGCTCAAAGCATAGAGAAGGAATTTAATTGTACTGTTCTTATGACTCTTCTCTAAATTGGAAATCATTTCAAAATAAAGACTTAAAACTATGTATAGAAAAAAATACTGCAAGAAAACAAAATATTTTTCTGTTTTTAGTTAATGTTGGATGATATAACAAATGTTGATTTTAATGTTTTCTATGTTGTTTATTTTTCATTTTCTACAATGAGCATGCATTATTATTACTATAGCTGCACAATTTTTTTAAATCACTTAAAGGTACTTTGAAGTACATAATCCAAAACTCATTAATTTGTCAAATAATCTATTTTGATATCCTATATTTATAAAGATCTCATAAACCTTCAAGATAAATTATTTTTAACATTTTATTGATTGTTATAAAATAAATTAGAAGAGTGATTTTCAACTGGTGTGTCTCAAGAATTTTAAAAACATGCAATAATTATTTAGTGAGGGGCAATGACTTATTTCCCCTTAAACTGTCAAATAAGAAAATGACAACAACAAACAAAATAGCTGTCTGGTGTGAGTGCCCGGTCTTGAACCATAAATTATATTTAAAAAGTTGCACCTTACTGGTCATGTCACATAATAAGATTGTCTCTGATTGGTTAATTCTTGGTAACAGAAATCATTATATATAAGAATAGGTTCCTAATTTTTTAAAAAAGTAACTTTGGAACAAGAAAGAATAGGTAATTACTACTATGTTGTTTTATTCTGTTTTTCTTTCTTTTTTTTTAATCGATCAAAATTATACCTATTCTTTTGTCAGTTTTGACAAAAATATAACACATTTTTTGGTGCATCACAGGATTTTAGTAATTAGTTTATATGTGCCATGAGATAAAAAAAATGGTTAAAACTTACTGAATTAGAAGACTAAATACATTTTCTAATACTTTCCTAAGATTTAGAGGTACCATAGGTAAGTAATCAAATCAGTTTGTCCATTTACCCTTCTACTTTTCTACCTTTTTATTGAAGCCATTCTATTATCTTATAATATAGGTAATATTTAAAGGCTTTAACTTGAAATTGATCTAGTTCTGAGCAACCTTTCTCACATTACCTACTACACAGAGAGTTATAGGGAATTTGATAACAAAATCAGTGAAAACTTAGGGGTATTTACCTGATTGTTAAAAAGAAAAACAGAGAAGAAATGAAAATCCTAAGCTCAGGTCATGCTAGTATATATCTAAGTGCGAGTACCTGAAGAAAAAGAGGTGAGAATATTTCTAGAAAAGACCTTCCCATGCACCTGCTGCACAGTGAATTAACACATCAAAATCACATTTTAAAACACAACACAGTCTCATAATTCTTCCACTTCCATTTGTTATTTAAAAATTAGCACCAAGTACCATTTAGTTTTGATAACATTGCTTGGTAGGTTTCCATCTTTTTTTTTACCCATTTTGTAGCTGTTTGAATGTACCCAATAATAAGAAAAAGTTTTGCTAATTTTGTGTTACATTTCTGGGTCCCACATAAGAAATATAAACACTGATGTCAGCATAAAAAATGTAAAGTTAATTATGAAGTAAATGGAGTTTTGAATTCAGAGTATCCCTCCTTGAAGAGCTAGGAACTGAAGAGGTCATTTCTGAATTAATACTATGCTGAGAGAAAGATAATGTATATTTCCTCATGTTGTAAGGAATTAATTTTCTAAAAACTATCAATCCAAGTTGGCTTGATGCTATAATAAAACAATTCTATTTATTAAATTAAAAATTATATCTTAATTTGAATAAATAACCATGATAATTATCCACTCTATTAACTAATGTTTCCATGTTTAATAATTTGCTTCAGGTCAATTACCAAAATCATACATTGCTTCAATATTAATTATTCATTATAGCTCAAAAGGAATAGCAGTTTAACAATAAAACAAAAATAATGGGAACACCACATATATTTGTCCTTGAAAATAATGCAATTCCTATGAGCAGTCATATTTCAGAATGAACATTAGAATACTCTTGCAAGAATAAGAGATTAAAAATAAATTTTGATCAGCTCTTGAAAATAGAAAAAGGTGACAGATTTAAGTCTTCTATTTCTTAGGTAGCAAAATTTGTTAATAGGGAGCTCAAGTCCCTTAGTCTTCCTTCTCTACACTATGTATTGAAGCCAGAGAGGAAGAGGGCTGACAAAATGCTTTTGGTAGAAACAAAAGTCGCTGGGTTTGTTAAATTAGTACAAGGTCCCACAAAATTGAGGCCCTTAAAATTATCCACATCCAGATATCTAGTCTGGATCTGAACTCCATATGTGAAAACACATTAGAAATTCCTATTTTGGAATAAATTGAGAGGAAACAAATTGTGATAAGTAACAGACTATATAAAAGAAATGTTAACATTTTTAGCAATTTTAGAATACCTAGTGCAGAATACTGTGCCTGACATCATATATGCACTATCAATAAATTATCAAATTAAAGGACATTAAATTTTTAAGGCAGTACTTTAAAATGAAAAAGCTAAAATAAACTTTCAGTTCTATTCTTTTAAAAATTTATCACCCAATAATTTTATTTTTATATTGACTAGTTTACCAAAGCACACAATTTGGGCATTATGAAATTGGGAAGCATATTTATTCTTTTATACCTATGTCTGTGCTCAAGATCATATAGGCTCTATTTTACTTCTTTGCATTATAACAGAGAGAAAAGTAAATGAAAATTGGAGTAATCATATCACTGCCTTGTTTTTATATAGCCTTTGTGTTTCTGAAATCATATTCATATATTTTACTTAATAACAAACTAGAGTATGCCTATTACCACTTTTCAGATGAGAAAATTTAGGGCTAGATAAGTTAAATGGACTTGTCATTGCCACACAGTTTAATTGGCTAACAGAGCAGAGGTCCCATGACTTTAATAATCATATCATACTAAAGAGTACTATGTCTAGTATACAGACAAAGCATTAATATGCATGTGTACTATTAACTCTTAAGAGGCTCAGTGGAAATGATAAAAATTTGGAAATCTATTGTCCATAGTTAAAACTAGGACCAATGTAGATGCATAAATTCCAGATGCCATACTTCATGATATTCTCCTAACTCAGAAAAGGTAATACCTGGAAATAACTTAAATGTCAAGATAGTAACTGAATAAACTATATTACATTCACAAATGTAATACAATGCAGATATAAAAAAAATGAGGAAGATTTCTATGAGCTTTTATGGAATGATTTCCAACTTAAAAAGAAAACAAAAAAACACAAACCTAAGGTGCAAAGAGAACCTATAGTTCATGTTACAAAGAAGGGGATAAAAGATATCCCCTAATTTGTGCTAATAAAAATAAAGGAATGTGAGCCAGAGATAGACAGCTCTTCATCACAGAGAATTCCAATTAATAAACATAGAAGAAATGATGGAAATAGAAAAATCACCATTTGGCAAGTACCACATTAATTACTGGAGGCAAGAATCATCAATAGATGCTAAAAGTATGGGTAAAATATAATCAAAGAACAAAATTATTACATTCCCTTATATTTCCCCACAGGATACTTAATTAAATTACAAAGGAAAAGATAGTACCTTTAAAGTGCATGAACTGGGTCAATATCTCAACCTAGTGATCAAAATTAATAATATCAGCAGTAAACTGAAATCTTGATATATGAAGAAAGACACAACAGCTTTTATAAGTATTCCTGCCAATACAAAATTAATTATGAGGTAATATCAGTTAATTCTACATTGAAGGACATTCTACAAAATAACTGGCCAGTACTCTTCAAAAGTGTCTACTCGTAAAAGACAGAAAAACTGAGGAATTGTTCAGTTATTATAGATTATAGAATCATCAAAGCTAAGAAATTACTTATTGATTAAACACTATTAACTAATCTATAAAATCTACATAAATTTTGCCAATTTTCTTCCTAATGTCAAAGATGAAAAACAAAGAAAAAAATTGAGCTGAGTCAAAAACCAGATTTTCTAAAAATAGGCAGTGCTCCTTCCAGTATCATATAAACGTACAGGTTTTAGTCAAATTCGTAAAATAAATTCAATATTAAGAATATTTTTAAGGGCATTAAAGAACTTTAAATATTATCTCATTACTTTTAAACCATATCCGACTAGACAAACTACACTAAAATAGTCAGATTTACAGCACAGTAACTGATACAATCAAATAAATAAAAAAAGATTAATTGAAATACTCAATAATGTGAAAAGGCATTATTGCATAACAAAGGATTATCTCCCTAGCAATTTAAACCATTTCAAATTACAGGGCTTTTTAGCAATCATGGCTGGTAATTTGGGGATGATTTAAAAACCTTTCATCTTTAGAGTGGTAATGTAGTTGGTAAGGGGGGAAATGAAGGGAGTAAGAGAGAAAGGGTATGTTGGTGAGGATCAGAAGAGGAGAGAAAGAGAGAGTTAAGTAGAAAGTAAGAGAGAAGCAAAGCATATAGTTAAATAGCCTTTGGCTCTTTAAGAATCCTTCCCACAGCAGATTTTTACAATATTGCACCAACTTTATAAGCTTCCCATGTGCTACAGTGAATCTTTCTCTCCCTCTCCCTCCACCTACCCCCCCCCCCCACTTTCTCTTTTTCTCAAAAGTAAAGTATATCAGAAAGATCCTAAGGAGAAAGTTGAATCCAGGAGGTAAGCAGCAATATGATGATGCCATTGGCCTGTCTTAACTGAAATTTTGTTATCCTCAGGAGATAATATAAATATGCCAAAATTTAATAAGAGTGCCATAGTTTTTATTGTTATTTCTTCGGAGGGGTTATGTATCATCTCTGAAAAGATTCTTGTCTATCTTACAGACTTCTCTAACTGCTTATAGCAAAGAAAGAGAAAATGGAAAGGACTACTATATGAACAGAATCAGGAAGGTGATGTCCATTTTTCAATGAAACAAGGCACTTAAAAAAAAAGTTATTACCATTTTAGACAGAGCCCTATCCCCCACATTCACGTTGGGAACATCTTGTTATTAGTAGGGAACTCTCCTCACCACCACTGATTGCTGGTGGGAATGGGCTTGCAATGTACCAAGAAAAAGAATTTTCTGACACTTGCACAGGAGGATGAGTTACTGTAGAAAGCTTTAATCTATAGAATTAAATCCCTGAGTTCCCAAAGTCCCATTTCCCTCTGTCCCACCACGAAGAAAGTGTACCTGTGATTTCTTTCTTTTTTTTTTTTAAATTAAATCTTTATTACTCAGATTATTGCATTTGTTTCTCTTTTTTCCTCTCCATAGTTCCCCTCCACCCAGCTACCACCCCTCCCTCTACCCTTACTTCCCCACATTGACCTCATCCATAGGTGTGTGATTTTTGTCCAGTCTCTCCCTGTTCACCCCTTACCCCTTCCCCCCTGAGAATTATCAGTCCACTCCTTTCTGTGCTCCTGATTGTATTATATTCATCAGTTTATTCTGTTGATCAAATTTTTAATTCACTTAATTTTTAGATTCACTTGTTGATAGATATGTATTTGTTGTTCATAATTTTTTATCTTTACTTTTTTCTTCCTCCTCTTCTTAAAGAGTACCTTTCAGCATTTCATATAATACTGGTTTGGAGTTGATGAACTCCTTTAGCTTTTTCTTGTCTATGAAGCTCTTTATCTGCCCTTCAATTCTGAATGATAGCTTTGCTGGATAGATTATTCTTGGGTGTAGGTTCTTACTATTCATCATGTTGAATATTTCTTACCACTCCCTTCTGGCCTGCATTGTTTCTGTTGAGAAATCAGCTGACAGTCGTATGTGTGCTTCCTTGTAGGTAATTCACTGTTTTGCTCTTGCTGCTTTGATATTCTCTGTTTTTTGCTCTTGGTATTTTAATTATGATGTGTCTTGGTGTAGTCCTCTTTGGATTACTTTTATATGGGATTCTGTATGCTTCCTGGACGTTTAAGTTTATTTCTTTCACCAGATGTGGAAAGTTTTCAGTCATTATTTCTTTAAATAGGTTTTTGGTATCTTGTTCTTTCTCTTGTTCTGGCACCCCCACAATTCTGATGCTGGTACGCTTGAAGCTGTCCCAGAGGCTCCTTACATTATCTTCACATTTTTGGATTCTTTTTTCTTCTTGCTTTTCCAGTTGAGTGTTTTCTGATTCTTTATATTTCAAATTTTTGACTTGATTCTTGCCTTCCTCTAGTCTGCTGTTACGTCTCTGTATAATATTTTTTATTTCAGCCAGTGTATGTTTAATTTCTAGTTGGTCTTTTTTCATCTCTAGTTGGTCCTTTTTCATCTTCTCTTGGGTCTCGCTAAATTTATCCATCTTTTCTAGGATATTCTTGAAAAACCTTATAACCGTGGTTTTGAACTCTATATCCAGTCATTTATTTTCCTCCATTTCTTTTGTTTGTGATCTCTTCCTTTGTCTCCGCATTTTCACTATGTCAGGAGAACTTCTGTGTTGGATTCAGCCTTATGATACAAGACTTGCAAAACTGCAAAAGCCTCTCTGTTGAGCTTAGGATGGGTGGAGTCTTAGGGCTTAATGGACTGCCTTGCCTTCCAGTCGGCCACGCCCTCCACGGCCCCTGGGTCTCACGTGACTCTAGGTAGTTGCTGGAGTGGTCCCTGTGTGCGCGCTCAGTGCCTTTAGACTGCTGCCTTTCTGGCTCCCCTGCGCTCTGGGACCATGTGAGTCTGGGTCCCCAGTGTTTTGCCCAAAACTGTGGTTTAGTGGAGTTAGAAGTGGCGCAGTTGGGAGGCTCTGTCTGCTGCACACTCATGAAAGCCAGCGGCACAATCAAGTCAGTCTTCTGCGCGCAGTGCTGTGCACGCCACCAGACTTCTGCCCTTTTGTGACTCCTCTAAATTTCCATGCACTTCTCTCTTTTCACAGTCCAAACTCCCCCCGTATGAGTTTCGGCTGGATCTGGGGTTTAATGTCATAGGAAAAAGGGTTCAATGCTGTTGAGAGTCTGAGTCTCCCTCCCGCCAGAGAAAGCCAGCCAGGTACTCCAGCACCCGCTCTCTCCACGTGCTCATCTCCATACCTCAGCTTTTTGCAGCTCCTCTGGGTCTCTGTGAGCCCCTCTCTTTCCTTCTAGTTGTAGAATCTCCACTCAGCCAGCTTTCCTGTGGTTCTGGATGCTGTCCGTTCTGTCTTTTAGTTGTAGTTTTGAAATTGTTGTGCGAGGCAGAAATGTAGGTGTTTACCTATGCCGCCATCTTGGATTCTCCCCTCCTGTCTTAAAATTCTGAGGGGGTGACTAGGTTTCCTTTAGGGTAGAAGTATGCAATATAGGATCAGGATGCGGGTGCAGGTGTTGATCAAGAGGAAAGGAAGCAGGATTTGGTCAAGAGAGTCCAGAGAGGAGATATCACCAATGGGTCAGGGGGTGTCAGCCTTCTGCCAGAAGCTTTGCTGTAGCTGTGATTTCAAAAGGACTAAAATTAAAGTTATTGCACAGAGTTTTTGCTCCATGTTGGGGCACAGTCCATCTCAGTATCAGGCTATTTTAGTTTGTGTTCCCAGTCTTAGTCCATCAGTCCTTTATGGGTGGGGTCCACGAGGCAGCTTGCATTGGCCCACCCCCTCAGGAAAATGATCTCTGTTGCATGGTTTGACTGACAGGCAACTTCCATTACCCCAACTTCAGTGCCCAAGAACCCATCTCCCCTTTGTTCAGTTCCTTCCCCAGTAATCTGCAGGGAATGTAGCTGGGGAGTGTGGGATTGCAGCTTCCTATTGAAGCTGCCCAAATGACCATGCTTATAATGTCTGGCCTCCTTTTTTGCCCCTCTCCTATTATTAATAACGAGAGGCCCAGTGCACAAAATTTTTGCATGGGGGGAAGGGGCCCCTCAGCCCAGCCTGCACCCTCTTGCAGTCCAGGACCCTTGCTCCTTACTGCCCACCTGCTCACTGCTCATTAATGCTGCCATGGAAACAGGAGGGGATCTCCAGCCGTGAGCCCAGCTTCTGGGTGGGTGGCATTCCCCCTGTTGGAGTGCACTGACCACCAGGTAGAGCTCCTGCGTTGAGCATCTGCCCCCTAGAGATCAATGTGCATCATAGCGACCAGTAGTTCTGGTCGTTCCACCATACTAGTCGCTTTCTAGTATATAGATTAGCTAATTACAATGGTATCAATACAGTGAAAAAAAGAAAATCACCTCTTCTGGCAGAATATGGATCTAGCAACAGATCCTAGCTCTCTGAAAATGTTTGGAAATAATGTACCTCAAGCAATTAGGTTTGACAAAAGGATGCAAAAATTCAAAGAATTTCTCTGAAAGATAAAATGTGCATAATCTTGAGAAAAAAGTGTTTCGATAATAATCTACAAAGAATAGAAACTCTAACTAAAGAGAGACTATATATATATTCAATTCACACACACACACACATACACACATACATACAGCATTTATCCATATTGGGCACATATAAATTTAAAGATTTACACAGATTTTCACATTGAAATAGCAAATAATCTCCATTACACAGATGTACAGAAACTGACAAACTACTTCAGATAAGAGTTTATCAATGGTTATTTATAACTAGAGGCCTGGTGCATGAAATTCATGTGGGGGGTGTAGGGAGGTGTCCTTCAGCCCAGCCTGCTCCCTCTCTAATCTGGGACCCCTTGAGGGATGTCTAACTGCCTGTTTAGGCCTGATCCAGATTGTGAGAGGGCAGTCGGACATCCCTCTCACAATCCAGGACTGCTGGCTCCCAACTGCTCACCTGCCTGCCTTCCTGATTGTCCCTAACCACTCCGCTGCTAGTCTGATTGATGCCTAACTGCTCACCTGCCAGCCTGTTTGCCCCTAACTGCCCTCCTCTGAGGCCTAGGTCCCTCCCAATTGCTCTTTCCTGCAGGTCCAGTCACCCCCAACTTCCCTCCTTTGCTGGCCTGGTCACCCCTAACTGCCTTCGCCTGCAGGCTTGATCACCCCCAACTGGCCTCCCTTGCAGGCCTGGTCCCTGCAAATGCCCTTCCCTGCTGGCCTGATTGTCCACAACTGCCCTCCCACCCTTGCAGGCTTGGTCCCTGCAAATGCCCTCCCCTGCTGGCCATCTTGTGGTAGCCATTTTGTGTCCACATGGGGGCAGGATCTTTTGACCACATGGGGGCATCATCTGGTGTGTTGGAGTGATGGTCAATCTGCATATTATTTATTAGGTAGGATAGAGGCCTGGTGCATGGGTGGGGGCCAGCTGGTTTGCCCTGAAGGCTGTCCTGGTTCAGGGTGGGTGTTCCCTTGAAGTATGGGGTGTCCTGGGCAAGGAGCCAGTGGTGATTTGCAGGCTGGCCATGCCCCCGACTCAAGCAGAGGCACTGGTATCTGGGATTTATTTATCTTCTACAATTGAAACTTTGTAGCCTGGAGTGAAGCCAAGCCTTCTGCTTGCAGACACTGAAACTTTGTTGCTTTAAGTGGAGGCCCGTGCCCGCCAGGGTTTGCAGAAAGCTTGGCTTCCTCCACCACCAGGGGCAAACCAAGCCTCCCTCCTGCTCTCTCAGTGGGTTAATTTGCATACTCACTGTGATTGGCTGGTGGGTGTGGCTTGTGAGTGTAGTAGAGGTACAGTCAATTTGCATTTACTTTTTTATTAGATAGGATTAGAAGCATTATTGTTATTTTTACATTATTAATTTTTATACTGTCTTTTTTAAAAAAAAACCAATGGCTATTAGAAAGATTAAAATGAATTTAACAGTACACTAGTAAAAAACAAATGTCGCCCTGACTGGTTTGGCTCATTGGATAGAGTGTCGGTCTGCGAACTGAAGGGTCCTGGGTTCAATTCCGGTCGAGGGCACATACCTTGGTTGCGGCACGTCCCCAGTTGGGGGTGTGCAGGAGGCGGCTGTTTGATGTCTCTCTCTCATCAATGTTTCTAGCTCTCTATCCCTCTCCCTTCCTCTCTGTAAAAAATCAATAAAATATCTTTAAAAAAACAAAAACAAACAAACAAATGTCAATTAAGTCTCTCCCCTCCCAGAAAAGCATGTAAAAGAAGAAAAAGCTAATCCATCCCATGTGGTTTTGTAAAAAGATGATTAGGGACCAGCCAGTGTGGCTCAGTGGTTGAATGCCAACCAGGAAGGAGGTCATGGTTTGATTCTTGGTCAGCGCACATGCCCAGGTATGGACTCCATCCCCAGTAGGGTGCGTGCAGGAGGCAATCAATCAATGATTCTCATCACTGATGTTTCTCTCTTTCCCTTTCCCATCTTCTCTGAAATAAAAATATATTTTTTAAAAAAAGATGATTAGGGTTTACATATAAGGAGATAGAGCCATTATTCAGGTTTAGAAAAGATGGATTCAAATACCTAAAGTCAATTTTATGTTTCTTTCAAAATGTCCTGTTGTTTCAAGTAGCATTTCTGTTTTTGACTGCACATCACTGTCCTCAACAATAGCAAAAATGACAACAACAAACTGCAGAATTTGTTCATTGTTTTGTAATTCATTCATTGATAAAATATTTTTCAAACCAAACAGCTAAAACATCACTCAGGAAGGAACCAGGAATTTCAATATTCCTGGAATGTAGTAGATATTTTTAACATACTGAATCATCTGTAGGGTCAATAGATTTAAAACTGATTTCCCTGCAAGAAGATGTACAATGTGGGAATATTGCCAGCAAAATGACCAATGAAACAGAACAACATATAATTTTTATAAATAGAAATCACCTGTGAGATTCAAAATACTAGGTCCATGAGGAGGAGTTTTATTAAAAACGTATCATTCTGAATCTATATGAAATAATTAATCTGAATTCTTTTACCTAAATTTCAAGCAATATCTTATTATTTAAATTATCTTAAAGTACATTGTACTGGTGATGTGACGTTTCACTGTGAAATTAAGTGGTAACTCTAGACAAAGCAGTTATTATCATGAGATAATTGACCTTATTTGAGAGTTAAGCATCCTGAAGCAAAGTTGAGTGTACTTAATCCTGGCAGGTTAATTATCTAGCGATTATGGAACCATTTGCAAGATGATGATATTCAAAAATCTTAATTTAATAAAAATGAAAAACAAGTAGAATAACCAAGTTCTTTATTCATGTATTGCCAGGTAATGATTACAAAGCAGCTTGCATTAGCAGGTATCAATAGATATAATTACCTGCATGTATAATGTCCTTTATTAAGCTGATTACATGTGAGTCTAGCTAGAAAATGGTTGTGTCTGAATGAAGTGCTGTAAATGCTGAAGATGTCAAGAACAAATTAAAAATAAAACGTAACATCTAAATAATTTATACACTAAAATAGTTTCAAAACAATTTTAACAAGCCAAGCAACAAATTCAGATGTACAGTTTAAAAGTACAGCATGCAATGTTACAGGTTACCAAGAATTTTTAATTGGGGCAACATATAAGTATGTTTCTATGCATTTCTACATTTCAGTTAAAAGTAAATCCTGGCCACTGTGGCTTAGTGGTAGAGCATTGGTCAGTGCACCAAAGGGTCACAAGTTTAATTCCTGGTCAAGGTTATGTACCTGGGTTGCAGGTTCCATCCCTTACACCAGTGGCGCACATGCATGAAGCAACAATCTATGTGTTTCTTACATCAATGTTTCTTTCTCTCTCACTCCCCCTCCTTCCTTTTCACTCTCTCTAAAAATCAATGGAAAATATATCCTCTAGTGAAAGTTAACAACAGCAACAAAAGCAAATCACATAGATCAAAACTACAATGAGAGGCCACTTCACGCCCATTAAGATAGCTATTATAAGGAAAAGGAAAATAACAAGTGTTAGCAAGGATGTAGAGAGATTGGAACTCTCCTTCATTGCCAGTAGAAATGTAAAATGGTGAAGCTGCTGTGGAAAACCATTTGGTGGTTGCTCAAAAAGTTAATCATAGAATTATTATATGTTCCAGTGGTCCTGAAATAGTATAGGAACTTTAAACTGAGAATGGAAAAATACCAGGTGGCCAGAAAGCCAAGTTAAGACCAGGTGGACAGAAGATGTCAAAACCACTCTTCCACATGCACAGATGATCAAGGTTTGGCCACTATATGACCTTACTGGAGTGGCGGTAATAAGAACACCAACATTTTGCTCCCATAGCTTAGGCAAAATATCCCAAGCAACCTGACAGAAGGAAGAAGTAATCCTACCCTGACATGGAAAATTCCACTCCCTGAACCCTTCACAAGCCCACGTTTTTTTTGTGCAAGCCTTCCTTTTTGCTCAAGCCACCTTTTTATGTGAGCTCGCTTTGTCCCCAGCATATAAAAGCAGCCAGGCAGAGCCAGCCCTGGAGCCAGTTCAGAGGATCTTCCTTTCCTCTGTGCTGTCTCCCTTGTGCTCCAGCATAACTTTAATAAAATCTGTCTCAAAAATTCTTGATTTCTATCTTGGAGAACCCAAGAACTCCAATGCTGGTAACAATTCCACTTGTAAGTATATACCCCAAAGTCCTGAAGGCAGGGACTCAAACATATCAGTGTTCATAGCAGCATTATTCACAAAAGCCAAAAAGTGGAAACAAACTGAGTATCTATCAACAGATGAATGGATAAACAGTGAAATTCTGATATATGCTATAATATGGATAAACTTTGAAAACATTATGTTAAGTGAAATAAGCCAGACACAGACAACTATTATATGATACTACTTATATGAGGTACCTACAATAAACAAATTTATAGAAACAGATGATAAAATAGTGGTAATCAGAAACACCGTGAGGGCGGAGAATAAGAAATTATTATTGAACTAGAGGCTGGGTGCATGAAATTGGTGCATGTGTAGGATCCCTAGGCTTGGCTGGCAATCAGGGCCGTTCAGTGCCTTCTTTCCCTGGCTGCCGGCTGCCAGCTGGGCCCTTCCTTTGTTCTGCACCATACCCTGGTGGTCAGCGCATGTCATAGCAAGCGGTCAAACTCCTGGTTGGTCAAACTCCCGAGGGTACAATTTGCACATTAGCCTTTTATTATATAGTGGAGGCCTGATGCACGAAATTTGTGCAAGGGGTTTGGCCCTCGCAGTTGTGGTGGTTTGCCTTGGCCCAAGGCAACTGCGATGGCTGTCTTAGCCCTCATAGCCCTGGCTTCATCTGAAAGGACACTGGGTCTAATTAGCATATTACGCTTTTATTATTATAGATATATACAGAGCTTCTGTTTGGAATGATGAAAAGATTCTGGAAATGGATAATGTTGATGGTTGTAAAACATTGAAATATAGTTAATGCCACTGAATTATATACTTATTAGTGGTAAATTTTGTATCACGTATTTTCTTTATTAGAATTGAAAAAAAAGGAGGTCATACCATTTAATAATTTGTTTTTATCACACTAATGAAGAAATGATATTCCTGTGGAAATAATATTCTATTTTGTCTTAGGATGTGGCCCATCAAATATTTTCCAATATTCTTTAGAAAAGAATATCCTTTACACTGAGCAAATAAGTGAGAAAAAAATACAGTAGTGGGAATGAGAGATGGGAAAAATCTAGCTTGAAAGGCACTACATTTGAGTCTCTAACACTAACAATGAAAAAAAATCTAAAATTAATATGTTAGGCCATACATTATTTTAGGCTTCAAAATAAGGACTTCATCAATTTATAATAAAATTGGTTAGTTTTACTGAATAATGCAATAGGTGAGAAAATGAATTTTTAAAAATATATATATTTTATTGATTTTTTATAGAGAGGAAGGGAGAGGATTGGAGAATTAGAAACATCGATGAGAGAGAAACATCGGTAAGTGCCCCCTGCACAATCCATACTAGGGATGTGCCCACAACCAAGGTACATGCCCTTGACCGGAATCGAACCGGGGACCCTTGAGTTTGCAGCCCACTTGTAAGTATATACCCCAAAGTGCTGAAGGCAGGGACTCAAACATATCAGTGTTCATAGCAGCATTATTCACAAAAGCCAAAAAGTGGAAACAAACTGATGAATGGATAAACAGTGAAATTCTGATATATGCTATAATATGGATGAACTTTGAAAACATTATGTTCTATCCACTGAGACAAATCGATTAGGGCGAATTTTTGTTTTTAATTATTTTTAAACTATAAGAAAAAATGTTAAAGATCATCTAGTATTTTTACACAAATCCCTCACTTTATATATGAGGAAACTGAAGGAACAGTAACAGGCTAATAAATCAGCAAACTAAATTAAGGGAAAATGTCTAAACAGTTATTAATATATAAAGATATATCATCTGCTAATACTTGAAGCAAGTTCAAGACTTTCAGTTTGTGTCTTTCTTGTAGAACCAAATCCATAATTCATATTTTATGAATTCCAGTTTCAGTAAAATAAAAACTTAGAGACATAAGGCCCTCCATGAGTGTAGACAGTTAATAGATTTTTTCTTCCTTTAATCTTTTATACTTTTTATACTCACATCTAATTCAAGAGCAACTTAAAAAAAAACAACACAATATAAATTTATTGAATTTTGTTCCCAAACTTAATTCTCTAATTTTCATTCTATTTGCACTCACATTTTATCAGATTACATAATACTTAAATAATTACATAAGGAAGACAGTTTGCATAAAAAGACTTAGGAACAAATAAATTGACTCTTGATAAACAATTTTGTAGGAAGAAAAGTAAGGTGGTATATACCAGAGAATAACCTAGTAGTAACCAGTTTTCCTTCACTCAATTGGCCCCACCTGTAATATTTATCAAGCAAATGGGGACAAAAGCAAATTAGTTAAGTGGAACTTAATTAAGGGAAGAGTCAACACTCCTATAGCACTACTAACACCATCTAACAAAGACTAAGTACTTTCTCTGAGTCAAGCTGAACTTCTACATGACTTAGAAAACCAGCCACAGAATTACTGTGCAGATTACATGACAGTTTTTGTGGACACCTTTATAACTTTAGAAAGTTGGTACTTCTTCATTCTAACATTGGTTCTTCGAAAGTTTTTATTAGAAACACTCTAGATTAATTTTTCCTATTTTTAAATCTATATAAATGTAATCACACAGCATATGTGCTTTAAAAATAGACTTATGTGATATAACTGACATATAACATCTGCCCAAATTATAAGTATATAATTAGATAAGCCTTTTAAAAATTTATATTTTTATTGATTTCAAAGAAGAAGGGAGAGGAGAGAGATAGAAACATCAATGATGAAAGTCATCAATTGGCTGCCTCCTGCATGCTCCCTACTGGGGATAGAGCCTGTAACCCGGGCATGTGCCCTGACATGGAATCGAACCATGACCTCAACTTTCAACCACTAAGCCATGCTGGCTGGGCTAATTAGATTGTTATGACATATGTATAAAGTCCTGAAATCATACCACAATCAAGGTAAGGAAAGTATCCATTACTTTCAAAGTATGGCATTTATTATGATGGTATCAAAAGTAAGATTTTTAAATTTCAATTTCTGAGTATTTCTTGCTCATATATAGAAAAAAAATTGATTTTTGTATATTTTTCTTATATCCCACAACCTTGCTAAAGTCACTTCTAGTTCTAATAGCTTTTTGTAGATTCCATAGGATTTTTTACAGACTATCAAGGTGTTTGATAAATTTTTACTCCTTTCCAAAACTGAGTATTTTTCATACCTTATTGGCACTGTACAATGCTGAAGAAAAGAAAGTGAACATCCTTGCTTTGTTCCTGATCTTAGAGGAAACTATTCAGTCTTTCATCATTCAGTAAAATGTTAGCTGTGCAATTTTTGTGGATGTTTTTTATAGGGTTAAACAAGTTTTCTTCTATTCCTAGTATTGTGAGGGCTTTTATCACCCTGAATAGATATTGAATTTTGTTAGATATTTTTTCTGTGTCTATTAAGCTGAGCATGTTTTTTCTTTTTTAGTTTTACTAAGAAGAATTATAATAATTGGTTTTTAAATGTTTAACCAACCATGCATTTCTGGTCATGATGAATTATTCTTTTTATATATTGGTTGGGCTTGATTTGCTAAAATTATCTTAAGAATTTTTGCATCTGTATTTATGAGGCATATGGGTCAGTAGTTTTTTTTTTTTTGGTGTGTGTGTGTGAGTGTGTGTGTGTGTGTGTGTGTGTGTGTTAATCTTCACCCAAGGATATTTTTTCCATCGATTTTTATAGAGTGGAAGGGGAGGGGGGAGAGAGAGAGAGTTATTAAGATTGATTAGTTGACTTCTGCACGGCCCCTACTGGGGCTGAGAATTGAACCTGCACCCTTGACCCTGGGAACCATAGGCTGATGCTCTAACCCAGTGGTTGGCAAACTCATTAGTCAACAGAGCCAAATATCAACAGTACAACGATTAAAAATTTTTTTGAGAGTCAAATTTTTTAACTTAAACTTTTTCTAACACCACTTCTTCAAAACAGACTCGCCCAGGCCCTAGTATTTTATGGAAGAGCCACACTTAAGGGGCCAAAGAGCCCCATGTGGCTCTCGAGCCGTAGATTGCCAATTATGGCTCTAACCACTGATCACACCTACTAAGGTAGTTCTCTTTTAATTCTTTGTTTTGGGCAGTGTTTTTTCCTCTTCAATTTTGTTGGATAACTCATATTGAACGGGTGTTATTTTTTCCTTAAGTGAGTGGTAGAATTCAACATTGAAGTAATCTGGTCCTTGAGTTTTCTTTGTGGGAACATTTTTAACTCAAAGTTCAATTTTTTAGTAGATAATTCAAATAGCCCTATTTCTATTTCTTTGTGAGTGTGCTTTGGTACTTTTATGTCTTTCAAGGAATTTGTCCATTACATAAGGGCTGTCAATTATGTAAGAAAAATATTGTTAGACAAGACTACATAGCTTCTACTCTAGACCAGAGGTCAGCAAACTGCGGCTTGCGAGCTACATGCCACTTGAGTGTGGCTCTTCCACAAAATACCAGGGCCTGGGAGAGTCTATATTGAAGTGGTGTTAAAAGAAGTTTAAGTTTAAAAAATTTGACTCTCAAAAGAAATTTCAATCGTTGTACTGTTAATATTTGGCTCTGTTATGTCCTCAATTCCAAAGAGATAGGTTCCCCTCCATGTGAGATGGCCTGGAAATTCACTCTAAGCAGTAAGATAGGGTAATCATAGCACTCACCTCATTTATTTCTTGTCTCACATTACCTGTAAAGAGAGAGCCTTGGTGCACAAGGCATTTTAAAAAATATTAAGGTTATCAAAAGAGTTTTAAAGCATCATTACTAATTTATGACCCTCTAAAAGAAGGAAGGTGGCAACAGGTAGAAAATAAGCCACCCTCACCAGAGTAGCTCAGTGGACAGAACATCAGCCCATGTACCAAAGGGTCGCAGGTTCAATTCCCTTCAAAGGCACATACCTGAGTTGCAGGTTTGATCCTTGGACTTGGTTGGGGTGAGTGTGAGAGGCAACCAAATGATGTGTCTCTCTCACATAGATGTTTCTCTCTCCTCCCATCCCTCTCACTTCTAGCCTCTCTAAAAAAATACCAATGAAAAAAATATCCTTAGTTGAGGATTAAAAAAAGAGAAAATAAAAGCCAATGTATCTGGTTTTAGCTAAATATTGACATTTTGAAAATTTATACGAAGCAGAATGGATTTGATTTGGGGGCAGGGGCAGATTGGGGAGAAGTGAGAAAGACTAAACAATCCTATATGTAATCCCTGATAAATATACTTTACACTTCATTGCATTTTATAAATAAAATGTTTCTTTTTCCCTAGGAGAACTGAGGATAGTTCATTATTACTAAAGTATTCAAGGAGAAGAATAATTAGAAATATTATACTTGCTTCTACAATAAAATATAGTAACATTTTTATTTATCCTTATTAAATTTCATCACTCTACAGTTATTTCCAGTCTATTAAAAATTTTAAGTCCCATTTTGACATTTAACCTATCTGATATTTGTTAAAGTGGTGCATTATTTGCCTTCTCTGAATCTGTACTATCTTTAAATACAACTTTAAATGAAAGCTCCAGGTAAACCTTGAGGCATATTTCTAAAATCTATTTATCAGCAGGCTTCCTGAAACTGGTTCAACAAAATACCAAACATATCTAATTGCCCTATATCCAATATTTATTATTCTATAATCCATATTATGACAGATTGTCTCAAATATATTATACACCATTGTTTATTGGTCTGCCAAAATAAGCACTATGTACCTGTTGAAATGAATTCATATGAATACTAATCACATCAAAAAATTAAACATACATGACTTGTAGCCAAAAAGCAGCTTAAAATTTTACTACTTTCTCTTCTGGGTAGGAGAAAATGAGTTCTAACATATCTATACCAAGTTCCAGTCAAACTTTAACTTTTCTGGTTTGTAGAATCAATCATTTTTTTAAAATGTGGTAATATATACATATAATTTTACCATTTTAAGTATTAAATTCAGCACATAAAGCACATTTATAGTGTTGTGCAACCACCACTGCTATTCATTACCAGAATTTTTGTCATCCTCTTTAACCCTAGGTACCACTTATAAGTAGAATTGCCATAGGAAAATCCAATAGTTGTTAATTTGTTTAAGGCTTATTTCACTTAATGTTTTCAAGATTTATTCATGCTGTAACATGTATTATAATTACATTCCTTTTTAAGGCTAAATAATATATTCCATTGTATGTACAATGACTCTTTTTTTTTAAATTACATTCATTTTTATTTTTTTTAAATTTTTTTAAAAATTAAATCTTTATTATTCAGATTATTACATTTGTTTCTCTTTTTTTCTCCTCCATAGCACCCCTCCACCCAGCTCCCACCCCTCCCTTTGCCCTTAGCTCCTCCCATTGATGTCATCCATAGGTGTATGATTTTTGTCCAGTATCTCCCTGTACACCCTTCAACCCTTTCCCCCTGAGAATTATCAGTCCACTCCTTTTCTGTGCTCCCGATTCTATTATATTCACCAGTTTATTCTGTTTATCAAATTTTTAATTCACTTAATTTTTAGATTCACTTGTTGATAGATATGTATTTGTTCATAATTTTTTGG